>CM059266.1:24676023-24786023 GCA_030347295.1 Setipinna tenuifilis | reverse complement strand
CACTCTGCATGTCAGCACACACACACACACACACAACACACACACACACACACACACACCAGATATAGACACACACACACACACACACACACGCACACACACACACACATACAGATACAGACACACGCACACACACACATACAGATACACACACACACACACACACACACACACACAAACACACATTCACACAGACAGGCGCACGTACAACACACACACACGTGCGCACACTCTCTCTCACACACACACACACACACACAGAACAGAGAGGGAGAGAATCCGCCCCGTGTCTCTGAAATGTCAGAGAGCCTGTCTGTGCATCTCAAACACTCCGCTCAGTCCGTGGACAGATACTCTTGGGAGAGTCAATAGTAATAGCACTGCAGCTGGGAGGCGGTGGCTTAGATGATGAAAGATAATTGAAAAAGCAATACCAATTAGAGGAAATGAATTCTATAGAAGGACAAAATGCCTCGTGCCCATACAAATGCTGTGCACATGGAAGATCTAAGGAAGAGAAAGGGAGAAGAAGAAAAAAAAATTTCCAATTACGCTTTTACCCCCTCTGGCTAGAACAAAATATATATTTGTAAGCGAGAGCATTTCTCATACCAAAGGAAGTTTATGAGCACATGCATGATTCATGTTGTACTGTTGGTGACATGCAAGTAAGTAGTTTTGCGAGATGATCACATGACTACAACAAAGTTGCACTGATATTCTATTGAAGGTCCATCATCATTTGCAGCCAGCATCACCTTGGCAACTTGCTCATGATTGACTTGAGTTTGTCATGGAAACAATTAAAGTGATTTTCAACCTAATTTTTAAATCTATCTTTAGGTAGGGAAAATTCAGTCATGTTAAAATTTTGATCAAAAATAGCTGTTTTACACAAAATGAATGGCAAGACAGAAGAAAAAAAATAAAAGCAAAAATCTATTGTGACTATGACCAACAAGAGTAATTCCCTGTTTGCAGTTAGGAACATGTATTTAGTAAAACAGAATTTTTTAAAGTTTTAAAAGTACTGCAGGAGATTACTGGTTATTGGGATGATATATGGGGAATATTTATATGGAATGTTGGTGGAGAACCACATGACTGGTTTCATTTGTTGTGGTTGTTGCAGATTTGAAGGTGATGTCTAAAGTTCCTTCTTGTTTTCTTCATTTCATGGCAAGGTGGCTGAACAGCATTTTTCTAAAACACTGGCAAGCAATATTGACCATTAAGTTGCTCTGTGCGTCATTATCTGTGAAGTGGCTGGTCACAGGTCGGAGAGAAATATTCAGTTTAAGCTCAGTGTCAAGAAAATCAATCAAGTATTCTTGAAATAGTATGTTCACATGACATCTCTTTGATTGGTTTACAGGTGTTGTTGACTTACTTGTACTCCGGTGTGAAAGAAGTGATGTCCGTGTTGTTGAGTATCCATTTGAACTCCAGAGGCCAGCTCCCCTCCGCGAGACACGTCAGCACCAGCCGGTTGCCCTCCAGGTGCATCTCTGGGGGTCCGGGTTCCGTTTTAAAGTACGGAGCCACGTCACCTGAGGGCACACAGCACCAGCAAAGTCAGCAAAAAGGCCCCACAGTTAAACTTAGACCTAAACCACATTTTCCTTTTTGCCCAATTATTCAGAATATAGAAATAACCCAGCAAAGCATTTTCATCCAACACCAGACCGACAGTTATAGCCATAATGGGGACTATTAAATCAGCATTTGTACTTTGCGGGGACTCAAGCGCATGACCTTGTCACTAGCAGCGCAGTGGCCAACAGGAGCACTTCCTGCTACACCTAAGCAATGAGCTGGTTAATTCTACCCATTAATTGTGCCGCCTGCCTCAAGAATCATGCTAATTAGCGGCTCCAGATGGCTGAGACACAAGAGTAGGGGGGGGGGGGGGGGGGGGGGGGCGTTTACTACCCAAAATCAGGACAACGCATCTCTGCTATGAACTGGAATATAACAGTGGCAGCTGGTTCATTATGGACCCCCATCACCCCCCCACCCCACCCCACCCCTACCCACCCACCGGTCCAGCGACAGCCCAGCAGATGAGGGGCAGACAGGCACACTCCTACAGCAAAGCGTCCCCAACAACGTCCATCAGAGGTCGGCCCTCACAAACGTCCACTCCACATGTCTGCCTCCCTGCCGCCTGCCTGTCGAGTCATGCAAGCGAGCATGCCTTCTTCTGTGACTGCCTCATGAATAATTGAAAAATGGAATGGTAAAATAGATGTGTTCACTATCGGCGGACTTCATTCATAGTTGACAGCCAGGGACAGTCATAAAAAGGTCATCGTAAAGTATTGCTGTGAGCCCAGTAAACAACCTGTCAGAGCTCGGGACTTCAACAGGATATGTGGCTTAAGAAAAAGCCAGCCAGTACTCCTTCCTACGTTGACCACTGCTGTCTTTTCTTGGCCCTTAGTCCGAACAAAATGAAAGCCCAGGAGAAAGAGTCAGTGGGATGTATTGTTAACAACCTCCACCTGGAATGATGTTTTTTTTTTTTTCAAAGTCTGCCGTTCCCCTACAGGTAAGCCATATTGTCCTCTCTCTCTCTTCTCTCTCTCTCTCTCTCTCTCTCTCTCTCTCTCTCTCTTCTCTCTCAATCACGCACTCCTCAAATTTCACTCCAATCAGTTGTGCTGAAAAAAAAAACACCCGCTCGTGCCATATTCATATGACTTTGAATATGAGAGTGTGCAAACAGAATGTGGAAGTATGGTGGGGGGCAGGGTTATGACTTTTATTGAGCTCTCATAACTGAAGCCATTAATCTGCACCAATAGCGGAGGTGAGGGGGGAGGGGTAGTGCTAGTGAGAGAGACCTCCGTGCGCAAGCAGCCTGTTCTCTCTGGAAGAGATTCATTTCAGTGTGTCCAGCTCCCCACGGTAGGAATCGGGCAGTATCTGCAAAACATATCCACTCTTTCACTTCCAATTTCTGTAGTGCGTGTGCCACGGATGAATTGAGCATGCCACCAGAGTCTCTGTGGACACGTAACAATGGATGAATTCATTTTATGGTATTGCTTAAAAGACTTGCAGAGACAGATAGACTCTTTCTGAAAAACAGAAGAAAAAGTTTTTGTTGCTGGTGTAGAATAATTTAGTACTTCAAAGAGCAGTTAAAATTAGAATTGTTTAAAAAAAAAACTGCAGAGAATTCTGAACCCCAGTGAGGTTTTAGATAGCGAAGAGTCCTTGCTCTTGACTATCAGCATATTAAATACTTCACATTTTAACAGATGATTGCACTCAGGAGGGGCAGTGAGGGCAAACCCTGTATTAATTACACTTCCTTTCAAATAATATCAATAACCTAAAGACATTCTGTTGAAAGCTGGTTTTATTAAAAGAACATTTTTAAAAAAAAAACAAACGTATTAAAAATAAGTACTGGTGCGGCTCTGGCGTGTGCCCCTGGGATGAAAATAATCCAGGAAATGTACTCAATATGTTTCTGTCGATTTGCTGGCTTTGTCGAGGTCACCCCAAAGGCAAGGTCTGTGTTGCATGCCAAACTGCGAAAGAAACTAGCGTGTCACTTCTTGGCTATTAAAAAATGCTGCATTTCAGCTCGCTGTGCCAGGAGTCAAAAGGCTATACTAAAATGCCTGCATGCCACTGGGAGATACAGTTTTGGCATTTGGGCGTAAGCAGAGGACATCTCTCTTTGGAATGCACCTCTGATACTGGGCAGAGGTAGACATCAGAATTCATGCTAAACAGCTCTGTAAGGGCTTTGTAGAGATAAAAAAATACCCTTGTAGTGATAAAAATCTACTGCTTCAGTGATCACCACTGCAGAGGGGAGGATCGAGATGCACTCTGAAGAGAGGGAGAAAAAAAAACTCCCTCCTGCTGCATAAAGAATGCTTTGTTCTCAACAGCACTGAACATAAATTGTTTCCTATTGCATTCCTTAGTGGATTAAAACATTTGGTTTTACATTAATAATCCATAATGGGCCAACGATGCTTGTTTGACAAGCATTTTAAAGGAAGGCGGATTCTGCCTCTCGTTCCTTCCCCTCCGATGTCCTAGGGGAGCTAAATGACAGGGGTGTTCCTCCGAGACAGACACCACCCAGGATTAGTGGAGGCAATGAGCCTTAAGTTTTCTCCCCTTGTTCTGACATCCTCTCTCACAAGGCGAAAAAAAAAGAAAAAAGAAAAAAAGAAAGAAAGAAAAACACCACAAATGTTGTGGCTTTGGTTGTTGACTTGGCTCAAGCTCCTTTTTGTATACCAACTTGAGAACATGTCAAAGCATGTGGAGATCCAGGCCTATGGGTTGAAAAGTTCAAGCTATGACTGCCAGAGCATTTGTGTACGGTCTGGCCACTTTCAATCAAACATCACTTGTGCCACAAACCCACAAACACAAATGGTAGTTATTTATAAACAACAGTGTCTGGTGGACATGCTTTCGCATGCAAGTGCTTGCATCTGTCAAGGTATCAAGTGCCACTCCATGTTTTCATGAAGGGATGCAGACTGGTTGTAAACGGAAAGATTCAGTTCTCTGAAAGCTTTGTTCTTGCGCATGCAAACATTTAGCAACTCAGCAAACACTGAACTCTGGACTGGTGTCCTTCCTGAAGAAAACACTGATCACAGTGTGCTTTTTTTTTTGAGCGCTCCCGCTTCCAATGTCAACTGCTGTGTGTCGGGCTAAAGATAAAAGTTAAACATCCACAAAGCAACATCAAGAGGCACTGTCCACCTTAACTAAACAAGCTTTCCAAGTACTGCTTCAATATCAATGCAGTTTTCATCAGACATACTTTTCTGTGCTTTGACGACTTGATTCAAGCTTTCACATTGTTCTTTCTCCCTTCACTTTGATGGTGAGAAGATATGGGGGAAAATGCATTTCTTATTTAACATCTCTGCTCTGGATTCAATTCTTCAAACAATCTGACTCTCTGTACTGTGAAGGAATGTATTCTGAAGTAGCTTTTTATAAATCTTAAAGGCAAGACGATGTTTCATTGTCTGTTGCACTACTTCGATGTTCATTTACAGATGGGACTCACTGCAATTTTCAAGAGAAAAACCTGAGGTTCAGTTATAAAGTGTCTTGGAAACTGTGTAGGAAGTTTCAGGAATACAAAGAGCAGTGCTGTTGGTGATTTTAAGAAAAGATGGCACCTTATTGTGGTAGGATGAGGCCCTTTGGTGTGCAGGCTAGAGTGGAGGGGAGAGAATCACAGCCCTGCACCTCTCACCTCAATGACTTTCTCAGTTTGATATGCAGGTACAGGTGCTGTCTGGAATGCCAATAAGGCTTCTGATATTCCTCTCTCCTCTCCTCACCTGATCAAATTAAGGGCACAAAAGCAGCTCGCACAGAGGAAATAAAAATCTTCCCGATGGTGAGGTTAAATAATAATAATAATAATAACAATAATAATAATAATAATAATAACAATTATAATAATAATAATAATAATAGGGGGTATTAGATAATAATAATGATTGCGATCACAATTTATTATTATTATTATTATTATTATTATTATTATTATTATTATTATTATTTATTTATTTATTTTATTATTATTAACAACATGAACAATACTGCATTGATGGATGTCTTATCTGGAAAGCAAGTTTGTTTTTCACAGTGACTACTGCATTAATGAATTTAGCTCGGTGGCATAGAACAGCACTGTAATCTAATTCCCTGAATGCATGCTCTGGTTGGAAATTGTGCTTGTAGTATGACTGGCGTGGACTTGTAAAAGACGGTAAAAACAACCATCAGGTTTATAGAAGTTCCACTTGTTGACTCAGTAATTTACTACAGCTTTATTTCTCATTTTTGCTCAACAGATATGATTGACTATGTATAATACAACACAGACCAGAAAACCAATGCAACCTATCATCAAAGGTAAATAACGTTCATTATGTTAGTGTTATGTCTACTGTATACCATGCTCCCCCAATTACGATCCATAACAGCTTGTAACACCGCTTTACAAAGCACAGAAACCATATAACAGTGAACTGCTTTGTTAGAAAACAGGCTCTTTTTGTTACTGACTCACTGACAGGGTTAGTTGCTGCAGTTATTATCCTATACAATGCATGAGTGAGGAAGGGGGGGGGGTGCATTTTGAACAGCACGGCATTCTTTCCACGCATTCTTTCTCTAGAAAAGGACAAGAGTTATTCATTTCTTGCACATCACTCTTTCAAAAGCACAAAACTATTCCCCCATTCCCCAAAATAACCGCATTTAGGACTGGGCGTTAAAAAGCCAGCCCTGTATGCTTCGTCACATCCCCCTCAATTACAGCGCTTTGTGCTCAATCGAGAGCTGCAGCTATACGCCTTCCTTCTCCTCCCCGATTCTCCCGACTTCAGAGGGACCCTTCCCATCTGTCCGTGGTCCCTGAGCAGCATCGGCAGATGCCTGTTAGACAGGTATCGCATGGGTGTTGCCTGTCTCGTCCACCTCCCCTCCCTCCGCCAGGTGTGCTCAATGGAGCCTTCACTTTCCATTTGTCTCCCCAGCCAGCACAAGGCCCGACGCAGACGAAACAACACACGCATCTGCATCCTGGACAAACTTCTTCCCCCATTCACAGGTTCTCTTTCTTAAGAGTCATGAGCGCTAGACTTAGTTGGTAAACCAACACAGGTAAGAAGGAAGGATGATTTTTTAATTCAATCTGTCTGGGGGTTATTATCAGAGATTAAATGTTCCAGCAGGAGACCTTGCAGACCTTAAGTGGATGTAACAGGCCTGTTTCCAGCCCTGATGGCTTGTGCTGATGAAACCTGCCCCCCTTTTTCTCCTTATTCATTAGCGGGCCTCCTCTACTCCGCTTAACTCCCCATCACTCAAAAGACTAATGCTAAAAAAAAACTGTGTAGGAGACCTGAACCTGAAGTCACAAACGCAGACCAGCCAGACACTGAGAAGCCCACAGTGAACGTGTGGACCTGTTCGTTCAGTCAGGTCACAGTGTCTTTTTTTTGCCAGTGACATACGTTTGTACATACGTAATGGAAAAGGAACATTTTATTCTGTCTTATACCCATGTAGGTCATAATCAACACAGACACATGCGCTAGCAAAAAAAGGGGAAAGATTAGCTACATCAACAAAGCTACAGAATTTAGGTCAGCGCAGAGAGTGTCACAAAGTGTGGTAGGGACAGGCAGAGGAAGAAGCTTCCTGTGATGATATCTCCCCTGTAATCTATAAAAAATGTGGGTGTGCTTTTTGACTCTTACTGTAACTCAATTACCTCTAAAAGGACTTTGGTGAGCACTAGCATGCTTTTATCTGTCAGTCAGGCAGTATACAGCTAAAAAAAATACACACTCACTTTACCCATACACAAACATACACAAACACACACACACAATTTCAGTGTGCAAAACCAGTGTGTTACCCTTCGCTTGATGGGCTTATTATCTATCAAAGATCCAGGAGAGACTTTGAACTAGAATGAATGAATGATGGTTCATTCCTCAATGATTCCTCATCAAAACACACAGATTTGTTTTTTGAAGCTGCATTGGTTGGCGGTACTTTCTGCGACCCACCAGCCAGGCTGGGCAATGTGGTGCATGTAAGGCGCTCCCATGTCATGGCATTCAATAAAAGTCCCATTATAGAAAGAACCGCTCAATGCTGTGCATTTCAGAGCATATGAAAATAATATGTGACCCTACTGTAAGTTGAGGCTGAACTGCCAGAGGGAAGAGGCGAATACCATACCCTCCCTTCCTTAAAAGAGAACAATATGTTTTTAAATTGACTACATGTCTTTTCCCATCCAATTATAAGCTCAATGAAAGATGATCTTATAAACAAAGTGTTAAAAAGCACGCTCTACCCAGTGCTCTGTAATTTAGGCTATCTGCCAGGAAGTCTGCTGTTATAATCCTCTATAGCCTTGAATCTCTTGTAATCACCACTGGCGGTGACACTGAGATATTGGCTGATGTCTCTCAGCTGCACGTTGGTTTACCATTCATCCGTCTTTGCTGCTGTGAGCTGGTCTATTGTCTCAAATTGAAAATGTGGTGTATGTTTAAAGTTTCGTCCGCTTTGATACTGAATATAAAACACCTCATAATCATTTGGTAGTTGAAGTGACATGAATACATTGATGTAATGTCTGAAATTGAGCAAACCCAACCATTTAGGTGTGAAAATGCCAATTACACTGTTCCTGTCTTGGGATTTACTGATTTTAAGAGCAACGGTGTAATTATTTATTGAAGAAATCAATCATGGTATTTAACTGTTGTGTAGTTCCCAAATGAACAAAGAGTGCTCAGTGAAACACAATGAACAGTCCAGTGCAAATTATTATGTATAACACTGTGGTTCCATGGAGACATTCAGAGTTTTAAGCCCCTACATTAGAAATAGACCCAAAAAGCAGCATTCTCCCCTGTAACTCTACAAACATCCCTCAATGCTTTATTATCAATATCAATTGAAATTATTTTTCGCTCTCAAGAAACAAAGGTGAGACAACACTAATCTAGCCCTGACTTAATTCGGGCAATGGTTTCACACGCCGGGTTGGGTGGCTGTGTAGGTGTGCTGAACCCTGATGGCAGAGAATCATCATTCCTTTCCCTTGACATCCTCTTGACAGGCGAGACAGGGGGCAATCAACCCTGTCTTCACTCCCTTTTACCCTGGGGTTGGAGACACCCACTTAAGTAGCGCACAAGATGGACAGAGGCAGACCCTGAGCTGTGTCCAGCCCAGAAAGACTGCCTCTCTCAAGGGCACCGTAACTCACTGCGTAGGTTTGCAGGCCAATGGTTTTTCAAGAGGAGGTTGTAATTATTTGGGAATACACTCGAGCAGACAGAGGAAATGAATCACAATTGGAGAAGTTCACAGAGCCTTGGCCAAGGGCTGTATGCAAGACTATTCAGTGTCCCAAACAACAGTGAGCTGCACCTTGGTTATTATTAGCGTAGTGAATGAGAGATGAATCTGTTCTGAATTCCACGTGGCACCGTCTGGTGCATCATAGGCATAGCTCTTATGCTGACTGACCTCGCAGCAACTGATGAGCAGTGTGCTGAATAACAAAGCCGACAGACGTCTGTTGCAACCTGCCATTTCAAAGAGAGACTTTGCCCTGTATTTGCCTCCTAGGTTTGAAAGACATACGCATAATTTGGAGGCAACTCACTGTTTGTAACTTGAAAAGAAAGAGTTGCTGGCAAACATTGAAAAGGGCGACAAGTGCCGCTCTCTTACCAGGATGTGCTGTAGCGCTGTCACACCCTGACTGGCAGCTCATCGCGACCATCCATAATCATATCTCTGGGTACCTGCCTCAGAGCGAATGTCAGGAGCCACAAATTACCAGTGATTATAAGAAGGTGTCTGACAGAGTACTTTTATGCCCCATGGATCATCCGTGCAGGGGCACGGACATCGGTTATACAATGAAATGGACGCTTTCATTACTTAAGAAGTTAGCGAGCAGATCCCCCCCACCCCACCCCACCCCGTCACTCCTCCGGGGCTGTCCCAGCCCATTTCATCCTCTGAAAGAATCATTAGAAGCCCGTAAAACTGAATTAAGCGCCCATCAATCACCTGCGGAGGGAAGCGATGTGGACTCATGTACCTTCAGCCAGGGCCATTATGTGGCCTGATCACAACGTGTGTGTGCGTGTGTGTGTGTGTGTGTGTGTGTGTTTTGGGAGGAGGGAGGGGGTATCCATGCCGCACTGACAGAAGGTGAAGGTTATTTAGTCATGGATATGTGCATGCTGGTGGTGGAGTCTCTTAATGCCTGTCTCCGGCTCAGCTGAAAGAAAGCACATCACTTTTGACTAAGAGGCAAAAGAGCCGATAGTCCTCCCTGCATTTTGCCTAGCGGCATCACGTTAATGTTCTCCGATGGCCTGGAGACTGTATTTATGACTGAATGCAAAAGAGCGTTCAAATTTATGTTGCTTGAAGGTGAGAATGAGGACTGCTGTCAAAAACAAGAGAAAATATATGCATAGGTTTTTTTTTTTCTTTGCAGCAGGAAACAGTGGTGTTCAGCATACTCTCATTCTGTGAAGGGCCGAGAGAGAGAGGCGGAAAAAAAAGCAGAGAAGCAAATAGAGAAGCATTGCATACAATAAATCAATCTGGCTGAGGAAAACACTGCACATAAAATAAGCTGCCCAGCCCTTACTGCGCAGTTAAAATGCATTTAATGACTTTTCAGGGGGCGGGTTCTGAATGTCGAATTTGGACCTCTTGGCGCTGCTTTGTAATTGTTTGAATGGTTCTGTTTTCTAATAATGAATTTTTGGGGGATTGGCTCTAGGAACGAGCTCCATCAGGACTCACTGCTAGCAAGAAGCCCCTAATAAGACATGGCTGATGTGGCAGCACCTCGGAGATACTGAGGCTGGGGCTGACTGACTAGAGCTAATACCCCCACTGAGTAGATGACTGGTGAGTGCTCCATAAATTGCCATGGGTAAATCCATCCACTTAGACAATGTATGGCAGAGGGGGTGGGAGTCAACAGGAATTTCAAGCATTTAAAAAGGGGGGGCTGCGTGCTGATAAGCTGTCGTGCTCTTCCGTGGTGCCTGAGTCTGCCACCGTCACTGCTACTACCCCAGCAGCAGCAGCAGAAGCAGCAGCAGCAGCAGCAGCTGGAGTGAGGCTTCTCCATCACTCTCGGGGGAGCGCACAACTTCACAAGGTTCCTTCGGATGACAGACTAACAATGAGCAGTGCGCACGTCGAGCGGCAGAAAGTTGGCTTGTGGTTGTGTGTTTGTGAGTGAAAGGGAAGAGACAGGTGGGGAGAAAAGAATAAGACGACTGTGAGGGTGAGGGTAAGAGAGAGAGAGAGAGAGAGAGAGAGAGAGAGAGAGAGAGAGAGAGAGAGAGAGAGAGAGCGAGAGAGAGAGAGAAAGAGAGAAAGTGAGAAAGTGAGACAGAAACAATAGATGAAGGCTCACCTAGGATGGTGAGTCAGAGTTTGGGGACTATAAAGGGGAGCATATTGGCAAAACAGGAAGTGTAAGAGAGAAGAAAGAGAAAGAGAGAGAGAGGAGGGGGGGGGTGGAGAGAGGTAAAGAGAATAAAGGACGGTGATGCATGGAAGTCAGCAACACAGAAAAGTAGCAAGGAAGGATTGCAGCACTGTACTTTTTGGCTTGGAGAAACTCCTGTGAACTTGCAGATGGGTAATGAGTGTGGTGCTGCAAATGTCTGGGTGGTATGTAGCTAGCTAGGACGTGGGCTCTACGATGGCTGTGTAGCCCTTAGTAGCCTGCAGCATCACGGAGACAGAGGGCCTGTCACAGCACGACCTGCACACCATAATCTAACTGACCACAGAGAGATGACACCTTCATGGGGGAGGCTCCACTCCCTCAGTGTGTCCGTGTGTGTGTGTGTGTGTGTGTGTCTGTGTGTCTGTGTGTCTGTGTGTGTGTGTGCGCTTCCGACAGCCACTCAATTCTCTGAGGAAAAACAGTGTTATATCACAAAGGCAATGTGTCACAAAATGAAAGTGCAGGGGGACAAGAGAAAATGGAAGAACAGGCATTTAAGAAAAAGAGAAGGACGAGCAGGGAGGAGGGGCGGGCGCGGGGCGGCGGGCACCTATCTCATTCTTTCACAAATCCAGGCCTATTCCTTTCACAGGATCTTGGAACGCTGCCAGGAAATTGCCTCGGATAGCGTCTTCCCTTTTTAAATACCCAGGGAATAAGGGAGATGTATTCAGAGTGATATTCTATCTAAAGTACAAAAAAAAAATCCCATCTCTGCTTTCCTCTTCACCTCCCTCTTATGTCTGCCACTCTGCCGTATCTGCAAATGTATGACTGATAACGGCATCTTGGCTTCGTATTATGTCACTTTATTAAAACTGCACGCTGCGCTCGAGGACATAGGAGTATACAGAGGCTTTTGATCAGATCACCAGTGTAGCTTGCGCATAAGACAAAACTCTGAACCTCAGGGAGCTCTTATTGTTTCTTATGTCTTTATATTGTTTCAGCCTCAGCTCCTTTCTCTTGTAGCCTCTCTTTTTTTCTCTCCCATACACACACACACACACACACACACACACAAAGCAACTTCACTTCACCCCAAATGCCGTGAGTCACATACCTAGCGTATCACTGACATCGGACCAGTCAGAAAAACCCGCAACGTGTTGACCTGACTGATCAGAGCGCTCTCCTACGCCCGCGTGGTTGCGAAGGAAAAGGTTATCTGTTGGGAGAGGCGGGGACAAGTCTGAGGAGGGTGAATTTCTGCTTCCCACTCCACGCTGTCAATCACACGCACCAGGCAGCTCTGTCTGTCTGCCTCCTCAGCACCCTAGGCAATTATATTTTAAAACCAGCAGAAAACTGGGCACACAGAAACGCAGTTTGAATTTAAAAAAAAAAAGTCACCTTGACTTTGGATTTTTATTCAATAATGTGATGTTTTTTTTTCCCTCTCTCCTTTATCACAACAGGGGTGATGCAACTCTCTACTGTTGGCCTACCAGCATAAGCTCTCTTGAAATAAAAAGAAAAGGTTATGAGGAATAAACAAATTATTCAGAAATGTGCACTTCTCCTGAATTTGTACTCTGAACAACAAAGATAGTAAAAGATGCTGAATAGCTAGGTAGGTGAACCAGGCTACTGCTTTACATGTTCATATTCATGTTTAAAAAAGACTTCCATGCACGGTGGTGATATGACTCCAGTATTGCGACACCTCAGTGAGATTCCAGACATATTTTCCAATGTCAATGTCAATGTTACTTCAATGCAAATAAGACAAAAACAACAAAGACATGACAAAAAACTGAAATGTGTTTACAGCATATTATGAACATTGGGTGGATAGAAAGTATTACTCAAAAACATTCAACTAAACATACCAACACACAACAACGGTGCTCTGACCAAAACCGACTTGCAACTGTCAAACCACTGATGTGGTAATATCCATGGTTCCAAGAACTTGTATCTTGAGAGGGCCATTGCCCAGAACCACAGCAGATGGAGCCGATTTGAAGCCTTGTTTTGGAGAGGCGCAAATATGATTTCCACCAGACTTAAGCAATAGCCTGCACAGCATGATTCATAGTGTTTAATATCGATGCAGCGAGGCTGGTGTTTATCCATGGCTACCTCTTTGCTCCATAAAAGCACAGTGTGGTGGCAAACAAACACTCGCGCTCTGCTAGCAGGCCCACTGATTGCTGAAGGCTCGCCACCGGGCAGCTGTCGGTTGGCCCTGGGTCAACTGCGAGGGGCTGTGGAGGGGACGTTGAAGGGCTTTACAGCGATCACACGGGGCCCCCTGCCCATCAGCCAGGCTGATCAAGCACGGGGGGGTGGGGGGCTGCCTGAGACGAGGAAGGGCTCACGCTCATGCCCGTGCCAGGGCCAGTAAATCCAGGGCAAACAGCGGTTCACAGATTGCCTGCGTGCTCGGGAGAGAGGCGCTCCACCTGTGTCAGCGGTGACGAACAGCTGCACGGGTCGCCCTCTAAATCATTCAGGAGGTGTTACTGGACTGGCCGCACCACCACCAACAACAGCACCAGCACCACCGTGGGACAGCGACACACAGAGACAGACAGGCGGGCAGGCAGGCAGGCAGGCAGGTAGTAGGGGGGCCGAGTTGGGTGGAAGGACAGGGAGAGGTGAAGAGACAGGCGGGGGGATGGGAGAGGACAAGGGAGAGATGAGAAGTGTAAGGGAAAGGCAAGATGAAGTGCAGCAAGAGAGGGAGGAGAGATTGAGGGAAGGACAAAGGAGGCGAAGTCTGAGCACACAGACTGAGAGTACACAGAGAGATAGTGAAGTGAACAATTTCTGCCCGTGCTAACAAACAGACTGACAGAGTCACTTAACGCCTCCATCTCCAAATTTTCTATACTCTACACTACACTACCGCTTCGCTCACAGTAACATTGGTGGCTTTGCCCCATCACAATATTTGTGTGTATATAAGTAGTCATTTATTTTAAAAAAGTGCCATGGTCATCTGCCTTGCTGCATGGGCTAATTAGAGAGTGCAGTTCCTGGCTGCAGTAAAAAAAGAGTGCGAGTGTGGACAAACATGGACTTGCGCCCGCTTAAATATCCGTGCAAGGTCCAGGAGGACAGCCCGCCGCCCGAATAATTGATCCGAGCAGTTTGTCCTTGCTCACTGCTCTTCTGCACGGTGCAGGCTTGACAGACAAAAAAAGAGACACAGACACTAAAATGGAAAAAAGAGTCTAGTCTTTCCTAAACAGGAGAAAATGGGGGGGAAAGGTGAAAAAAAGGGAAAAAGTCTGTGCATTGACTGGAGTTTCCAGTTGGCCTGGTAGACTTAAGCAAAGCTGAGTCAGTGTGCAGCATCAGCAGAGAGAGAGAGAGAGAGAGAGAGAAAGAGAGAGAGAGAGGGTGAGAAAGAGAGAGAGACAGAGAGAGAGAGAGAGAGAGATAGAGAGAGAGACAGAGAGAGATAAAGAGAGAGACAGAGAGAGACACAGAGAGAGAGAGAGAGAGAGAGAAAGAGAGAGAGACACAGAGAGAGATTGAGAGAGCAGCATGGCAGCTCTGGTGGCACAGCGGGTTATGGATGTGGGGATCAGGAGCAGTGCGCCATACTGCACACGCCTCTCCATCTCTCTGGAGGTGAACGCACATGCAGGGATGATGTTAATGACTGCTCCTGTGGGTGTGTGTGTGCCGGGGTATGTGTGTATGTATGTGTGGGCGTGTGTGTGTATGGGGGTATGTGTGTGGGTATCTATGTGCCATTTGTTGGCGGGGGGGGGCACCACACACCTGTCGTATAGCACAGACAGACGGGATGGGACGGGGGCGGAGAGAAAGAGAGAAAAGGAGAGAGGATGAGAAAAAAGGTAGAAAAAGAATAGAGAGATGGACACAGAGAAGAAGCAAATGAAAGAAGAAATGGAGGAACAGGACAGGTAGGCAATAGCGGAAGGATATACAGGCTCACTTTAAAAACCATGTATTTGATGTGTATTTAACACTTTAATGTTCTGTCTACACAGTAGCGAAACTAAAAAGTGGAAACATTTATTTATCTAAGGACGACAAAGTTAAATAAACGTTTATCGATCTGTGTGAATATGTGACTAAGTGTGCAATTCCCGTACTGTGTCTGGTCATGAGATTGCTGGTTGTGATGTAGATGTTATCTGCACCACAGGTATTTAACACCAATCTGAGCACTACCAGCTCATTGCTAATAAGGAAAGCAGCCACTTGCAAATGTAGCTTTAAACTGTTGTTTATAAAAGGAATTCCCATCTCCCATTCTCATTTCCCATCGAACATGCTTTAGTAATGTGGTAGAGGTTCATGCTCCATGGTGTCACATTAAAAAAAGTGTTTGAATAGGTGACACTAGTGGCTTTACCACTGTAAAATATGTTATCTGAATGTTAATTCTGCTTTGTATTTACCGGAGACACATACAGGATTTGTGTATGAAAGAGACTGCAGCGGTAGATGAAGTGTGGGGAGCAAGGAGGAAGAGGGAGAGGGAGAGGGAGAGGGAGGAGGAGAGGAGGAGAGGGAGTGTGGAAGAGGGAGGAGTGAGATGTGTGTTCATTCACACTCCACTAATTAATTACCCAACCTCTCTGCAGCAGGAAATAGAAAAAAACAGCCCCTAATTGTCCTCCATGGATGTTGGAGGGCTGACTATCAGGGGATGAAAACACAACAATCACAGCAGAAAAAACCTACTCTGACAAAGAAAAGTCCAATTACACGTATTCACCCTGGCTTTTTCACGAGTGGAGAGAGGAAGAGAACATTTTACTTCCTCACGCAGATGAGAGCAAAAAGCTATAATTGTTGCGTAATTATTGACACAAAGGCAGTCAGAGGCTGGGGGCACTAGCACCAGACTAAAAGAGTGCTACAAGAATTAGAGAGAGCTGAGAGAAGGATTTATTCTAAAGGCCTTTGAATGATAGGATTACCAAAATAATAAGGAGATAAATCTCTGACCACTGGTTTGAAATTCCCATTAGCACTCTGTGACAGAGAGCTAAAACGGCTCGCTAATACCAGGCCTCTCAATTAGACAAAAAAAAAAAAACCCACACATGTTAATTCGGTGGGGGACCAGCAGAAAGAGGACTCATGTCAGGATGTGACAATATGAAGATCTGAAGGCTGAGTGATTTTTTTTTTGAGTAAAATTCCAGCCTGTTTACCACCAGCTCTTTGAGGAGCTTAATGGCACTTTGAAACAAGTCTGTGAGACACAGAAGCACACACTACATCCAGTTAGCCAGCTCTGAGTGGACTGGGCCTCCTGTTTGAGGCCAATAAATGGAAGAGTACAGGGAAGAGAAAGGAACTGGAGACTCAATAGGTTTTTTTGTTGGTGTGATTGTAAAAAGAGAGATAGAGAGAGAGAGAAATAGCGAAACAGAGACAGAGAGAGAGAGAGAGAGAGAGAGAGGGGAGGGAGGAGGAGAAAGAGAGAGACTGAGAAAAAAGGGAAACTGACAGACAGAGAAAGAATAAGAGTAAGAGAGAAAGAGAGAAGAGGGGAACAGATTTACTACTTAGTGTAAGCCACAGTCAGGAAGTCAGAAACCAGAGGATTATTCTTATTCTTGAGCAAATTGAATGCAACACTAACAGATCCTGGTCATTATCACTGGCTCCCTAATTAGGCAGCTAATATCGGGATATTTTATCACAGGACAAAAAAGGGCTCCATTACTGAAATTCTATACTCTGCAGCTTTTTTTTCCCCCTTGAAATTTTCAAACAGCAAATTAGTTAGTTCATTTTAACACAGCTGCTCCTCATCCTAAAGCCCAGATATGCATCATCTGGAGACCCATCCCCAAGCTTGTGAAACACTTTCAATTCAGCAGCGGCAGCAACAGCAGCAGCAGCAGCAGAGAACACACATCATAAGCATTCTCACGGGAGCTACACTCTGACAGCACTTATATCAACATCACATAAAATGGGTAGATTTTAAGCCAGAGTTTGAAAAGGAATTTTATTCGACCAAATTAATTTTACAGATCCATATGTGTAGCCACTCGGTGTTGCTTTGCGTTCTGTTTTTTTTTTCTTTCTTTCTTTCTCTTTTTTTCTGGATTTCCATCTCTCTCTCTCTCTTGCCTCAGTACCATCAGTATCACCTCCCACCACAAACACTTTGGATAAAAAACAAAAAGTATTCAAATTAAGCCAGCCGTCACTCTGGGTCAATTCCTGCATTCCATCAATTGAAGTAAGATAAACAAGAGGTCTCTCTGAATTTCTAATTAGAAAACACTGTGAAGAATGGTCTCTCTGCTATCCCAACTCTTACGATTTAGCAGTCCACCTGTGTGGCTGTTTGGAACTCAACAGTACCTTACTCTACGTTATGTAAGATTGCATTCTTTATGAACTTGACACAGATAGAAACAAAAACACCACATCATATTAATCTAATAATAGTAGAAATCAGTTAAAAATCATGTAGTCAGGTTTTTTTTGCCTTCACAACTCTGTACTGGCAACAGCTATGTCCAGAAGCATTGTTCTCAGACTGTCCACACTTACATCGAGATTTGGGTAGGAATGTTCACCTGGATTGAACAATGAACTGATTCAGCAATGAACCACTTTAGTGGTTTAAGGTCACTGTGACCCCATGAATAAGGCAATGGCACATTCTTTACATTACACATGAACATTCAATTGGACTAAAATATCAACTAGTTTTTATATAGATTTTGTAGGTCAGATGTGTAAAGTCAAGGTCAGTCTTTTTTGGGTAAAGGCAGGCTGTTGAGTAATGACATTCTCAAGTCCTCGCAGAAAGCCAGTCTGGTTTACTTTAAGTTTATAGTTTTTGCTTGGAATCCCTGATAGCACCCATTTCAGTTTTCCTTTTAATGTGTAACTCAGTTCTTTGTACAGTGTAGCATGAGATGAAAAACATGTTCTAAAATGAACAACAACCTTAATGTAACAAGCTATTTATTTGTATCGCAGTTCATTATTAGCATTTCTGCATATATTTACTCATAATCTAAGAAAGCAGAAAAATAGTGTATAATTAATTGGCACTTTTAGCAATAAATGAGAATCAAATTAATGAATTGGTCTTCATTTCACGATTGTTTTCAAAACAGCCGGTTCGTTCATTTACAAGCCATGTCTGTAATTAAAGAACAGAAAACTACAGTAAAAAATGTAGTTTCTCTAAAATTAGGGCTATTTATAGTATAGCTCAAATCTTTTAGCATCTCTGATAAAATAAAGATACGCTGCATTTCTTTTACATCAGGTTTGTCACCAGTTACTACGACTTTACCTGTAACGCCGATCCCACCATACCACCACAAGCGTAAAAACCACAACACAACAACACAACAGCACTCAATGCCGCATAACACGCCACATCTTAACACGATGCTTCACAACTCTCGGGACAGAAGGTACACAGCAGAGCACACAGCGCTTGCTGGATAGCCACGGGAAAGCCTTGGTTGTTCCAGTCACTGGGTGTTTGACGCATGGCTGGGTCAAGTCTCCTCTGATCTGTTGCAGGGAGCCCCTCAGTGTGGGTGGCACATCTGCCTGCTTTGCATGATGACCTGCTGTGGCTGCGGGCAGCTGTCCAGACTCCGCAGGAATATACGCTGGTGATGTATAAGGGTCACGCTGGGGCTCGGGGCACAGAGCCGCCCCCTTTCCCATACAGCCTCCATGTGCCATCCTCTACAGTCTCTCTTATGCTGTCGCAGCTTCCTCCACTTAGTAGTGCCTGGCGTGGCAGATATCTTATGAAGTGGAGCTAATAACAGAAAATGCTTATCTTCTTTCACTGGAGTTTTTATCTGTCTGTGTGTGAGGGGTGGGGGGCTGGGTTGGTAGTAAATGTGTCATTACGACAAGATAAATTTAGAGTCTTCCAACTTGGGTGGTGCTGTGACCTAGGGACTGGCTGGATCTGGGAAATGGTCACAGAACATCACAGCGTTTCAGTTGGCTGGCGAGAGGCACACTCCCGACTCAAAAGACTTTATAAAAGAAAGTGAACCCTTTCTTGCCAAATAAGGGTACTTTACAAGGATGCTATTTAATGATACACTGAGGACTTTGGAGAAACTTTGTTCTTAAATGAGCACAAATCCCATGCCCAGCGTGGCACTACGCCACAGTGACTAGCTTGCCAGAGACACCATGCCTCAGAGCCCCTACCACTTCAATAATTCTCTTTAATAATGCAAGATGTCTAACCTCAAGCCACTGGTCAACATATCACCATTCCTGTCAGAAAGGATTTTTTTGTCTGTAAAAGGAGCCTTGCCTGTTAGGATATTCTCAGCTCGGCAGCACTGCCTGGATAAAAACAATACTGCAAGTTGATTAAAAGCACAGAAACAGAAAACTCAATGAAAGGTTGAAAGAGACATCAGAGACCAGGCATGGAGTCACTTGTCACGGTTTACAATAAAAAGTATATAACAATAATATGTTCGGGTCTGTAAAGCAGATATAAATCAGATATTTTACAGCTCCGTAAGAGTCGGTAAAATGTGGCTTTATTTTGTGCTCAAGAAGCTGTCACGTTTGATGGTTGGAGGTAATGCCAACGTGACAGTGATGGAGCAGCCCGTTAAATCCAGCAGAAATGGGGAATGACGGCCTAACCTTGGCAAAAAAGCAATCTGTCTGAATTATTGAACAGTGTCTGTAATGTAACCCAATGCATTTTAGGGTCTGATTAAAGAGCAGCTCCATTTGAACCTGTGTGCTGGCAGAAGAGGATGGCTGAACGAGACCTCCACAGACCGTAAACAAGTGGGATCAGATTGCTACCAGACCATTTTGCCACCTCTGCCATTAAGTCATGACAGGATTTAGTAGTGAAATCACCTAATTAAATCAGGGCCGTATTTTTTGTGTGAAATTGGCCACTCAGTGAATAAAACTGCACATACCACCACCATGTTTTGGCTTAAAATGGGATGCAAAACCATGCTGAATGCACTGCACCTGTACCTGAATGATTTTCATTATCAGATGGGTGGTTAGAAAGACTTCTATTGCTTTTGTCAATCGTTAACTTTATAAATCCAAAGGAAAGCTTTGTCATTTTGATTATAGACTTCAATGTCTGTGAATCAGACTGAAAACAGACA
The DNA here is from genome assembly GCA_030347295.1 of Setipinna tenuifilis. Taxonomy (NCBI): domain Eukaryota; kingdom Metazoa; phylum Chordata; class Actinopteri; order Clupeiformes; family Engraulidae; genus Setipinna; species Setipinna tenuifilis. Next base: position 24,765,833 of record CM059266.1, on the reverse strand, counting down.
GTATCCATCATCAAGGGGTTACTAGGTTTTTGTAGTTTTGTACAAGGCTGAGCTTTGTGTTATATACAGCCTATCAGATCAGTAAAAAATAGGACTCTTTGCTGCACCTCACACATTGTGTAGGAGGCTATGACTCTGGAGACACACAAAAGAACATCTGAAATGGAGTCTATTTAGATCTCTGGCAACTGTCATTGACTTACATTCAAGTGAACGAGAGAGGTTACGGTCCCAGTCTGCTGCTATAAGACATGGTTTTCAGTGGACAATGGCGTGCAGTATCCTGTTCTACCAGCCTTCTCGTTCACTTTGCTCCACTAAACTGAACTGAAGGAAATCCCCTTCAACTCCACAACCAAGGAAAGCACTCAAACCCCCAACTCCCAGGTTGATGTTCTTTCTTTAGTTAAGCAACTGAGAAAGCTTTTTGTCTCCTCTTTCTATTTTAAGCTACAGTACAGTAAGCCGTTTTGATGTTGGTGATTTTTACTTTTACTTAAGTATATAGATTTGATCTACATTGCCTTATGTAGAAGGTGTGATAATAAATGATAATACACAATAAAGAAGAAAGAAGAAAGTGCTAAAAGGCTCTAAAACACTGGCTGAGAAAAAAATACATAGATATCACCTATGTTCTAAGAAATGACAAATTAGCACATTTTTGGGGCATGTAGACTATTTTTGATCATTCCATCAAAAATACTAAATCTGACAGCACAATGGATATTATATTGTGGCAAAGCCAATGTATATTTATAAGAGTAGTTAAAGTGCTTAAAAACTAGGCATTGTTTGGTGGTTGTGCTAAAATATGTGGAGACTGAAGTGAGAGAGGTAAGCTTTTGAAAGAGAGAGGTGGCAAGCCATTAAAACTGTCCCTAAAAAACACCCTTCTTACTTGGTTGAGCATTTTACAAATTTAAAATAGCAAGTTGTTTGTTTTTGTTTTTGTTTGTCTCTTGTAATCAAAAAAAATCTGTCTTTCTTGTGCTTGCAGTTCATTTACATGTGTGCCACTGTATGCATAGCACTTGCTAATGACGAATTTCAAAATAGGCTTTGTGCTGGGAGGTCAGGTGAGTATTGTTAGGCCTGATTAAAAAGTTCTGTTAAGTGTCAGGTCCGATCAATTCCACACTCAGTGTTTTAGGGTTTTTGTATGATAATATACAGTAGGCTACTTGATCACAATCACCTTCGCTTGAGTTATGGCTGTAGTCCAAATTAGAGTGATGATTGATAGACTCATCTTCTAAGCCAGTGTAGACACGGCTTTAGGGCATGACAGTTGAGATACACTCCATTTAACAAGATGAAAGGTATTAAAGTGTTTTCTTCATATCAGTGAAGTACAAACAACAACCCACACCAAAGAACACTAAAGAACCCCTATAGGGCTTAAATAAATGACTTGATTAAAAAAACACACACACACGCAAAGTTTTCTACAGAAATTGACTGTATTTTTTCTCATTGTCTTACAACCATCATAAAGAGCTGTCATAGTTGTCATAGTCATGTGGGGCGTTCTTAGTCAGGTGGCACCATTTCTGGTGTCTCTAATGACTCAAACTGTGACCCTTTTATTACAATTTTTTGAACAATAACAACAAATTTCTCTATAATACAACAACCAGGCTAGAAGTCATAAAGGCAAAAACAATCTTAAATCTAATTATTATTGCTTCATTTTTGATCCGTTACCTTCTACTGAGGATGGCATCCTAAGCACCTAAGCATTATGGCCACAGAAATGTTCATGCTTATGTCCTGGCTGTCAGGCCTCATTCCATTACCAGTGCTGATAATCTACCACAAAACACTTTTAATTTTCTTCCAGCTTGGCCTTCAATGTATGGCACTGCCAGAAATACTTCACAACTAATATGGAAAGTTTGTAGACAAGCTGCACTTGAACACAAAAACAGGCCTTTCCGTTTTCCTTAGAATGAAATCTCTCTTGACACGTTTGATCAAAGGCTTCCATCCAAATGCCAAAAAGTAAGAATCAGTCAAACAGAAGGCTAATGACATTTAAACAAGGTTGACGGGGATAAGTGAGTGTACTTGCCATTTCTCATTAGACCGATGGGCTGAACCTAAGCATTAAAAAAGAAAAAAAACCCAACAACATAGCGTCCTTTTAGTTCTCAATAGGGGATACACAGAGGATGCCAGCGGCTACACAGTATTTCAGACACACATCAAAAAACGCCTCCGGGGACCAATCTCGTAAATAACCAGGGGCTGTGAACAAAAATGCAATTTCAATAACCAAGGCCTTCTGTGTATTACGAGCCATGTTAGCTTTCACATGTGCTAAAAGCACTGACATCAAACCGGTCTAGTGAATTATACAGGGCTCGGCATGACCTGGGTAGCTAAATCTCTCGACCGCGCTTGAATGCAAAGTAAAGAATAAAAATAACCTACACAGTGTTTGTTTACAGTAATATTAGCATCTACAGTTTTGATGTGTTTGTACATCGGCCTGGGTAATAGTGTTACAAGAGTTCTGTCACTGTTGTTTTGGCAAGGAGTACTACGCGCCAAAGCTTAAGCAAAGCTCTAGATCCTACTTGAAATAATGGTGAGTCCTTGAACATGTCCCCTGATCCCCTGCAGCAATGCATCCAGCTGTCAACAGCTACATTACCTTCAATGATGTGCATTTGGTAACTGGTTTTGTTGCCATCACAGATATTTGCATGGATAAAGACAAAAATATATTCTTCTATGGAAATAAAAGCCAAGTACACCATGTTCTTTTTATTTCCATTAGCAATGTTATTTGTTAATATTTTGCAACCTTTGCATGTATAAAAAAATGACCAGTCCAACAAAGGGCACAGGTGAGTACTGAACCTCCATGTATATTTTCTTTTAATCAGAAGCTGAAATGTTGTGCCACGCACAATAAACAATTTCAATCCCCCACACCACTGCGCCCATTCACGAGATTAGATTGATTAGATATGATTGGTTGGTCCCTGAGCTGAGGGCTGTTGACAGAAATGTGGTCCCTTGCAATAACTCAACGCCACGGGGGGAAACAATCTGTCTCGGGCAGGGCCTGAGTTAGAGTTACACCTGCAGTAGGGCTCAGCCTCTGAGTCGGCGCCTGTGACAAATACGAGACAAGACTATCCCCTTCCTTCAGCTCCTGTAGTAAATACGGGAGAGACAAAAAAGAGAGAAAAAATGGGAACAGAAAAGAAGAAAAGGATTCCAACCTAAATCCTCTTGTTTTACATGGGATGAGCTCTCGGAACAAGAACACTGAAGGTGACTGTGTGTAGTACAGTGGATCTGCTGGTGAGAGGCAAGTGATTGGGAGGTGCACGGATGGGAGATATAATTGAAATACCCATTCCCATCCCAGTATTACTGCTTCAGTGATTCAAGCTACCGAGGCGTGTGTGTGTGTGTGTGTGTGTGTGTGTGTGTGTGTGTGTGTGTGTGTGTGTGTGTGTGGGTGGGTGGGTGGGTGAGTATGTGGGTGTGTGGGTGGGTGTGTCTTGATTCAAAGCGTTAATGCACACCCTATTTCTGTGTGTTCAAAACACATTGTGGTAAGAAAACTGTGTTTTGGTCATCCAAACATTTTCTAAAAGCTTGCCAAGTGACAATGATGTATCATTATTATGAGTGGTGCACTTTTGTGAGAAACAAAATTGAAAAACACTATTATGTTCCGTGGCCTGACAGCGGCTGCTGTTATTCCGAAAAGGTGGAGAGTCGTTAACATTACGCTAACGCACAAAAGATAAGTGACAAAACTGCAAAGTCGTCCAAATGCTGCAACACAAAGAATTTTCTGATGAGCCTATCCTTGGTGAAGTTTCATGCAGTACACTTGTGTTCTCGCACAAGACAAAATAAAAAACATGGCTGACATGTAAAGTTTATGCAGTCAAAGACAATGAAATCATTATACTGCTGTTAATTTATCATATCCATACAAATGCAAAAAAAAACGCCATTCTAATGCAAAAATGCCATTTTTAAATCATACCTGGATATTTCTCTCCTGTATTGCATACAGTATAACTGACAGCAACACTGACAGTGGTTTCCTGCCTAAGCACCACATTACAATCTGAATGCAGGCAAAAAAGCAATTTCCTCATCTGCACTTGAAATCTCACCCATCTGCTCCTTCCCACTGCATGTACTGAGTCATATTATAATAAACACAATGGAGCACAATGGCAAAGCAGGCAGACCCGCAGTGATAGCGCATTTATGTTGAACATGTACAAACCCTGACAACAGCACTAATATCTGTCTCATAAACTGATGCTTATGATAAATAGCCTATATGAATTGCATTAGGTAAATGTGTGCAGGGGAGGACAGAATGAGACGGAGTGCGCAAATACGCACAAGATCGTGCTCAGTCGAGATTGAGGAGGAGTAATAAGCTTCCCGGAGACGATTCGTCTCATTATTCTATTCAGCTAAAACGGCGTGGGGAATATGGGCACTGTCAGGTATTAAACATGACCTGTGATTTCTGGTGCCAGCGACGTGCGACTATGCAGAATAATGGAATGAATTTATAAGATTTTCATTGCACACCCACCTAAATAAGTTGTTATGGATATGATAGGCCAGCAATTTTCTTTCATCACCGGCCTGCTGCTCCGTAATCACCCACAGACAGAGGGGGGCGGGGGGGACAAGGAGATGTCAGGTTAGTTACTCCTGTGTCAGTTACAAAATGATTACTTTGACTGATTTCCGCTTGCAAAACTCAAATCACACATTTTACTGCATGACAAAGGTGAGGGTAAATGACAAGTGTGGACCAACCGTTATTAGGGCCTACACACGCACACCACTGCTGCCCTGGCAGAGCACACTAATTTTAGAGAGCGAGAGAGAGAGGCTGCGATGAACTAGTTTAACGTGAGGTAGTAGACATGTCACAAGTGCTGATTAAAGCTACAGAGTGTGCTGTTCTTGAAGATTTCTTTTGCACAAAAAGGATCAGCCATTAGCACTCTGGTCACCAGAATGTATCGTATAGTAGCATTGTCCAATCTTGCTCCTTTAACTAGGACTAACTGAAGACTGTTGAAGATTATTGTATAACAGCTCTCTTTAGACACCTGACAAAAGATGTAGACCTACACACTACAGACAAACACACAAAGTCAGAATACTGCAGGTGGAAACAGTCAGCTTACACATGAAAAACTCACAGTCATTCTTAATTCTGAAAGTCAAACCTCTTCAAAAGAAGAATTTCGATTACTTTAAAAGCATTCCAGACATTGTATTTCTAAAAAATATAAAGAGTAAAGAGTAAAGAGCACCTCCAAAGCACTTTCAGGAGCCGGCTGAAGGCTTTAACCTCCTTGACTCATCTCACCAGAGGTGTCTATTTGAATATCATCACCGAGACATTTTAATCTCCTGCTGAAAATGAGTGCTCCCAAATGCCAGGGCAGTGGAAAAGAAATCCCACCTGGACGAGGGGGGAGATTTGAGCTGTCAGCACCATATCGCTGCTGACGTTGGGGGTACAGTGTGCCTGGAAGCCACACAGCTGGTGCGCCTCCTGCATCCATGGCTGTCATCTCAGGATGACATCCTCAGAGACAGGAGAAGTGGAATGTTGGGGAATATTTGGGGCATCTCCTCCAGGCAAATGAGGGCCCGCTGGGAAGAGGCAGCACATGTGTCTGTGTGACCCAAGGACAAAGCGGAAGGAACTCATATGCCAGGATGCTGTAGAATATTCCAGAAGCTTGTAGCTTGTGTGTTTTTTTTTCTTGTGTGTATGTTCAGAAACAAAGTTAAACTTCGTTATCGCCCAGTCAGAAAAAAAAAACTAAGAGGGATTGGAGAAAGGTTGTTATATATTCTATCTGTCGTCTTACTACCCTGTGAGATTTCAAAGAGCTCTGGTATGTATGTCTTAGAAAATAAAAGGGATGGATAGCGGCTGGGAGTGTAGCTCATCATGTCTATCAGTTCTCTGGTAGATAGATACTGCTTTATATCTCCCTTTTCTTGGCTGTTCAAAAGTGTAATCTTCAGGGAGGGCGATCAGATGGACCTTTGTATCAAAAAAGGAATATTAGGTCCTTTAGGACAGAAAAGTGAACTAAGTTGGTAGCCGAGATGGTTAGGAATCTAGGTTAGGAGCAGAGTGCAGATATTTTTTAATTTTCCTTGGGGCGAGAGAGGTGGAATGAGAATTAATTTCTTGGCCGCCTAGATATCACTGTGGTCATTTCATTTTTTTTTTTTTCACTTTTTTTCACTTTCAACCGAGGGCTTGTGTGCACTTCCGCTTCAGGTCGTGGGTTTTGAGCCCCCGTGTAAGTGTCTGGTTAGAGCGATGTCAGCCCCCCACCGGGCGCCTGTCAGATCTCACCGCCTCTCTTAATTGAATACTATATTACCCCTGTTCTCCCCCATGGGGTGCCCCCATGACACACGTGTTAGAGGAGGGCCAGACTGCCCGACCCCTCTCTCCAGCCTCATTAATTACAACATCACATCCTTTCTCCCCCCCTTTCACTGCTGGGCTGAAGGGCTCCGCTGGCAGGAGTGCAGGAGTGCAGGAGAGGAGAAGGGGAAACATCACAGATGTCACACTAAAGCTGGCTGCCCATTGGGGCCTTTCACACTCGCCTGGAGGAAGGCAAGGCAATGATAAGAACATCCCGAAAAAAAGGACAGACATGGTGGGGGGAAATGGGGGTGGGGGGGAAATGTGTTGATTTCAGCAATTTCCTGACAGCTTTCCCGTTTTCCACTCTCCCTTGGTCTGTCCTTGCTGCACTCATGATTTTTGACCATGAGAAACAGAAGAAAGCCAGGAAGGAAATGCTCAGAAAAGTCAGGCTTCTGCTGCTGCTGCTGCTGCTGCTGCTGAAAAGTCTAGGGCTTTCAATGAAACAAGAGGAAAACAGATTTGTAAGGTGTTTCTCAAAAGCGTTATCTGCTCAAAGGAAGAGGCTAACCTCATAGGAGGGGAAACTTCTCCAAGGCTAATCATTTAACAGATATCCTGCCCAGGTTTGCTGCTACACATTCTGGGTCCTATGAAGAATACAATTTTCCTTTAACAATAACATTTAAAATGTCCCCAAAGGCCCACCTGTCAATGTTTGGCCCTTAGAACTTAGAATCCTGATGCTACCTTAGACATGTGGCCCACCTCACAGCCCCCCTGCTAATCAGTACTCTGAGGGAGCCAGCACAAGTAAAGTTCATTTATCATTTCACTTTGTGCAAAGACTCTGGATATTCTCAACAGGCATACATTACTTCATAGTTTTTGAATACTTTATGTCTGCTTTAAAAACTATCGGGCCTGCCTTCAACCAATCACTACCATATTGTCATGGCGATATGTTAGGTCTGAATGCAGCATACATACTTAAGTCCAACATCATTACATTAGGCATCCATCAGCCTTACCGCCGAGCTACATAGTCCTGCCTCTGTTTGTTGATTGTTTGTTAGAATTTCTAGTTGAGAAATCTGAAGCCTTCCAAAAGCACCCTGACCGAGTACGGTAGCGAAATACAATACTGAACAGAGGTACTACGGCAGCACTAGCCTGGCCACATTCAGATACAGTCCAAAATTTTAAGTGCTAAAAGTGCTTAATGTGAAATAGAATGCCACAGGATGCCAATAAAGCAGTGCTGATGGAATACCACAATGACATCTCATATTAATGCTTTTGGAAGTCATCTTTGTGTTTGTATATAATCAAGCTAAAGCCATCTCCATTCCCCTAGGCAATGTTGACCATTTTTAAATGTAATGATGTTCAAATTAGGACTTGTGCATTTCAGAAGTGGAAACTAAACTTAATCAATTGTTCTCATGTGGATAAGGCATATAGTTAATTACAACCATTAATTAGTTTGTACTTTAAAACATAATTAAAGACAGTATTCCTTTCCTTCACACATCACCCCAGATTTTTTTTTTTCCTCAGCTTTTCAACCCAGATTGTTTCTTGCTGTAGTTTGTGCCGACATCTTTTAATTCAATTAGCTGTGACACAGCTGAGAGACATATGCTCATCTATTTGAGTGTGGCACGGCACTCAGTTCAGTGTGCCAGGGGAACAGGCTGCGCATTTGAATACGCGCCACAGCTCTACCCACCGCGAGAGAGAGAGAGGAGCAGCGGGCAGGAGAGACGGGGAAAGGTAAATATGACAGGATCACTCGTTTCGCCACCGCAGGAGTTCATAACGAGCGTTGATAGCACTGGTACAAAAAAAATATATTAGCTTAAGCAGCAGTGATGCCAACTCCCTGCGTCTCTCCTCTCTCTCTCTCTCTCTCCAGCATGCCGCTCGGGAAGAATAATGCCTTTAAAACGGCTTGACATCACATCAGATATCTTCCAAACAGTGTGTACAAAATGACATCCAGAAGAGAGACGCTATCAAAACAATCATGTTTTTCTCTCTCGCATGTTTATGCATCATACATACGCATGCTGATGCTGTATGTACACACATGACACACAAGCATCTTTACACACACACATACACACACACACACACACACACACACACACACACACACACACACACACACACACACATAGCTTGGGAATAATATACACCAAAGCCTTGTCCACAAATCACATTCTCCAGCTTCGCTTTTCATCTTAATTAGTTTCCGTCTTTGCTACTTTTTCTCTTTTTTTTTCTTCCTTCCTTTCTTTCTTCCTTCCTTTCTCATGGAGCTAGTCCACTTTTTAATCGCCGTGTGAGCAGCGGAACCACTATATGTGGGGGTTTTTAGTGTAGTCCTCCCAGGCTTCACTACGGCTGGCTTCTGACAAGCACTGGCAAAGGCTGACAAAAGTTGCATGTTTTCCCAACATCAAAAACAGTGAGGAAGTGTGCCTATGGAAGGACTGGGAGGTGGGGAGGAGACACAGCCACAGTGAAATAAACACCCAGGCACAGCAGCTCTTATCCAAAAATAGAGCCCTATGTGGCTGACACCAGAGATACTTTTTAATGAGGGGGAGTGCATGAATATTTAATGTTCACCTCTCTCCTTTTTTTGTCAATTTCAGCTCAAAGGGCTTTCAAAAGGAACAATGAAAGGAAAGTATTTTAAAGGGATTTTGGAATATAAAAAAAAAACTGTCTTTTGACATTTTTAAAGAGGCATCAATTTGTTCAACTGGAGACCAGGAGTCATGTTATTGTGCATCTGTTTCCATCCCTCTGAGAACATAAAAACACAATGTTCTTTTCCCTCATTTCTCCAAAAATGACACCTGTTTTGAAACTCTTTTTCGGTAATACTCATTCAAGTGTTAAGCACAATGACAGCTTTTGTTTTAGTCTACATATAGCATTTAATAATGTTCTCATGAACATGACTGTTAACAATTATTAATGCCATTATGTTAGTGTGTCACGTTTCACTGAAACTGTTTGCAGCAAGAAATTAGAGGTTTGTCTAAATTAAAGTGGTTTGCGCAAATATGTGTTAAGGAGACCTGTTGTCATTTAAACTCTCAAAGCATTAATCAAAGTTGCTGTTGAAGGCCTTGACATTCTGCAAAAAACAATCACTGTTAATTAGACCTGTCAAATTAGGGCTGTCACACAAAGTGAAGTAGCAAAGGTAAACGTGCTTTACAGTTGGTTGCCTAGGAGACATTCTTTTTTTTTCAATACATGTGCTTCATGAATTGAAGTCTGAACTTAAAATTAACTCAAGGTTACATTCATTTCTTTTCATTTACTTTAATTTAGATCATAATGATTTACAACAATGCAACAGCATAGAAGTTTAATTTGATGTGACAATTGATACATTGTTTCCAGATGATGTTTCGCAGCAGTCTATGACTACAGTTTGATTGCCATCACACTCTTCAATACCCTGTTAGCCCGCTTCTTTAATTGCCCACTGAATTTCAATCAAAGAGCACAATAGTATACAGAACCAGCGTGAGAGGCGAACACATATTAGATGCTGGAGATTGTGAAATTATGCAACCCTGTGTTAATTAGGAGCTCTGTTTGGATCAGGGTGAGGGTGTGTGGGGGTAAGGGGTATCTCAGCAGGCCTAACAGCTTTCTGTTTCAAAAACAAACACAATGAAAATGTCTTCAGCATGATGAAACTGAGTACTGAATATTACAGTTTTCAAATGTTACAACTCTTCTGATGGAGCAAATGACAAAAATTGATAAATTGATAAAGCAGGTTGTTTTTTTTTTTACAGACAACTTTGTGGGTTGACACCACAGGGAGCACATGTGCTGATAAGTATGTACACTGGAGAGGATTTGGATGGAAGCAGCTGCTGGGAGACTGCATGTAATGACAGATAATTGTTTAGCTTAATTCATTCAGCGTGATTACGACTATTATGTTCTGCATGCATTTGTGTGTCACCGTGGGATCGATTTTAAAAAAGAAAAAAGTTACAATCAAGTCAGTCACAAAAACACAGCCTGAGGGTGGGGTTAATGTGGTCACCCGTTACTACTGTGGTGGCACGACACTCTCCACCAGCGGAGGCCACCAATTGGGATATAAAAGGATGAGACGAGCAGATGAATCACTGCAGGTCTTTGATCTGGTTCATCATGACTCAGACACTCCCATGGCTCCATATGACTCAGAAGGCAACCCCCCCCCCAAAAAAAACTGCTGCAAGTGAAGTGGTTGTGCTCAGGCAGCAGGGTGGTTTACCCTTCTCGGGGACTTGTGTACGTGATCTCCAATCAAAAAAAAAAAAAAATGTTCCCAGCAAGCCAAACTGCTAAACTTAACTTCCAGTGTCCTTGCACATGGTAATTTTGATAGCTTCTGGAGAGGGTTTTACTATAACAAGGCTGCACTGCTGTTCTTCAGCTTTTACACTTTTTCATTGAGGCTCTGAGTACAGGCTCCTCCTCTTGTTTTCCGTGGTGTGGAAGAGCACTGTGAGATCTTTACTCCTCTAGAAAGTTCCAGAAGTTCTGCTCGAGGAACGTCTGGGAGGAGAAACACCAGGGTTCTCAGGGACACCTCTGAATGAATCATGGTCGGCATGATGAGGCCTGCACCACAGGAAATGTCATTTTTGTTGGTGCTAAGATGATGAAAAGTGTAAAAAAGAGTTTATAACAGGAAGTTTGCGCATGACACTTCATCGATTCTGTGATTCAGTGGGCTGAATTACTCCAGTGCCAGCTCGGTAGGCTTTACAAATAACTGGGACTCTGGGGATACATATAACCCACTGGCAAGACCAGGGGAGAGGGGTATGGGTCTGGCTCCAGAGAAGGGAATGGATCATTTTGTCACCCTCTTACCCATAATCCAGCCCCAGGCGAGGTAACATACTGTAGGGCTTCCATAGAAACACCTCTCTCACCATCAGAGTTGCCAACAGGATATTTCCGTGTCCAGGACATTTTCAACAAAACTGGTTAAAAAAAAAACCCTTTATGGTCTTCCACAAAATACATCACATTACAAGGGCAGTAAATATACTGGTCCTGATACAAAGCAACATGTGATCTATTTTAATTCATAAAGGATTTATTTAGTGCTCTATAAGGTTGAATCTTCACTTCCAGTAAAAATGTTTTTCGCCTTTAGGACTGCAGACATGAAATACAGGAGTGTCTGTGGCTACAGCATGCAGGAAGGCATCCTGCTGGTAATGCTTGACAATATGGCTGTAGGAGATGCCTTCAGTCCTGGCTTTCCTGATCGACATACAGGACAACCTTTCCCTGATTTGAAGGTACTGTATCTTATTGCATGGTACTCTAAATGAGATCACTACTTCAATAAGGATCCAGAAACAAGATCCTGCCAGATATCATCAGGAATCGTCTACAATCTGGGTGTGGAAAAGGACTGTTACCTGCTCAGTTTTACAGAGGTTGACACAGCATGACTTTTTTTTCACCAACAAAATCGAGCAGGTGATGAGTGGGTTGTCAGGAAACAAAAAAAGGAAGATGTGTGATCGTGTCTAGCACATCGGCCTTGACATGTCATGCCTTGCACAAATCTACCATGTGCTAATTCAGAGAGGCTATCTTTAACCAAAGTGTTGCGTCTGCCACTGAGACCTATCACAATCGCTCGGGCGAAAACTAATGCTAAAATGGTTAAATGGTGTTAATCATTACATCACTAAAGGCTGTTGCTTCCAGGTTTGGCATCCGTGCAAGTGTTCTGAAAGGAGCTATTTCAACTCTCTGCACACTGCTGTGCCCATCCCACTGAATTCTACCCACCCTGTGAAAAGGAAGTGACTGACTGACTTGTGGTACAGTTGGCAGCACCTGCACTTTCATTGGCGTGTGTAACGGTGAATGAACGAACAGCCAGCAGCCAAAGGCTCATTTATTTCTGCCATTACACCTCCACTTTCCCTATTCGACGCAATGTGACAATGCTGTAGGGTCAGGGACTGAGGCAATCCAAGCACACCGAAGCAGCAAATCCTGGGCAGCCACACCGATCCATTCCCCACAGGGGACGGGGGGGGTTAATGGAAAGCTCATGCATATGCATATGACCAACATGGAGTGCCTGCAACCCCTGGTTAAGAGTGAAAACAGTAAGCTGCAGCTGCTCTCTCTCTCTATCTCTCTCTCACTCTCTCTCCCTGTAGTCTGACAGGCAGCTAAGCTGCATCACCTCAATCCAATTCGCCTCCCGTGCTGAGGAAATAGCTTCACCGCCCTCCACCAGCCACCTGGACCTCTTGTGTGTGCAGCTCTGACACTGATTCTCGGTGGCATGGTGAGTTTCACGCTGCTTTAGTCACCTGCCCCATGTTGCGATCTTGGGAAAAGAGAGAACTTCTGCTCAGGTGGTTCACTTGATATTGGCGCTGTGGTAATTTCTTAAGGTCTAACGGATGGCTTTCAACAAGCACAAGAAAAGGTGACTAAGAGAGTGTGTATGTTAGTCAAGCGATATGCTTCCATGCAGCAGCAGCAGTTGAATGTATTAGATGAAAAACAGCAGTAGTTTCTACAGCGAAACACCCACATAAATTCTAGCTTTTTGCCATAAGCATATCAGGGAGAGCAAGTAAATATTTACCGTTTGCTTTTTTATTGATGCACATTTTGGCTCTCGGCAGTGGAACATAAATGGTTCAGAGGGGGCCTCTGGGCAGGTGGGTATCACAGCAGCATGGCAACACTTTGCTCTAGCAGTCTGTCATAGCTCGTTACAATCGGCCCCGACATGCAGGAGGAGACTGCTATAGGAATCCTATGACTTTCACAAATCTTTCACCGGGTCACAGAGAGGCAATGAGAAACCCTCTCACAGAAGCGATTTCTTATCCCCACACTCTTCTCTCTCCTTGCCTTTGCCTCCCTTTCCCTTTGTTCTGTGCTTCTACTGCAGTTTCATCTCTCCAGCAAGCCGAGAGACAGAGAGAGAGAGGCAGAAACAAACTCATACACACACACACACACACACTAGCACAGACGCTCAAACACACACACACACACACACACACACACACAAACACACACACACACACACACAGACTAGCCCATACGCGCAAACACACACACATACACACACACACACACACACACATTCTAACACATACACACACACACAAACACACACACATACTCACACACATACTCACATACACACACACACACACACACACACACTAGCACACACGCGCAAACACACACACACACACACACACACACATTCTAATACACATACACACACACACACACAGAGCACAGACACGCAAGCAAGGTAAATCTATTTGATGGAATTGGTAATTGTGTGATGCGGGTCGCGGCGCTGCTAAGAGCCGAAATGGATGGGCACCGTCAGCTCCTCTCCGTCATCCTGTCAGTCCAGCAAAGCCCCCGGGAGCCCATGCTCCTGCTGACTCATTTCCATGCATCCCCGTCCGGCACCACCGCGCACAGGTAGGGGCCAGCCGAGGAGAGGAGAGGGGGAGAGACAGGAAAGAAGGGGGAGAGAGAGAGAGGGAGATGGAGAGAGAGAGAGAGATAGGTAGGGTTCAAGGGAGAGAAAGTAATAGAAAGATAGAGAGAGGGGGATGTAGAAAGTGAGAAAACGAGAGAGAGTAGAAGGAAGAGAAGGAAAGCACAACAGGGAGGGAGAGATGAAAAGAGAGAGAGAGAAAGACAGTGAGAGAGAGAGACAGAGAGAGAGAGAGAGAGAGAAGGAGGCTGAGAGTGGAAGAGAAGTAGGGTATCAAGGAGACAAATGGAGTGGAGGGGTGGTGGTAAGATGGAAAGGGGGGTCTATACACACATCACCACATACACACACGCATATACACATACACACTCATAGAGGAGAGAAGAGAGAGAGAAAGAGAGAGAAGAAAAAAAAGCGAGAGACATGCATATCACCAGACGCTACTCCCTCTGCTCCTGGGCAGAATTAAGCAAGCGGAGCGGGCCTTGGCTAAGGGAAGTGAAAAACCTGTTAGGGAGCTGTGGCAGCGAGGCTGGCTATGGATTTTTAAATTATCCCCGCCTGCGCTCATGACAGGAGGCAGAGCGAGGGTAGAGCCATGAGCCCTTAAAAACCACCCTCAAACACCACCACCCCACCCCCCAAACCATCACACAAACAACAAAACACACACACATACACACACACACACACACTCATACACATACACACACACACACACACCTCATCACAGCCCTACACTAATGGGGGAAAAAACGAAAACACCAAGAGACCAAAGGATTCCCACTGAGGTCTATGCAATGCAATGGCATGTCGAGATACAGGATCTGACGGGGGCAGTACGCACACACACACCCACACACACAAACACACACAGATATACGCTTAAACACAGGCGCACACACATGCAAACACAACAACACACACACACAAACAGACTTGAGTCTGGAGACATGAGCCAGGAGGGTTGGAATACGAAAGGTCCATTTAGCCTCTGCGAGGCTAACAGTGGAGGAGGTGTAATCGTTAAAACGGTCAATAAATTAGGTAGTATAGTTTTAACAACTTGGCACAGACAGCCCTCCTCCTGTATTGTGCAAGTGTGCGCATTGTTCACATCCAAGCAAGTAAAGCCCTTGGCCTGTTCTCCAATACAATTCATAGAAGACAAAAGGCATGGATTTAAAATGGGGAAGAGAGGGGTCGAGCTGAAATTCAATAGTCCTGGACCAAGGCCCAAAAAGCAAGACATTTCATTCATGACGGTGTCCCCCAGCCTTTTAGTGAAACAAGACCAGAACTTCTTTGAATATTTTAATTTTCTAATTCACTCACAGGGCTCTAACTGTGGACTGTAGATTCATGCAAACATGAATGAGTAAACTTGTACAAAATACTCCAGGCCTAGTTCATTGTTTCACAAATCAGTTTTGGAGGACGTACAGTGTATGTAAGTGGATTCTTACATATAAGCATTTTTTGTCTTTATATTTATTTTACCTAATTAAAAGGTCCCTAATGGCCATATTTATAAAATCAGAGGTCAAAACGCTCTGGTTCCACTTTCTGCGGTGGTTCAAAACTAAAGAAGCCACAGCGCACACGAAGCTAATCGGTTCAAGAGGGGAACAGTTACCGCAAACATCTGGAGATAATCACGACCATATGAAACATCTATGTTAAGACAAACTGCAGATAGTTCAGAGGGGGCCTGATGCTTAACCAAAGACACATGTGACTTACCTGATGCAGAACATGTTTTAACCCCAGAACAGCAAGCAAGTGGACCATGCAGGGAGGAAGAGAAAAGAAAAGAAAACAGAATTTAGAAGAACGACACCAAACCATATCCAGCAAGCATGGCTCAATAAAAACACAATTACACAACACTCCATTTATGACTTCACAACTTCACAACAATCCTGTTAAAAGCTCTGAAGCATACACTCAAACTTGATAGAGACACTGATTAGATTTCATAGAACAATAGAAAACAAAAGCTAAACGTTGACTGTGAAATGTACTCATAAGCCACGAATTGTACACTTGAGCATATTCTGCATTCCCTGATCATGGGAGAGGCCCCTGTTATTATGATAGGAGGGGAAAATAAACACAGCTAGCTAGCTATCGCAGAGCCCACTGAGAGAGGAATTCAAAGCTCAAAGCAGCAGCACGGGCTTATCAAAGAGAGGGGGGGCAGAGAGATGCACATGTGGATCAACATGAGCACATCTGTTAGCCCCCCACTGACAAAGAAGACAGTATGATTACAGTTCACTAATGTGACACTGCAGTCTGTGTGTGTGTGTGTGTGTGTGTGTGTGTGTGTGTGAGAGAGAGAGAGAGAGAGAGAGAGGGTGTGTAGGTGTGTGTGTTAGGGGGTTGGGGTTGGGGGGGGGGGGGGTAGAAACAATGCAATCTCAGCTAATGAACTCAAAATGAACTCCCATTTGCCTTAGACTGCCTCACGCAGACACACACACACACACACACACACACACACACACACACACACACACACACACACACACACACACACTCCCCCTCATCCCTGTCCTCTCTCCCCCTCTCCAGGGCCACTCCCTACCCTACCAGAGGAGGGGATGGGCTGCTCCCCTGCTCCCCTGTCCCCCCTGCCCCCCGTATGTGCACAGCTGTCTGCCTACACATCGCCCAGCTGGCCCCCGATAAACAGGAGAGAACAATCCTTTTCATGTCCCTGGAAGCTGAGCCCAGCGAGGAGCCAGCCCTTGGTCTGTGGCCGAGGTGTCCGGGGACGGCCCCACCACAGCACCACAGTCTGCAGCCCACTGAAGTCTGGCACGCTAATCCGACACAGACAAACAAACAGTTCTCAGCACGCAGCTATCGGTAATTATGTTTCATTCAATCGTGCTGTGTTGTTTCAGGTTAATCTTGTGCATATGCCAATTTATGCCATGAAATTTATGAGTGCACACACACACACACACACACATATATATATAGATATATACATGAGCACAGACACACAGACAAAAAAACACACACACACAGAAACAAAAACACACAGGCTTGGACACACACTTAGTTCTTAGGTTTTTGTTTCTGGTCAACCAAAACACAGCGCAGCTAATCTCATCGACCCATGATTTATTCTGCCGTGCTGAGCAAGCAGAAAGTGAAATTAAAAATATTTAATTTGGTCTTTTATTTGGGCTTGGGCTGTTATCAGTCTCAACACAGATAAAATGAACCTGAAGAAAAAGTCTCCATTCTTGCCAATGCCTTGCTAATGTTTATAAGTCACGGAAGAGGTCTGGGAACAGTACCCCTGAGTGTTTGTTTTCATTGTACCCACTGTATAGACTAATATTGGCAATCCACTGGGGATGTACTCTTGCCACATTCCTGTAAAACGACACCCACACTCTCAGTCCAAATCTCTCTCTCCCCCCCCCCCCTCCTGCTCAAGGGTATTCACGTAATCAGTCATTTCTCTCTGTGAGAAACATTTCTTTAGAAAAATGTAACAGCATGGGAACAGAGCAGACAATCCCTTAGATCAGCTGTAATTATGTCAACACTTCGTGCCGGCACATTTTCCTTGGAACGTGCGAGCATTTGAAACGTCTCTCATCTCGCTGTGTGTGTGTGTGCGCGCGCGACAACTGCAGCATACTTAATGGGGCCCTCGTCCTCGAAACACGTTGGAATAAACTTTCATACCACAGGTTGATTTGATTTCGCGGGGAAGGCGCGGTGAGCAATTCGAGAGAGGGTGAGGTGGAGGGCACGACCGTCCCCGTCTGTCGGAGATTGCCTTTGTGCGCGGGCGGCGGGGGGGTGCTGGGGGGGGGGGGGGATTGGAGTAACGACAGGTGGCGGGGACTGTCATCTCGCATCAGCTGACCTCGGGGACAAGGTCGTAGCTTCTGCCACTGGATCGATTAGAAGACGATGTCATAACCACGAATGGAGATGTACTGCAGATGGATTTTTTGGGAGATCCGCAAGAGACGTACCCCTGGCCACCACCAGCACAGCCGTCACCCTGGACATACCCAGAAGCCCACCTGACAAGCCGCTCCATCTGCTTCTGCCAGCTGAGGACTTGTGTTGGCCTATTGCTCACATGCTCACACACAACCCCACCACCACCACCACCCCAACCATCTCTCTCTTTAGCGAGGTTGTGTTGCTGCATTGTAATGACATACAATGTGTGATTTTTATCATTCCAATTTCAGATAACTGGGAACACATTCCCAAACACAATTTTCAAACACATTACAGAGACATATAGGGACATACACATTATGTACCATATATCTTCTGCATGTTAAGTAACGTCTGTATATTCCCTCAGACATCAGGCCAGCCTTTTTTCCACAGCGTGAGAGAGAGAGAAGGTGTTATGGCTCCATATGCAGAATGGTGCATTGCAGAATCACTAACTACACAGGAGTTGAGTGGAACTCTGTGGGGAGACAGCTGCTAAACGACCGATTCTCAACAAGCAGAGCAGGCTTCAGTGGGTACGCTGACATATCGCTCTTATCGCTTTTTTTGTGTTTGCCACAAAGTTAGCATAGAAAACCACAAACCGTTTTTTTTTTTGTTCTTTTTTGTCTACTTCATTCTGTTAGTAATTGCACATCAACAGGACAGAACCAGTAACATACCATCTCACAGCCTTACATCAGTCTATTCAATTTAAGGTAAAAAATAACTATTGCTCAGAATTATATAAATTAAACATTAGATTCAACACATTCGATATTTGCAGTGGAACACCGCTATATTACGGTACATCCCTACAACGTAGTCATGGTATGGCTGGACATATGGTGTTTTTTCTTCCTCCCGCAGCACAAGGCGGGAAGAGGGATTATTAGAGGCCCGGGCAGATACAGTGTGTGGGCTAGACTTAAGACACTGATTTTCTCAGAGATTTGATTTAGCCCCTCCTTTCTCTCCCACTGCTTCCACAAATAAGCACTTCAAGATGATTCAAGGGAAAAAAAAAAACTTTGAAAGACTATTGTTTATTTTCCAGGTGTACAGCGCATCCCACACTTACAGGAAACTACCCATAATGCTTTGTTTTCCCATTTGGCGTTGAATCTGAGTAACTACTTCAACCCACTCTTTTAAATGTATTATAGTCAAGAGCTGACTCAAAGAGACTTGGATTTCCAGATGTATCATGCAGAAAATGACAGACATTTCTGGAAGATCCTTCTGTAATTTGTACAACACTACATCTAACTGAGGGAAAGACCTGGGTACGCAACGGAATCATAATCATCACAAAAGAATGGTCCGTAAGGAATCACTGCAATCCAATAAAATTTTAACCAAACTTGTTAGCTGACAGACAAATCACTTGACCTATTGGAAACTCTACAACACATTAATATGATGTACAGAGGTCAGTGAACCTAAGCTTTTAACGCTTCAACAAACTCAAACCATCAGGGACTAGGGCTGCACAATATCTAGAAAATGTGCACTATGCAATAACACTGCTGACTGTTGCGATGATGACATGACTTGTGATAAATAAATACATACGAAAAATATACAATTATAACATCGTCTAGCTTTGTCTTTGTCTCTTCACGCTAAGCAGCCTATGTGGGAGGGCATCAAGGGCAGTATGGTTTAATTTGATTTGAGAAATATTTGGATGCGTGGGGCACAAAAGCATACCTTATTAGAGAAATGTACCATTTATTGCAGGTAAGCCATGTTTTAGCAATATGTATATCACAAAATTGTATGTTGCAGTATTGTGATATTTTTAATATATTGTGCAGCCCTTCCAGGCACCATCACCATGCATTACTTGCCAAAGCACATTTTCATGTCACAGATGGCCTGAATATCCCTGAGCTTCAGTAAATCACAGAAAATTACATCTCTTTATACTTGACACACCAATTAGGGGCCTTTGCTGATTGAAGGCATCTTAATTGCCACAGAAAACAGTCCCCCATTCAGAGGTGCATAATTAACCTTTCGGCGCAGAGTGGTTTTAGGTGCTGCATAAAAGTTGTGTGATCGGCACCCATGACGCCCATCACCTGTCAGTCACCTCATGCAGAAAGACAATCTCATCGCCAGGCCATTAGCACAGCCTCTGCGGCACACCACTGCCTTTGCAGGCCTGCCATTTACCAAGGCAAAAGCTCACAGACATACAGGCTGGTTAGAATGGACAGACCTGCACTAATGCTAATATGTGGGCACATATAGAAACAGACAGAAAGTCATTACAATTCAGCTCTTCTTAGGCTATGCATGCTGCAAGTACGGTATTATGCCAAAATATAGGTACAAGCCTGTGGTAACATGAAGGATACTCTTTCTTTTAGTTCCTTAATTTCCACACATTTACCTGTCATATCCATAGTGAACATTTTAGGATCAACTTTGTCATAACCTAAAAGGCAAACAGTTTTAAAAGCTGATGAAATTGACTTCATATGAAGTAACTGTAAGTACAACAGAAGCCCATTTTGATATGTGTTTTCTTTCTTTGAAGTGTATCCTAGCAATCTTAATACAATGGCATTAACTCAATTGCAGTCCAAGGGGATTACAGGTAAAAATGAAGAAATTAAGGTGGCTGTAATGGAAAAACTCACTAAAATGCATTAGCACATAGTGCAGTCAGCAGCTTCCTAGAAAACAATGTGAAAACAGTTTCACAGCTGAGCTGACTGTAAGTGACCAAGACCAGCAATGAAAAAGTTTTCAACTTAAAAACAATAAAAGTTCTGTGTTATACAACACAACAGGATGATGCAAAGAACAGATGACTGTTTTTTCATAACAATCATGTTTCATAATTAACATTTTTTAAAAACATTTTAGAGAAAGTTTTACGTTAAAGAGTTTTTTTTGTTTTTTTTTTGTTCCTTTAAATATCACCACTACAGGAAAAAGATTGTTCATACGCCACATCAGGCAGTACACGGAGGCTTTATAACTTTCACAAACTTGTGCAATTACAGCTGCCGGTTCGTGACCTTTGAACATGTATGTGAAAACTAAGATGCAGGAGGTGATGCTTGAGCTGGAGCTGGAGCATTGCCAGCCATGGTTGGGTTTTTCCTCTGCGGACACTAAGGAGGAAGCACACAAAGGTCTAATCCAACAAAGACACAAAGCCTGCTTTCACATCCAACTTTTTTATTGTGCACTTTGACCATTTGTTAAAGAAATCCTTGCTAGAAACTTGCTTGGTTTTCAGTTAGACTCTCTCAGTACTTAGTAGACAAATGCACTCAGTCAGTGGTGTGCATTTTGGTCAGCCCAATTACTATGAATGTGCATAACTGACCAAAACGATTTACCTATTCACACCTAACCCAAATACTGCCTTCTGACAATGGCACAAGGAAGTAACACTCTTTAGTCATGTAGAAAAACAGATAAACTATTTTTTCTTTTTTTTTGCTCCTAACAGGAGGAGGGTGGTAGTGAAAGGGAGGAATATCATGCAGAAGCATTTCTCTCTGGCAAAAGCAGGTGACATGAAGATTAGGCATTCAATTTTGGATGATGCAACAACCTAAGGTTGCTACCTTCATATTGTACTGAAAGCCGACACATTGTCCATTACCAAAAAAAAAAAAAAAACTAGACTGCCTTGCCTTCCTCCTATCTTTTGTAACATGAATCAAAGGCACCGACACCTGTTTTTACAAACCATAAATGACAAGGCTGTCGTAATACTTCAATAGCACAAGGGAGAAATGCCTTTCCATCACGTCAGGCCGGTGTGTGCCTCAGTGAGTGTGGCAGTGTGTGAATAAATGTTGCGGATAACCCACCACAGCCTCTCACTGGCACTGCTGCTGTCTCTGGGCGCGTGCCACAGGGCTGGTGCCAACCTCATCAAACCAGCAGCACCGAAACCGCAGAGGGCATTGCCCTTGCTTTGTGCTCAAGGAAATCACATCGGTAATTGTGATTAGGATTGTCCCAGAGAGAAGCTGATTTAGAAAAAGATCTTGATATATACCTACATACAGTATACAGAGTGTGTACAGTATGCATTCACACACACACACACACACAACAACAACAACAACAACAACACACACACACTGTAAAGTGCAATTAGACTATTTCATCTGATTTTAGTCAAACTGAATTGAATTGAATTAAATCTGGCCTAGATAAAGGCACAATTTACTGTAATCAGCTGTTATCTAGCAAGGGACAGGCAGTGTCACCAGTCACAGTAAGCACCCACACAGACGTACATACATACAAGTGAGCAAATCCATATTAAAGGCATACAAACACTTTTTGCAGCGTGGTGACTCCAGGGCAACCTCCCATCTGCCTTGCATGCGTAGTCTGCACTGATCATTAGTGGAAAGCCCTGATGAATCCTGATAGCAGGTTGTCCCAGTGATTTAATACTGTGGCATATGGCATCCATGCCTATGGATTTCACGGCACTTGCTCCAACAAACAGCCAAAGGAAAATACTAGCACCAATGTAGCAGTGCATGTTGCCTTTGTACGCGAATGGAATCAAATGTAAATCCATGTAAGCCAGAAGAACAGACCAGTCACGGACGAGAGGAATGAGGCCACACTACATTTACAAAGAAATCAGAAAAAGAGTGTTGCTTGGTGTGCAGAACATTGGATGCTGTATATAGCTGAGACCAGATCAAATAGTCCCTTCTTTCAAGGATGAGCGTGGCATACATATTCATGGATGATGTTCATTTGTTCCACCAGGGAAAAAAAAAAGAAGTCCACCTGAAGAATGAATGCTTTTTCCGTGCAGGGTCCTATCATGTCGGAGGTGTAGAAGGCACACCGAGGTTTTCCCACCTGGTCCACCAGTAAGAAAAATAGTCTTCCTTTGAAGGCGCTGATAAAAAAAACAGATTGAGAGATTTAACCTCTAGCCATGCACCCTTCCTCTTTTGATGTCTATCAAGGCGTGTTTATTCACCTTGCATTCATCCAGTGAAAATCTAATTTGGAGGAACATGGCTGACCTGCGGGGCCTGTGTTGGGAAGCAGATGGAAAAGTACACAAGAGGTGTGTGGGAGGTGTGGTTTTCCAAACTGGCTTATCTCTGGACAAATTAACCTGAGTCAAGGATGAGTTCGCATGCTATTGGTCCTGAATTCAATACAATGGGGATGGTCTTTAAACGTAAGCCGTTTTTTTTTTTTTTTTTTCAGTTTTTCAAAGGGTTCAAAATAGCAGAGAATAATTCAAGATAATTTCAAGATACCATTCATTGTGCTTGTTACTGTCCTTTTTAAGAGTACTGTAGTTTTTTTTTGAGCCAACAGTAATATAAGTTTTTAGCTCATCACAATCCAACACTTTTAAATGGCTGTCGGACTTGTAATCACCTGTTTTAAATTCTCGCCCACTTTCTGAAGCAAGGTGAGCAAATTGACTTGCATTGTGAGCACCTAAGTGCCGCTGGAGACTTATCCAACATGGCTCCAGTAACGAACAGCAAGACTGACAGCGCTGACAGGTTGAAAGCAAAGTCCTCTCGTTTAAAGACAAATTTCCAGTTTCTCTCGAGTCAAACCCTGCCAGCTAATTGGGAGAGACAGGGGGCCTTAAGTAAAAGCATGGAGAGATGTAATGAACCCCTTTCTGCAACATGCAACGGTGACAGTTACACAAGACAGGATTTCCATGCATCCCATCCATCCCATTTCGGAGCTGAAAAGAGCTTTGTATTAAAAACCATAGAACCGTTAACAATGGAAATTCAGCTTAGCTTGCAGGTATTGTACCACTGCAACATTTGTGCATCCTTCCAAAAAGCTCCTGAAGGACCACGCAAGTACACTCCAAATCATTCATCAACTCTGTCAGAAGTACAGATGTACGCAGTAACAAACGCCACTTCTATCCCAAACGAGCAAACGAGGGGAAGTCATCAACTGTGAAAGTCATCCTCCAACTGGAGCATCTAAAACAGGCGATTATGGCAGCCACAGTAAACAAAGAGCCAGATCCACACTTTGGGTGACAACCAATACATGACAAGATGGTTGCCACAGGACAGGAATTTTAATAGGAATAATGACTGAATATGATTCACAACGTTTGTATTAAGCAAAACTCAGCAAACTCCAAAACAGTACTGTAAGAGATTTCTTGTAGCAGCCTTTTGCTCTGCTCCTGCCATTTATATGATGGGACACAGTGACATGAATTCACATTTCAGCGCCTATATACCCACAGCATGTTTGCCCCAAGGCCTCCCTGAGCACCTTATTTGTGGTAAGCAAGGAATGCGATGAGCCATCTATTTTCCTATCCGTCTGCGCCTGTGACACAACTCAGAGGGATGAGCAAGATTTAGAACAACCAGCAGTCCTTGAGCCTATATTGAGATGTTGGGCCTTGGGAGTTCTTCACGTAGATGTCAAAAGCAATTTTTTTGAAGATTGACTGCACAGTGTTCGGCTCGGTGGTGGCCCAAGCTGACGGGTCTCTCTGTTGTTGTCCCTAGAAATGAGCTGCGTGATTCAGGCTTTGGCCTTTCACCAAGACCAAAAAACAAAAACAGATTTATTTTCGCTCCAGCCCCTGGAATGTGTCGGCAGGAACACAGTGACAAAGAGGCAGCGCTTTGACCATCACTTCACCTCAGATGCAGACACTTGCACTTTTGTTTGTTCAGTGCTGCTCCGTGGGGACAAAATAGATAGATAGAGCCCAAAAAAAGAGATATAAAAACAGGGAAATGTCATGGTCACCTCACTGAGCGTTATCCTTCCAAAGAAGTCTCCGACAATCTCGTCTGGAAATCATCATCAGCTTATAGCAGAACGATAGCTGCAGAATAGGAAAGGTTGTCGCCTCACAGTGCTGTTTGCAGAGTATGCTGGGATGGAGGGAAAGGTCACATGGGATAGAGGGACCAACCAGAATGTCTTTCGGCTCCAATGGGCCAGAAATTGAAATCCTGTGGTACAGATGGATCTTAAATTGGAAGTAACTTTACCGATGGAGGAAGATGAAAACCTACTTGGGGAGAGCTCTGTAAAGCCCCTGACAAGAGAGAATTGAATTAACCTCTGCTGCAGTTTCCTGGGAATCAGCTTTTTACCTGCTCATCGAGTAGCCGTCACAGCGAGTTGTGGCCCTGCAAAGTTGTGTAATGAGAAATTAACTCGGACTTAATGGCTCTCGGTTTTTGCCTGAGTGCGGAATTAGCAAACACATCAACAGCTGTCACCTTATGGATGAGACAACAAGATACAGTGAGTCATGTGGCAAAAGGCAGTAGGCATCGCTCAGTTCGAAGCACAGAAAGCTGCCGAACCCCAGACAGCTTTCAAATACTCACAAGACAAAAAAGGGAGTTTAGAGCAAACACGGTTACTGACAAGAACATAAATCCAAGAACATCTGAACAGAGATTTTTTAAATAATGTGAGAAACAGAAAATATGGCTTTTCATTTACAAGAAACTGTTATCCACTCATTTTAATTGACATTAACATTAAAACTAATTAGTTCTGGAGACTGCCATCATCCATTTCTGAGCAGTGGATACCTCAGTACTGGAGAGTATGAAACAGGTGTCGAGAGGAATATATGAATGTATTAGCACAGTTATCAAGAATGACAGAAATGACCATCTCTACTGAACTGACCTCCCCCTGCTCCAACACCCAGGGAAACACATGATCCTTCACTGGTAGTGCTGATGAAGAACTGATATCTCTATAACCTCTTTAGATAAAACACAAACATGAAACATAATAGAGACATAGCATTCTAGGCTGATTATGCTGCTCTTTTTAGTCACATACATGCTACATTGTTCATGATTATGTCTCACCCATTATTTCTGTCTCATGCAGTACATTAATTTCCTTCATCTTTGACTGAAAAAGAACCATCAGCCCTGGAGAGCCAGCGAAGTCTACACTTGTCATATAGCTAGCAATTAATCACACTTTCACAAATACATGCTTGAGACATCAACACAAAAAAAAAAACAGACAAGTCACATTGCCATTATAAAAATGATATGAGTTAGACTCACTATACATATGACCTAAACACCGAGATGTGATAACAACCTCAAAGCTTTTTATCAGTCATACCGACAGGACATGGACAGAAGAGGACAAATAACCAGCTTTTTACAAGAAGCGCTGTCTGGTTGTGTACACAGTGCTGGGACACGCCATATCCTCTGAAACTAATTACAAGCCTAAACCACTTAGACCAGACACTCGCTTTACCATCTTGGAGCATTTAAGGCCTCTAGCACACTTTAATTTCCTTCTCTACTGTAACAGTGACATTCTAAAACACTTACACCAAAGCGAGGACTGAGGACAAGCTGGAACAGAACGTGTTTGTGTGATTAAATCTAACTTAAAAGACTGCTTTGCGCTATGGGCTAAATCACAGAAATTCAGATTTGAAAATGTGCCTCAATGAAGCAGTACAGCAGTGAAAACTGAAACCCTGCTATATCAACATCAAAAACAGATTCATCTGTTTGCCAGGGAAAAAAAAACACAAATTTCTCTCCTGACTGATTTACCTCCAATTAGAATGATCAGGGGAGAGAGGAAACCCTGCTGTGAGAGTAAGATCAAAACTAATTTTGGTTAAAAATGTTTACAGAGGCAAAAAAAAAAAGTTATTTTGCGCCTGACAAATGTCAGATCCTCTGTGGGCCTCATCACTCATCCCAGCAGGGTCACCAGATGAAGTTCATCTCCAACCAGTTCCCCACAGCTCATCTCCCGCCCAGGAGCACTAATGCGATTACGCCACCTCGACAGCGTCATCATGGCACACACAAACCGGTGTGCTTGCCAAAGAGTCTGAGGGATACGATTCACAAGGAAACTGACTTTACTTTTTTCGAGGCACGTGAGGACTTTCGTGGGCCATGTTTGTTGTGGCGTCAGCTTTCAGACACTTGCTTTCATGGGGGAAGCGCTGCCGGCGATGAAAGGGGAGGAGAGGATGGAGTCTGCAAGACCGCTGCTTGTAGCAGCTGGAGGCTTTAATCACAGAATGAAAGTCAAGCTGTTCCCATTAAACCACAATGTATAATTTCAAGATAGCAGATGACCTTGAGTTAAACCTGGCTCTAACACCTAATTAGACTCCAATATGCTAAGCAAAGTTTTCAAATGCTTCCTTCACACACACTTGTTAGACTTGATTAATTCACAAACAAGCACAAAGATAATCTTGTCTAGTAGGGGAAAAACATACAAAAAAAGTTTGTTAGTGTTGTTTTGTCAGCAGTATGGCTTTCATGAACCATTGACACTGCCATGTGCCTGCTGTAAAAGAATGAGAGCCATGCCTATCCACATCTCCCCTGAGACTAACAGGAATGGCATGGGCTACCACAACACTGTGACCAGGGAGGAACGGTTGCCATGCACACCTAGACAATAAATCTGTGCCGTGCAAAGACTGCCTGCCTGCTCACCCGCCCACCATTCGATTCACAATCTGATTTGCAAAAAGTAGAAGCAACCCTCTATCCATCAAATATCAGTATGGTGTCTTACCTAGACAACAGGGGAGCCATCCCATAGGACAATTAATCTCATTTCAAATGCATGGTGGCATCTCTGGCGCTTGTGCAGACAGTTATTGATTTACCACATCCCTACATATACATTTTTTTTCCCTGGACACTGACATCTGCATATGTATGTATGTGAGTTAATAAATTTGAGAGTGTGTGTGCGTGTCTGCATGTGTATGTGTTTAGTTTCTATAATGTCTTTAGCATGTAGGAAAAATGCACAAATGCAAAAAACATTTGAAAGTTATTATGAACATCCCTTCTCTGTCCCAAGTGATTGTCCAACAATGAATTATGAGGATTGTGAGTCCAGTACAACAGATTAGATCTTTTTTTGTTGATATTATGTTTGCGTCAGAGATGCTTAACCAAAATTCAAAACTGTGAGCCGTTTGTCTACATTGCAACAGATGGTAACA
Organism: Setipinna tenuifilis; assembly: GCA_030347295.1. Taxonomy (NCBI): domain Eukaryota; kingdom Metazoa; phylum Chordata; class Actinopteri; order Clupeiformes; family Engraulidae; genus Setipinna; species Setipinna tenuifilis. The sequence continues at coordinate 24,737,879 of CM059266.1, read as the reverse complement.
TAAACTATTCTGCATAAATAGGTAATGGCATATTTTCAAGGAGACAACATGTTCAGAAAAAAACAACAACACAAAATTACCTTATTTCTTATTTCTCAGGTAACCATTACCTGCCTCGGTAGGACTACACGGAAAGCTAAAAGTGGGGCGGGCATCAACCTTGTGCTACCAAGGAGACGGTAGTTGAAAGAATGAGTTCAATCCACTTCAGTTTAGAGGCTAGGGTCTCAGGAGGGCCATGATTTTAATGCACTAATTTCCTTTGTTGAACTGCTAATGTTACAGCAGGGCACTCGGTCTGTAAAATCTCACATCAGATCACAATATCTCTTTACTGTGACTTGACAGAAAGTAACTTAAGGCAACAACAACAAAACAAAAAAAATCACCTCAATGTCAAAAAATTTACACAAGCCCTGAGAAAGTAAGTAATCAATATGATCGTCGGTGATGACAGGACATCTCCTTGTTGGCCCAGCAGGTTCTGAGTCTCCCTGACAAGCCATGAGATGGAGTGACGCACTGTCACATGAATGCACAGCGTGACAGCCCGATATTAAACATGACAGCTTCTCAAACGCAACACTCATGCGTGTGATCTCACACACAGGGTACTGGGGCGTTGCGTGATCATGGATCAGAAACCTTTGCTATATGAGGAAGGTAGACACAAACATTACATAAAACATTAGACTGTTAACAGGTCATGCGGGGCCTACAAACACTTGTGGGAAAAAGTGTCTCTTTAATAAAGTGCATACTGTAACAGATTTTTGTTTTGCACTGAAGTCACTTTTTTTAATAAAACAATATTAAACTTGGGAATACTGAAGTTACACAATATACTAATTTCATTTAGCTTGGTTTACAGATTGGCTCTATTGCTTCTACCACAAATGCCAGCTCTCAACAATTCCAGGCAAAATTACATGACTGACCATACAGTGATCTGGACACACTAACCACTACACTAATGTGTCCATGTGTACTCACTGCTCAAATCACAGTCTTTTGGTGGTTTGCTGGGGACACTGTTGCGACACACTTGAAATGCTCCATATGTGTTTGTGTTCAATGTGTTCAATAAATTATTTTGAGTAAAGTCCTGCTATTTGGAAGAAAAGTTGTGGAGTTAGTGTTTACATTCCAAGGAAATGTAATGTGTGGTAACCATGGAGCTTACTTGATTAGGCTACATATCTGATTAAGAATGTTGGGTGATGTTGGCTGATATCTGGATTATTTACCACAGTCAACACCATAAACAACAGCCTACAGAATATTTTCATCTTGTAAACCAACATTACAGCCTTACTTTAGTCACTTAGTCTTTTACAGACAGCTGAGGCAGCTCATTGAGCTGAGGCAGCTCATTACCTCTTCTCATACAGAGACATTTAGAGTCTGTGGAATTATTTAAGGCTTTATCAACATTTTTGCCAGTGAAGTACCGTACATATCAGTGGACTACTGTCCCTGTCTTATCAAAGACACGTATAGAATGGGTGCAGAATAGCACATCAGAGGAAGAACTTATTTAATATGTCTGAAGTAAATTGTTTTAATGCAACTTAAGGGTCCCAAAGGGATACAAATAGCATTTAATGTCAAACTAGGACTGGATTCAAATGTAGCTCAGAAATGCATGAATCCAATTACAATGTTCCACAATAGTGCATTTAGTATACTCTGAAGGGAAATGTAAATGTGAGCATCAAAGGTACTTTTTTGACCACTTTTAAAAAGCTATTCTTTATTGGGCTCTAACTGAATGATGGATAACATGAGAGGCTAAAGGCTACGTATAGAGGTAACTTCAGAACAGTGATCTGAAAAAAATGCTTGAAATGCATTTATTTAAAATATCATTTGAAAACATTTAAGGATAACTTGCTGTAAGTGTAATTATTTATGCATGGTGATATTTGTGTATGTCTATACAATACATCAAAGCATACTCCTGGTTCTCTTTGAATACTGACAATTACAAAAACCTATTCCATACCACCATGCAGTGGGGGGAAAAGTAAAATATACTCATTTTTTTTTTTATTAAACACGATAATGCGCAATAATGTGTATTTCTTTTTCACACAGGAAAGGAACTCTCACGAACTTTATCAGATGAGTAGTACAGATTCTCATCAAAAACATTCTAGTCCACCGCTCAGTGTAAGCTATTGTACAGTGTAAGCACACAGGACTGTAGTCATCTACACTACAACTTATTTCCTAAACATTGTGCTTATTTTAAAAGACTTATATCACAATGCCCTCATGTAAGATGCTGCTTTCTCTTCAGCAATCGTTGCAGCTAAGCCATTGTAGAGAAGGTCAGTTCCACAATGCCACGCAGTCAACACAGCACGGCTACCCAAGTTTTTGTATTACAACCACAAGACTAACAAAGAATGAAGGTGCTTCTGCCTTAAAGTATCTATAATGATGTCAGAAGAACTGCATCACTGAGACTGCCTTAAACATACAGGGATAAACATACAGTATATGATGGCTTACACTTACTGTGCACTAACAGAGCTTAGCAGATAGCAGATATACTCTCCAGTTCCTGAAATCACTCTGGTGGTAAAATTAATGTTCAGTTAATGTATCAGATATTCCTTGTGGGACATCAATTAATTGAGCAGGTTAGCACCAACATGCCTCTTGAATTTAAATGAATGACTTGTGAATGACAATTAGAAGAAACTCATAATTTGCATAAGATAAATGGCTTTCTGTCAAAATGTGTTTATAATTTATTTATGCTTTATAATAATTCTATGTTGATTTGTTCAATAGCAAGCCAAAAACACATGATAAACTATAATGCAAAGACAACAACTCAGAAGTGATCTAAACATGAAGCCAATTTAATTACAGTCAGTTAGAGCTTCATAATAATTGCCATGGGCCATGAACTGGAAACTCCAATGTTGTCTGTGTATTTGTGTGTCTTGTGTATGGGGGAAGGAAAAAGGGCAAATTGTGCTTGTTTAACAATTTATTAAATTAATCTTTTAATTTCTGTTAAAGAAAACAATTTGTTATACATGAACCACTGCAGTGCCTCCTACAAGACCCCAGTTTCCCTTCATGCAAACTATTTAATCATTGTCTGAGAACAGAAGTGGCAGGCATGCAAAAGAGAGGCTTCTTGCAAAGAAGGAGGCCATCAGTGATTGCTCCATCTGGCCCAAAGTAGTCAGCTGGTCCCAAGGACCTTCCGCTCCAACTGTTCTAAAGACCCTGGACCTGATTAATTCTGTTCATGTAGGCTAAACTGAAAAACTTAATTTGACAAATAATCATAGTCAGGACTTTTGTCTTTGTAAAGGACCACTAGAAGCACTCAAAAATACAATAAGATTGTCTAACTGTCCACTTCTCGTACTACACTTTATTATCTTGTGTGCTCTCTAGTCATTGAGCATATAACACCCATGTTTGTAGCACAATGTTGTATGAGTGAGTTACACGACCAATGAGTCTGACTATGATCAATAGGTTGTATTTACAACTTACATCACAATAACATTTGTTTCCAGTGAGACCCAACAGAACGCCTTGTAGTTCATACAAATAACCTTAGACTAACACAAAGCACGAAAAGCTGTTAAACATTTAAAATTTTGCTCTCCGTTTTAACTTTCTGTTCAAAAACAGCATAAGTTGCATGTTTATAGCAATATGATAATTAACACTTCAGCCTGGTTTGTTTTGATTATGTTTTCTGCAGTGGTTTGTTTTTCAAGTGATTACTGACATTTCTGAATTTTTGCTGCCAAATTAAAACCGAATAAAAGATTTACTGCTTTCTTTTCGTTGATGGTAATCTGAATTTACCACCCGTTGAGCACTCCCCAATGAATAACACCCATTGCCACGTTTTTTTTTCCCACAGTGCAAAGCCTTTTATGACCCCCACACTTTTCAATAAGAGAATCTGTATTCACAAGACTGATGGGGAGGAAAAGCAGCAATATATAGCAGTGACATTTAAAGCAGGAGGCTGAGGGGCGAGGCAAGCTTTTCCATTTGAAGTTCTCAGGATCAGACATTGGTATTCAACAGGCAGGGCCAGTATAAGCCATGTATTATAAGCCCCCCTCTCCCAGCGCAGGAAATTTGTGCAGATTTGATACCACAGATTAAAAAAGCCAAGAGCCACTTCCGAATGAATGGATCAGAGTTTGGGTGTGTTGTAGAATGAGTGGCATGCTAAATGTATAAGAGCTGGCTTTGGCACAGACATCGATCAGGGGTGGGGTGGGGCAAGTGGGAGTGTGTTTGTGGTGGGGAGGAAGGGGGGTGAGGTTGGGGATGGGGGGGTGGGTGACTGGGAGCCGTGCTTTGGAGCAAACAGCAATTAGTGGCAGATCCTAACATCAGAGACAGAATAATGTTTTTGAAAATCATTAAACACCCTGCACGCACACAAGAGAATCACAGAGTTTTTTGCCTCTGAAAAAACACAGACATTTATTAACATGTTGTAAATATCATCATTTGTAAGATGCATCACGCATCTAACATATTACATGAGAACCTTAAGGAAGGGGTCCAGTAAAATCTTATGATTTAAAACGAACATTTACACAGTGCTTCATTCTGTGTAACATTGTCTGACTAAGGTTTATTTTACACAGCCTGTGGGAGTTAAACAAAGTTGCTTTTTCAAGCTTGGATGCCATGCACAGTCTCTATTTCTCTACCATGCCATCCCCAAACCAATAGTAATACAAATTGCCAAAATGAAAAACCACAAAGCATACTTGTCGATAAACTTAGAGAGGAAGAATACCCTTCAACACCAAACCATGCCATATCTTGTAAAACACCACAGAATAAATTGACAATCGCTCTTCTAGCTGCACAGTCTGCTGAAAACAACTAAATGATGTATTTTCCATGTACCACTTCGAAAGTAGTGGGTGTGTGTGTGAAGCAAACACATTTGGACACATTTGTATCCATGCTATAAGACAATTTATAGTCAAGGAGGTAGTAAATGTTGAAAAAAAAATGGACTGCTTTAAGAGATAGGGTTCCCCAAGGGAAATCATGGCTATTGAATCAGTCTCAATAGCTTTAAGTCATCTGTGTTGGTGGGGAAAAGACAATGAAACAAGCTCATCCATGAAGTGTCAGGTGCAGAGGGCCGAGACACTCTTCTCTATTCAGATGGGGAACAGAACAGAAAGGAAAAAGCTTTTAAATCAGTGGGATCATGTCACCACTCTGCTGGTTTTGAAAAGTTATCAAAACAGTTAATAAAACATTTTTCGTCAAATAGGCCTACATAAAAAAATGCTCTTTCACCCCTTTACCGAATGATTGATAGTCATGGTAGATTAATACAATTTACGGCAATTGGATATTATGTCTGCAGCCGGTGAATAATTTCTGGTTGATGAATTATCCTAAATCCTGGAATTAAGTGTCTTAAATCTGTAATCTGGTTAAATCTATGTCTCTGAATCTGGCTATTTTAGAAGAGAATAGGTAAAAGCAAACACTCTAAGTATTGCAACACCTGGCAATTGCTCTCACGGGAGCTTTTATGAAGTCCTATTCTAAACCCATAGACATTAATATTGAGCGTGTCCCCCTTTGCGGTTATAAAAGTTCCCACTCTTGTGCAAAGGCTTTTCACATAATTTTGGAGTGTTTCTATGAGAATTTGTGCCATTCACTCATTAGAGTGGTTGTGAGTTCAGGCACTGATTTTGGACAAGAGAGCCTGGCTCACAATCCCCTTTCTAATTCATCCCAAAGAAATTTGATTGGTTGAAATCAAGGCTGTCTGCAGACCAGACAGGTTTCTTCCACACCAAACTCACCCAACAATGTCGTTATGGACTTTGTTTTGTTGCATGGTGCATAGCTACGCTGAAGGCATTTACAGCCCTCCCTAAGGTCTTCCGACAAATTTGGAAGCTTAGAACTGTTCAAGATGCCTTGGAATGCAGAAACATTAACCTTTCCCTGCACTGGAGCCAAGGGGGCCTAGCCCAACCCTTGAAGCACCCACATCTTTTCCTGGCTGCCTGTGTTACGGTGAATCTGGGCGAGGTCCATAAAACCATAAACCCAAAATGGTTTGGTAAGTTTGGTGTAGAAAAACATGCCTGAAGGACATGCCCGCACAGAGACCTCACACATAACATCTTTGAGATGAATCAGATCAGAGATAGCATGCCAGGCCTTCTCCAACATTAATGCCTAAACTCACTCTTCTGATAAATGGGAAAAAATTCCCACAGACGATTCAAAAATCCCTTTAAAAGCCTCTGCACAAAAGTGGAAGCTGTTACAGCTCTAAAGGCAGGATTAACTCTGAGACTGCTATTGATTTAAAAATGGGATGTCATAAAAGTCCTGTGCACAAAATGGCAATGCATTCCAATACTTTGGTCTATATAGTGTACTAGGGACCAGAAAGCGTTGAAATACCAAATGTATGGCTGCAAAATGCAAATGTAGTAAATTATAACACACCAAAAATATACTTTCCACTTCAGCTGACTACTACATTGGCATTCCATACATATTTGCATCTGTACTGTGTGGTGACTTCCATGGTTACATTTTGTGCTGAAATCAGCAGATATACTTACATTGCAGTTCCATATTTCCTGAGCTCATTATTGTGTTTGCATGGCTGTCCAGCAGAGGAGTTAAACATTTAGGGGAAAAGACACTAGTTCACTAACACAATTTTAGTTCAAAAACACAAGTACATCTGCTCTAATCTTGTAATGTTCTGAGAAAGGTAAGGTTTAACAGAAGACAAAGGATATGTCAGCTTGCGCAAAAAAGGTATGGCATTTATTGTAGGACCTTGTCTTTAAGCATAGCCACACATTGACCTTCTTAAAGTGATATTGGTGTAACTACATCAATGAGCATCGTTTGCTGTAATGATTATTATGTCATCCATTACCCGTTACAGCTAAAATATTGAGTAGCTGAAATCCTCTCAACCTCAATGTGCTTGACAGCCTACAGACCCTGGACACTATGGTTACCTTATATAACCTTAATTGTTACATTAGTTAAATAGGTGTGCAAACAAGGGGACTACCTGGCGCAACGAATGCATTTGCTTTTTATTTAAAACAAAGCTCCTCAGGAGGGCAATGCAAACAAGGCTGCCTCCACATGTTTGTACATGAGGCGTGCCGCACCTTGTGATGAGACTGTCTGACGGTGGCTCAAAAGGGTTCCTCTGAGTAGCCCACATCTTTAGCCTGCTAAGTGAAGCTGACACCTGGTTTGACTTAAGTAGGAGTAGGAGTGATTTTGACCATATGTGTTGATCCACCCCTCTTCCCTACTGTGGACCCTCTAGTCCCTTAACTGTGCACAAACACGTATGGGCATATGATCATGTTATTCAGCACCCAATGGAGACATCGACTTCAATGAGACATCGACTTCAATGAGACATCAACAGAGCGCAGCTAAAGTGCAGAGTACCTTTGGAATAGCCCATACACCAAGTTACGGTGAAAGCACCAAAAATGATCAAATATAATTTAAGCCAAATATACGTAAATCTACATGAATATATCAGCCCATTTTGTTTTAAGCACCCTAGCTCATCCAATGTATTTGAAAGCATATCTACAGCTATTCAAATCTTGAGTGCAGTGAAATGTTGCAAGGCATCTCAAGGAATCTCAAGGCATTAATCACAATGCACCAAACCGAACATTATAATGATGTAAAGTGAGTCAGCTCTTGGTTACCGATGACAATTTTACAGGAGCATCACCTGTTAAATATCCCCTCACTGTCTGTGCACAATGGTGATATTAAGAGAATGAATAGGAATCCTAAATGGCATGCAAAATGCCATGGTGATATTAATCATGACATTCATCTATGCTCTAAAGCAGCCATTACACAGCTGGAAACCATAAGACGTGGACATTTTTAGTATTAAAGGGGTTGGGTAGTTTCTTTTTTTGGTTTGTTTTTAAAAATATATCTTTTCAGCTCAAATTTGAAATGCCCTAACAAAAGACAAAAAAGGTCTCAGACCATTTGACATTTAAAATGTGTAAGACATCTGAACAATGTCAAAAAGGAGCACGCCAACTTTTCAGAACAGGCAGACAATTTAAAAGTCATTACCACCTGAACCTGAGGTTATACAGCAGGTATCAAGGTCATGGATTTCAATTGCTGTCTACAATGTCCACTGTCAATCTGAAATGAGAACTTTGTTCGGGAGTGAAAAACAACAGCAATATAAAGGGAGAGCAACAGGAATCCTGCTAGAAGTAAAGACAGTATGGTGAGAGCCTCTCTACGCAGTGTAACAACATTTCAGATTCGCCTTGCAGGGGCCAGAACTAATAAAGCAAAAACCTAGCTGGCTTATCGAGCAAACATATTTCTGTACAAAAAGGGATTTATTTGATCATTTTGACATGATTGTCCCAAAATATTGCATTCCTCAGCAACTTCAGCAATACAAGTCTGCTGATGGAGTGGCACACAAGAATGCACAGAGAAAGAGAAGCATTATGAACTTTTACACAAGTAGACATCAAGAGAAATGTGTTATTGTATTTCCACTGGGGGGGAAAGATTCATTTTTCTATTAAATGATGGTAATGCCATGGCTGACCTTTGCAAGTCATTAAAATAAGAAATTTACCACCTCATTTAATCTATCATTACATGAATAGGATATTTAAAAAAATAGATTTAAGCTACACTGTTCAGATGCCAGTCATTTCTCCCTCAATGCTAACAGAAAAATCAGGGAGGCCTTTCTGATTGATATTGTGTCATTATACATTACATTACATTGCAATTTCTTATATTAGTTTCAGACATTACTTAAAGCTTGTCTTGCTGTTATATGGCATTAATGACATTACTTAAAGCTCTTCTTGCTGTTCTCACTATTCGACTGAATGAATGACTTTGTTTCCAAACCGAAATGGACTCTATTCAAACCAGTCCACCAAGGCTCCCTAGCAACGGGTGTAACACAACACCGAAACGGCCGCCACCAGGTGTGCTCCCCACCTTTCCACAGGGCCTACTGTGAGACAGCCCCTGAACTCCGCAGTTGCCAGCGTGCGGACAGTCTGCATAAAAGAGCCATTGAGCTGGCATGGAGACAAGCTCTAACCTGACAGAGGCTTTGATCTGCTCCACACACAACCACAAGTGCGAGAAAGCCTCAGCACCACCAGCAGCTCCTACGGCTCCTGAGCAGGAGCAGTCAGGTTTGAATGCTGGGTGACAAAGTAAGTAAGTAAATAAATAAAACATGAAAGGCTTTCATGGGGAACCTGACACCAGAGTTGTGGCTGATGTGGAGTCGTGCAGAGTGGCTGGAGGTGAGACCCCAAGGCTGAGAGGGTTTGGCGGTTCAAACACCGGTCAGGCCTTCAGAAACCCCACCCACCTCCCCATCGCTCCCACCCCACCCCACCCCACCCCACCTCCTCCATCGTGGTCTCTTGTCGTAATTGCCTGCATGCAGACCAGTCGAGGTGCCTCGCAGCCAGTGGACGGAGTCTTATCGGACAGAAACATGCAGAGGGGAGACGCCATGGCCCAGTGCAGAGCGATCTTTTGGATGGGCAATTTTATATGCATCAACACATGGCTTAATTCTTCCCCTTGGCTCACACAGTTGAACATTAAATGCCATTGTTCAGCTCTCCATGTCTTGTAGCTTAAGTCTATTGACAGTCTAACAAAAAAAAAGACAAAAAGTCGCAGACGTTAAGAATGAACAACAGTGCGCAGACACTGTTTACCATTGTTCCCATATTAAACTGGACCTAAAGAACTTACGGAGGCACTTTCTGTGAACCTCTGAATACACCAGTGAGCACTTGATTTTTCTCCATATCAGTATGTTGCGCTATCTTCCTTTCTTCAATTATTCATATTTATTCACTTTCAAAAGGAAAAGCTCCATACCCTCTCAAATGTCTACATAATGGATCAAGTCTTGCCTAGAAATGTCTTAAAATTAAATGCACAATTTGCAGATCCTTTCTAATGCAGCAGATGAAAAATGTATGAAAGTAGATGTAAATTCCATGATGCAATGCTTTCAGTCCATTACCCAATCGCTCCATGTTCAACTTGGGGGAAAGGTGCGTGAGGATGGCGGTTGGACTTTACAGTTATCTGATAGCATATCTGGAAATCCTTTAGAATTTGTAACTGACCTAACAGTTATCAGCTCAAAAGACTTTTGTAGACAGACAGACAGACAGACAGACACACACACACACACACACACACACACACACACACACACACACACACACCGTGTGTGCATTCATGAGTTCGACCACTACGCCAGCTTAATGAGAGTGAAGACCCATGCTAGGCAAGAACAATGGAGAACTTATCTTTAATGCCCATGCTGTCTTGAGACAGGTCAAGGAGGCCAGCGTGGTGAAGAATGAAAAACAGATGCACTGCGCTGTGAAGATCCACTGGGCCTTTGCTGACACGGGGAGGCACAGCACACAGCACACAGCAGCAGCAGCACACGCTTGCAGAGGAGCGGTGGCAGATAACGGCGCCGCGCTGCATCAGAAACTAATTTAGAGACAAAAGCCGCCGGAGCTTAATGTTCCAGCACTAATGATTTCTCTGTGGAGAGAGATGCACGGCGGACGACGTGTTCCCCTGACTTATAAAGCTGCCGTATATCTCTGTCAGGGTCTCCTGTGCCATCCGCTCATCTCCAGCAAGAACGTCTCCCAGCCAGGGGCCAGGTGACATCATCCTCTAGGGGACTCGGTGTAGAACAGCTGGTTCAGGCAGTGCTTAAGACAGCAAGTTCATATGCAAACAAAAAGGGGAGCCAAGCTCCTGTACTTTTAGGATTTTATCACCTCCCAGCCTATGCTGAACTTCTGACAACTTACACACGAATTATTTTACCTGAGGTCATAGATGTTTTCCATATTTCAAGCCAGCTTTGCGTCTGCTTCAATATTCTGAACAAGTTGGTACCTGTGTGGAAATTTACACAGTACGATTTACAGGTGCACACAACATGCACAGACTATTTTTAATCAGTCTGTATATTCTTATTTAGCCCCGTTTATAATTGGCCGATGTAACAGCTCGAGGGGTAGTAGACTATATTTTCCAGTAACTCTTACCCCATTTCCACTCTCACGTCATCTAAAGATCAGACACATCACACATATAACAGTCTTTCATTCCAATGGATTCATCAAAAGACACTGTCCAAATGTATTTTCTTCATACAGACCTCAGTCCTCAATCCTCAATTTTGAAGTTCATCTGCGAACAAGTTCACACTGACCGTGTTATGTGTGTGCATGGCAGCTTGGGAATGCCTTGAAAATCATTGATTTCAATCAACATCTGCTCAGGCTGCTCGTCAGAAATATAGTGCATACCACAGGAGATGGCAATCAAAGCTCAGACTTTAGGGATGCACCGATACCGATACTGGCATCGGGCATCGGCCCGATACTCCACTTTTATCTCGTACTCGTACTTGCCAAACAGTTGCCGATACCATAAACCGATACCAGTGCCAATCCCATGCGCCAAATGTTTCCTGCAGCGCAGAACAGAAACTGAAGAATTGTCGAGCTCAGGTTTGAGCATAATCAGATGCGCCAATATAGTGTTTAGTGAAGCGCCATTTGCCAGCGTCCGTTCGAGGGGAAAAAGCCTCTCCCATCTGGGGAAAATATAGCCTAACTCTCAAGGTTAGACTAATTTCGTCAGATAACAAAAAAAAAAAAATCGTCAACAACAACCCAAGGCCATTAGGGCCTACCCATTTTTCTATGGCGAAGATGTTATCATGAAACATTGCCGTCCCTCATTACATTTTCCCCCAAGGCTGTCATTTTAAACATCTCTCCACACTCCGCCCCCTTTCGCACATATGCCTACGCTAAGATCCCCAACGTTGTCTGTCTTTTTTAAATGTCGGCTATTCGCCTTGTTAACAGTTTTGTATGAAAGGCTACTCACTAATAAATTATTATTATTATTACTATTATTTTTTAAAGTGAATCCAACCGTTGCATGTGGTAACTCACTGTCCTCCCTTCAACAATCGGTATTCTACATGTCGCAAGAAAGCAAGTCTTGACTACGAAAGTTGGACATTATTCTAATCGAAATAAATATCAGCCTTGTCCAGACATTTTAGCTGCTAAATATGCAATTCTTTGTGTAGGTTATTTGCAATGATTAGTGTAATTTTCTGGGATTTAATATTGCGCGACAATGGAGAGAGGTTGCGCACAAGCGCAGCTCAGTCAACGTTTCAATGCCAGCAGACAGTCCCCCGAAGAGGCGCTGTCTGTGCTTTGTAACGTGGTCTCAAGGCTACTCTGTGCGATTGTCAATGTAAACGTGCATGATCATCAGTACGGTTGGAAAACAACGTAGTCCTATTACATATTCCAAATAATGCAATTTGTTTGTATAGGCCATACACAAACCATAGCCTGGGCGTGTTTATAAATGTGTCAGTAAACACCAGACCAACTCGGACATCAGGAGTTCGTCGGCCTAGGCATACATCACGCATGACGTAAACGTGAGTTCATAAATGATTTATTTTTCGCTAGGCCTACAAAAAAATACCACTATGACTGTCAGAATTTGTGGTCACAGTTAGCCTCATTTCGCTCCGTTGGTCGCTTACCCTCTCCATTCCACCACCGGTCTTCCGCAACATTTTGCTTGGTTGACTTCAGTGTTGTTCACAGGTATTGCACTTTTACAGTTTTTTTTTTCTAACGAAATTAACACTTGCCTCAGTTCCTGACAGGAGGATAGATGCAGGTAGACTTTCTTTTAATGTCATCATTCTATCGAAAATGGGATCGCCATTACATAATGCTGTAGCGTTTATCATTTTTTATTATCTAAGCTACAGTCTTACGATATTTTTTGTATGTAGTGATCGTCAATCATACAACCTTGCACGCAAATAGTCTACACCTCTAGGCCATATCACCCCGGTAGAAAACTACATAATTTATGGCAAAAAAAATATGGCAAAAATGACAGTACTCGGTATCGGTAGTACTCGGTATCGGCAAGTACTGAAAATGGTAGTACTCATACTCGTATCGGTTTTCAGAAATGTGGTATCGGTGCATCCCTATCAGACTTGTTAAAATAGGTAGCAAAATGAAAATCAACAGGTTATTTGATCATCATGATCATCCAACACAATTTGTGTGAGACAGGGCTAAGGCTCCTTTTTAGGTCATTCATTTTTTAGAATGTTTTATCCATTGCTGCCTAATTCACAATAATTCTGCAGAGTTTGCACCAGATGGCTATGAGGACCATTTATCTAGCTTGTCTGTGACAAAAGGAAATGCCCAATATGTATGGCTAGCATTGCTTCTTGGCAGCTTCCAAAATAAAAATGTTAACGATTGTTTGTGCACTACCAACACATGCCAAGATGCTGTGAAAAATAATGCCCCAGACTTATTGTTAACAAGCCATTACACAACTGAGTTTTAGATATGTGATTGGTCAAACCTCAGCAACAGACATGTTGTGGCAATGCATTATTTTGTGCTCCAAAACACCAAAGAGTACAACAGCCAGTACAACATCTGGTCAGTTAAAATGCTCAGGTAAACACAGGCCCATTTCTTCATTGATCCGTCCATTGTCAGGCTCTGTCTGACCTGTCTGACATATTTTTCTCAAAATACCTGACAGATTGAAGAAAGGCAGCAGCCGTCACAAATTGAACCGCAAGAGACAGAGAGGCCTTACATATGTTTTCACAAAACACCTCAGAAGGGAAACAATGGTTGAACAGTACTGTATGCAGGTCAAAACATGGTGTATATAGTGCTGGTGTATAGACAAACACAGATGATGATTAAATGCAATAATTCTGTTTCTGCCATTTGTGCTGATTGGCAGAAAGGCTGTCGAAACTTCAGAAAGTGGAATGCAGACTGCTAGCCAGTCAGAGATGGAGCTGTGCTTAAAATGGATAAAATTGATCTATTTACATACAGACACACTGCTGGCAAAGACAGCGGCCCAGCCTGCAGCCACACAAGAGGTACTCTGGGTTTGTGCTGGAGTCATTTAAACAGAAGATGGATGTCATAGTGTTTATCAATGGTGCTTGCCGACCGTTTAGTTCTGTTTTATGCCATGCTGAAAGTATAACTGCATGGGAACAGGAGGCGTAGGAAGCAGGTAATGCAAGGAGAATTCAATATCCACAAGGGCGCTTTCTGCAAAACATTCCATTTGATACACATTAATGGAGGCTTCAAAGATATCTTCCTGCACTTGGTCAAACAATGACACACTATGGCAACTTTCCTTTTTAGGTTAAAAAAAAAGTAATTTATTTCGACAGTTATTAGAGACGGCGTGTTAAAAACTATACAACAGAGGTTCAACAGACACAGTTATGAGAAACACAAACTGGGAGCAATTGCTACATTTAGAAATCTGCTTTCCACCTAAACAGCTTGTGTCTTCTGACCACCAAGACACAATAATGCACAGCAGTGACTAGTATTGATTCAAGATGCTTGCCAGATTTGTATTATTAGCACTGTGTCTGTATCGACAACACTCGGTGTCATGAGCTGCTCATTACAGTCTTGCTTGTCAACCTCAAAATGCAAAATTAGCCATTAGCGGCAGGCAGATACGGTTCTCTTGCTGGATAACCAATGCACATCTTCTGTATTGGCAGAGAGGCTGTGGATACACTTAATCTTCATTTATACTAAGGGCCAGAGGACATTGCATGATGACCTACACACTTTTCACAATTTTTTTTAGCACTTAAGTCCTGACATTGCTGGTCCTCCCACTAACATTTACAATAGCATTAACTCCAAAGATGTACTGCTTGTTCTGCAGGGAAAATGAACATATATTTTCATTAAACCCTATGGTAAGTATGGTTGCAACAGATAAATATTTTCATTGTAATAATACTGATTATTTTCATGATTAGTTAGTTAGTGGTTTGGGCCATGATATGTCAGGAAAATGGAGAAAAATATTGATTTAATTATTAATTGATTGAAGGATTACTTATTGCAGCTGTACAGGCATGCTATAACTATCAGTTACAGTAGTAACCATGTGCATTCATGAGCTTCCCGATTACTGGTACAAAAAGAGGCTATGATTTTGAAAACAGTTTAGAGCAAAATATTAAAATTATCTTGAAATAGTTGGGCAGTTTTCTTTTCCCTAAGGGTCCCTATTTGCTGGTGAAAAGAAATCAAACACATTACATTTATTTAGGACTTGCAATGTTGTTAGAAAACATTCCTACAGTAATTAAGATGGAACATTCCACTTTTGGTGAACTGCCTAGCGCTGTCCAATTAATCACATTTTTTTTGTTTCAGCTGCAATTATGAAAACTGTACAATCGAGATAAAAATGTTTAGTCTCATTCCATTTTGCAAAGATGTTCTAATTTTGTCTTTTTCTCATTTTCTGACATAAATCCAAAAGCATCTCTTCCCTTTGCAGCGCTACCTTCACACATCCTTAAGCTTACTCTCAACCAAGTAAATTTAGCTCAGTTCGCGCCAAGCTGACAGAAAGGGATCCTACGAATTAATAGTGCCACTGCTGAAATTTCACATGGTTTATTATTCATTACAAAACCAAAGCTACACTTTCACATGTTCATTAGCAAACTAAAGATGTAATTAAATGTTACACACCCAATCCACAAAAGCAAATAAACGCTAACAGTTAAAGCAACAGATAAATACACATGTATGTGTCCTCTCATGACATTACCCCTCTGCATGCCACAGCACTATACACTGCACTCCTGTGCAAAAGTAACATTGTTGCTTTTATTGTAGCATACTTGCTTAAATGCATCTATTAGGGCCCTCATCTGGTCTGTAATATATCAACAAGTTTAAAATGAAATCAATGTTGACAAGATTACCCACCACTTGTTTTCTTTAAGACTAATGCACTTGAACAGCTCAGTCTGAGTTGGTACAAAAAAAACATCAGACTTTTCAGATTCATGTTGATGTCGCATCACATATGAAAGTATAACCTCAAGCAGCTGCAGTGGCAGTGCTGTGCACCATTAATCAATCTAGGCCTGCGTCATCATGCACTACACTTGATGAACTATACCAACAGAACCTCTCCATGCATAGTATGCAGTAGACAAATTAGCAAAGTCAGGACTTTAGTTTAAACACCATATTTATACACTTACACTTCCCCATTTAAAATCTATATCTACAGTTAAAGCTAGATAAAGATCAATAGGTCATATATGAATTACAGTGCAAGTCTAACGTTGGGCATTTTTATAGTTCAGGTTTTGGGGAGAATCAAAATTCATCTGCTATCTAAACTTGACAATGATGAGCATTACATTTTTCTGTTGTGTGTCAAGAGATTAATATCAATCTAAGTTGTCAGAAGATCATCAGGGTGAAAACAACTGCCATTTCCACTTACAATACAAGAGCTGAACCACTGATGTTTATGTCACACTTCAAATGGACAAGAGCATGTCTGAGCCTGTTGCCCTCAAAGGCCATTATCTCCTTGTCCTGGCTCTTATTCTACGATTTAATGTAATTTATTTATCTAATTACACAATCATTTGGCTGGTATCCAGGGGCTGTTCCGCTTTCAAACTGGGTCATCAGTGATTGGCACCATTAGTGATGATGTACACAAGCAACACGCCTAATGAACTGTGAGATTGAACCATCCTTTTCTCTTCTAAACATGGAGAACACAAGAAGGGTTGATGAAATACTTTACATGACAGCATTTTTATAACCACAAGTGCAGAAAAGGTTATCATCACCTGCTTGTCAAAGCCAATCTGTGAGGGTGGTTTTACCCAATGTGTTTTTTTAAAGCATTCCATTTCAAAACTGGCCAGTTCTTCAAAAAGAGTTTTTATCTCATGACAGACTTAATGAATTTCACAAATGACAGACTTCAAACAAAGCCCCCTCCCAACCTAAAAAGGCACTCTTAAGACAACAGAAATTGCTGATGTAATTGGTGTTTCCTTTAAAGCTTGATTATTGAACAATATTAGATATTCCCTTTAAAGTTAACACGCTTGGGTGATAACCGCTAACAAACATTCACAAAGGGATTACTTCTGTTTTAATAGACTCCTTCGCAGCTGTTTTGGCATGTGGAGTGGATCCACTGGGCATTTTTCATTAATCAGGAACATGTATAAACATAATTAACTCCACACTTGAATTCAGAGAAAATCAGTTATTTCTATTGGTCCACTGAACACAATTGAACTAAGTGAACAGTGTAGATTCTGAGGGAAAGCTCAAGCATTCAGGGAGAGTTGCAGTGTGGAAAGCTACCACTGAGAATGTTGATTACATCTGCTTTTATTCCTATGTCAGGCAAATCAGGCAGCTTTGTGCTGAAAAATTAGCACACAGAGTACTTTTTAAATGACTTAAAAGCATTGATTCTTACTCTCCATGGGTGGTGCAGAGCAGAACAGCAGGACAATATAACCCATTTTTTTTTGAGTGGTTCATGTAACAGACAGCAAACTAACACATTAAAACCAACAAAAAGTGTATAGGTAATAAAAAAAAAAGGCGAATGCAGCACAACTTCTCAGAAAATGGTAACGTGGGCAGTGAAGGCAACATCACCTTGGAAGGGTGGAGAGGCTGAATGTAAACAGCATCTCGAAATAGTTATGCTCCTTCCTGCAAATGGAGCCTCAGTGCTGACCAGCATAAAACATTCAGGAATACAGGAATGCGTGCCAAAAAAATATGGGGGATGCTAACAGCACCAATAATATATTATCTCAGCAGACTAACACTCCCAGTTCCAAACCCTTTTCAGCAGGATTTCAGCTATCTGCACTGCTTTCTCTCACACACATTACCCTTTTCACTGCTCAGGCCCTTCTCCCTTTCATTCGTCAGGAAGCAATGGTATCAATTGCTATGCAGGGAATTTCTTACTCAGCATGTTGCCTTTCGCTGTGATAAACAGGCGAGTGAAATGAAGTCATCCAGTGATGGGGCAGCAGATCTCATGGTAATTCGCCGCTTTTAAAGCCCGCATTCCTAAAATAACTCAACACTCTGCTGCATCGAACAAAGACCCACTCAATTACACGTCCATGTGCGACATATCTACCGGCGATCTGAAACTGAACTGAGTGAATATGTGTCTGGCATTCACTCTACTTCTGTTGGTGTTACAGGGGTGGGAACTATTTAAATTATTTTAATTCTGTGTATCCTCTTGAATATTTGGCAACAGAAATAGCATCCACCTTTTGACACAACAGTAAACACACTACTTAGCTTACTGCATAAAGACCTGCAGAGGTGATGCCTAATCCCTGTCAGATTAGCTGCGCTCCCCAGACAATTCTAATATCCACAGTCTGTCTGTCTAAGAAATTGGGAGAAATGAGGAAAGACTGTAATATAGACAGCGTTTCTAGATGCCAGATTAATAGTAGATTAATTACACAGTTCAAATAAACGGTGTAAGCCTTGATGCGGATCCCGCTTGTGGCCAAAGGCAAGGTTGGAGACATCACTTCAATTATGCTCCGCTCTTGGAGAGAGAGAGAGGCCACCGGGCAAAGAAAAAAGCATTGTCGCAGCACACCAGGATGACAGCAGTGCAATCACACAGGACAGCAGTACAGTTGGGCACTTATTCACTGACACACCATCATTCAGATCAAAGCAAAAAATCTCGTCAAGAGATCTTGTCACATGTCACTGCTGAAATACTGACTTTCAGAACAGCATGAAGGCTTTTAAAGAGAGGCCTGGGGGCAATGTTCAGTTGTCAATGTTCGGTTAACACTAAGTGTAACATTTCACAAAAAAAAGAAGTGACAGAGAGATAATTAGTGTCACCATTTACTATTACTTTGTGTCGTACACACACACAGGGCTATAGCTCTAACTCTTACAGAAAACCACTCTAACTGAAGACAAATCACGATCAAGCCTCTTTAGTCTCTTCATCCGATGAAGAAAGCACGGTGAAATAAAGTGACACATATACACCGTTTCCTTTTGCGTCAAGCTCACTTCCTCCAGGCTATTTCCTGGCTGGGTTCAATGGTGACTCCCCTCCCAGGCCCCAGGGTGGGCTTTGTTGTGGTATTGGATGCCCGCTGGTGTAGAAGACGCTGACAGCTGTCATCTCTTTGCATCAGGAACAGGCCACCCGCCTCTCTCTCTCTCTCTCTCTCCACTTCGGTCCAGGCAGGCTAGTATTTCTTCACGGCCAAGACAATACCCTCAGCAAATATTTCAGGAGGAGATGCCCTTTTCATGCATTATTTTCCACGTAGAACTTAGGCATGAATGTAGCCGTCGTCGTCTCTGGCTCACCCAGGAGAGCACACTCGAGAGTTAGTGTGACCTTTACTGTCGTAACTCGAGCAGCCGAAAACAAATGACGATTACATAAAACAAACACAACACATACGTTATTGTTTCATAATGGAAAGCAGTTGGTCCTTGGCTCGCGCCGAAAGCCGAGGTCGTCCATCTCCCTGGCTCAGGGAAAAAGGGAGAGAGGAGGGCTAATCAAGATCAAAGAGAGAGGTCTCTGATTTACATTCAGACCAGAGAACGAGAAAGGGGGGAAATCTCACTGAGCCGGGCCTGTTTTAATATTCTGGCATGAATACCGGAGCAAAGGTATGCATGTATTGGTAAAATATGTTAAGCCTCTTAGAAGTCAGTCAGAGCCAAATCCTTGACTCATCCAGAAGGTTTGTGTCACGGTGCTTTCCTTATTTAACCACCTTGTGTAAACACATCATCACGGGTGTCAGGATGAATAGCTTCATAGTGATATGCGCCTCATCAGGTGTCCTCTGCCCTTATGACAGTGAGCAATGACGGAGCATTATACCTGACACAATTTATAGCATGCAGAGGATTTGTACGACACTTGATAATAAAAGGTAGCATAAACACTTTGGATTCATGTTTAGAGAAAGTGAGAACCTGGCAAAATAAACATTTTACTGTTAGGAACGCATGGGAGTGTACATTTAATATAACGCTGTATACTGCAAAGCTGTAAATAATAGCTTGCCATTTATTTTCCTAAATGACTCAACAGACACTGCATGTACTTGGGACAGGCAGCTGTATGAGACAGATGTTTAATTTTTATGCAAAAACTTAATTCACGACAACCTTGTGCATGCATAGAAATCATGACCAATGAATGTTCCAATACTCTGAACGTGTGTTCCAAAGACAAGTTCAATGAAGCTTACATTAACATTAACGTTACCTCCCATGTCGTTGTGATTCATTATTGCAAACATAACATTGGAGACAAGGATGGCAGATATTAGCCTAAAAGGGGCAATGTGTGCTTGGAGTACTTCAGTCGGATATCGTCAGCAATTACAAAAAAAAGCTGTGAAACTCCTAACCTAACTCCTAACTTGAAGCTCCAAAGTGCCCTTTTTGCGATACTTTCTGGTCCTGCCAAAGATGATTAGCGACCTGTTAATAGCACACCAACAACACCAAATGTGTGAGACTCTCTGCTGCTGCTGCTGCTAGAACCCAGTTGATGTAACACTCCCCAGAGCTTTGCACATTGCAAATAGAGACTGCATAGAGACTGCAGCTGCATGAGCGTGTGCATCTGCTCTGACCAAACAGCATGCAATCACAGACAACGCAGACCGTTCCCCCCAGCCAATTTCACCACCAGCCACCACTGAGCTAAATTCAACAACAAGGAGAAAATCAGACCTGGCCCTTTGTTTAAGACCGATGTTAATTGCACCAAATGTGCTGCTGCCCTGGGATATTAAAAGGGACAGACGACTATCCAGGACTCAGGACTCACTATTTATTTGCAGTTTTACAGTAGCATTAATATTAATGCTGTAGGTGTCACTATATGTGAACAGATGGGGAGCATACCAACTGTAAACTCAATCTCAGGTTTCGGCACAGCGATGTGAAGAGTTTGAAGGACACAATGTGGTGAAACATAAGAGAAATGTATAAGTGCCCAGACAGACGTTGTCCCTGAGCGGGTTCATTTAACATGGACACACACACACACACACTCAGACACACACTCACATACACACACACACGCACACACTTAGACACATACACACTCAGACACACACACACACACTCAGACACACACACACACAGACACACACACAAACACACACTCAGACACACACACACACACGAACATACACACACTCAGACACACACACACTCAGACACACACACAAACACAGACACTCAGACACACACACACACACAGAAGGGTGGGCAATTTCAAGAGTCAGTGTAAGATCATGATGAATGTCGCCAGCAGGTCCCGGGTGACACGCCCTGCTCCCTAGCCACTCTGTGAAAAGCCCCACGGGGGTCCTAAGAGACGCTCTGACACACACACACACACACACACACACACACACACACACACCCTTACACACACACACACACACCCACTCCTGGCTGAGGCCCTGCCTCTCAGACGTTCTATTTATAGGTTATCAGATGTGTCACCTCTCACATTCTTCACATCCTCCTCTTCTCATCACTCAGGCCTTGCGGATCGCCAAGAAACACACACACACACACACACACACGACACACAAACACACACACACACGTGCATGCACACACACAGACACACATACACTGTCTTGCCAAACCCATCAAAGACTCAAACTGTGACTCTGAGGCTAAGTGACACACAATATCTGAAAAAGAGACAAGTACCATACGCCTGTGGTCTATTCTTTGAAGTAGGAATTTATCTTTCTGCTACACTAGTTGAAAAGGTCTGCTTAAATGTCAATATTTTATGCAGTAAGTATCTTTTATTCAACCTCTCTAATATAATTATTTATAGACTTTATGTACCTGAAGAAGTGGGGCCATTTTGATAGATGTTATGCTCAATCACCGAGATCGTGGGTTGATTTTCAACTAGGTTTTTTGACTTCTGTAGCTAAAATAAACATTGAATAAAATGAAATGAAAAGCTCAAGACTACTTTCTAGACAAAGTTGGCCCATGTAGTAAGTAAGGTTGGGCTTTTTGTTTTCTCGTATAACCTTTGACTGACATAATGCATTATGATACAGTAATAAGTAAAACATTACAATAAACCTAAATATGTGGCATGTTTGACATGTCCACACGTTTTAGTCCCACATAATACAAAAATATGCTTAAGTGTAAAAATAATATTATACCATTCATAGGAAAAAGAATAAATTACAAATAAATTATCTGATTCTAGATTTTCGATCAGTATTAACGTTTCACAAATCCATGAGACGTGCCTAATTAGTTCACACTAACACCTGGGCAAGGTTGGATAGAACTTACACTTTTAAAGAACTAGACAGCCCATAGTCTAAGCTTGTCTGCTGTAGTCAGTCTTGTTTGTGGAACACTAAAACAGCTCCTCAGGTAACTTCAAACACTTGGTCCCTGCATGTCTGTGATAATGTCTACACTCTTCAATCACCAGGAAATAACAGGCCTGCTTGCTTGTACACTTTCTAGTCCAACACAAATCTTGCTTCCAAGACATTTCTGTTTGAGCTTAACACCTACATTTATTCTCTCTCATGTTTAATCTGGCCACAAGTAAGCAATCCTTACATCCAAAATAAAAAAAACAAACTCTGTCTTTGCCTTCCAACCTTATAATGGTTCGCACAACAACAAGCCATGGGGGGTTTCAGAGGTTTTAAAAAACACTGATGTGATGTGACGTTACAGACAATTAAGTGATATGGCACAGAACCTCCTAAACTTGTCTAATTTTAATGATATATAATATAAAAAATCGTGTAATTTTGCTGGGTTGGAGATTTCTGGCTGTTGAATAATTTAGTAATATTCGCTCATCTCCCTGGCCAATCCCAAATGAACACTATGCCTCCTCTATGCCTGCTGTGAAACACCACATTTTGGGTTTCATCACCACTCTCAGCTCAACTTCTGGAGCTTTTTGGAGACTTTTACCGAAATGACCTCTTCGTCTGAAACAAGTATCAACATGCTAGAGAAATGTGTTTTTCTTGTCCTCATTTCATGAGTTTAGTTATTTATAATAAAAGAGGAAAACACTGTGCATTGCTTCTAAAATAGCATCTATAAGGATTTTTTTTAATAATAAAACACAGTGTGCAACGCTTTTGGAAATCTGGCCAATGCAGACACCTGCTACCTTTCTTTCGGCCTCACCATCTGAGACCCTCATGCTGTCATGACAACCAAAGCACTGCCCGGCACTCTCGCCACACTCCATCCGAATTCTGATGGAGCCTCTTCTCCACGGGGCCAAGTCTGTCTCCTGCTCTAATGCCCGCACACTCATCTCATCCCAGATAGGTCACCAGGCTGCCTAACACAGGCGCCCTAAAAAACCTCCAGCAAAGTCAATGAGCGTACACCCACCTACAGTACACCTTAACATGGACCAACACAACCCCCACACACACATAAACACACACAAAAAAGAAAAATGGAAGCCAATTTATTAGTAACAGGATGTAAGTGTATACACAATATCTCAGATATGCAGAGAGCATCCTGAGGGGTGCTATGTAAAAAATGTATGGCACAAAAATCATAAAATGGTCTTCACATGACTTGAGATGAGAGAAACACGTTTAATTGAGACAGTGATTTTATTGACAGCAGTAGTGACAACTTCATTTACAGGCATGGTTTGCAAAGGTCTGGCTAACTGATTGCAGTTCCTTAACATATCTACTGCCATGGCTCTTATCCCCTATCACCCGATATGTGCTGGCCACATGATCCCTCCTATACATTTGTGAGATACTTTTTAATAATTAGGCTTCCCACTGCATCTTTCTGACATTGTAAAAGATAAATGCAAAAAGTGGACTATCTTCTAGATTATATGAGGAGGCACAACCACTCCAGGCCATCCAGTTCATTTTTTTTCCTAATATAAGTCCCTCTTTGGTCACTAATGCATTGTGAACATCACATTCAGGAAACACTGACAGCTTTGAGTATTTGGTGCTAAAGCCTATTCCAAGCCTACTTGATGTAAATGACATATGTGTTTCCCTCTCCTATCAACACAGAAGCGCCCAATCCCCCTTGCTCCAGGAATTGCTTTCAGCAACGTATGCCTATCAAATCTATTTGTCAAGGTTTGCTTGTGCATTCTTTGTGCTGATAATGTTCAGATGCACTTGAGAGGCTTGCCGGTAAGATGGGTGTTCTTTTCTGTCGAGAGCAAACATGTCCTTGATCAAAGTGGTGGGGAGGTAGACAGAGTGGATGAAGCTTTTGTATTTTATTGTGCTAAATGTACCACCATCCGCTAGTTTTCCCATGTTATAGCATCCTTGTCACTGTACATATTCATGCAGCTCATTTGGCGGTACATAGATTCTCTTCTTTTGACAAGAGATGACAAGAAATCACAGGTATGAGGCTACAATCACACAACGTTAGCTGTCTGTTTATAGATGAGGACCATAAAAGAGATAGTTACAACTAATCCTTCTGCAAAAAAGGCCCGAACAAGGCACAAACACATGTCTCCTACACAGACTTCGAATGTTGTACAAGCATACTCCACAAGGATTTACACAGAGGGGAACAATATATCTTTGAATAACGGAAACACCAGTCACTTCCTTCAGTCTGTAGAAATTTTCCAGAAACTCAAAAAGAAAAAAAAAACATTGCCTATTACACAAGATAATATGACAAGCAACACAGAGCACAACCGTGCATTATCCATGCTGGGATAAGCAGCTATTAGCCCATTAGATGAGAGAGCAATTACATCTTCTAGTCAGCACAATTAAACTGATCAAAACATCATAAGTCTGCCAAAAGCTACAAAAGAATGAAAGCCATTTCTCACTAACAAAACATCAGCTTTTCAAGGCTTTCCTACTGCTCTTACTTCTGACCACTCAACATCAAAACACACTTTTGTTTGCCGACCACACTCCCATAATCACAGCTGAAATGACAACAACAGTTAAAATGTGTCTTTAGGTAAACATAAAAATCTTGTTTTTTTTTTTCCTCCCCTCAGTACTCATGGGTCAACAGCTACATATGGGGCATGCTTCTTTATGTGCCAGACAGCCAGTTATGGCCAGCAGGAGGGTCTGCCAAGGAAGAGCTCCTAAATCTGAAGCTGGCACTGACCACCTACAGTAAATGAGAGATGAATCACGAATAGCACCATTGGGCTTTGCCTATTTACTGGGCACTTGCAAGTCTTTTTGCCTCTCTCTACTGTCTGTGGCTGGGCCGAGTAAAAAGGAAGGCAGAAGAGTAGCCATACTGCATTTGTGGGAGTGTTTGTGGCTGTGTGTGTGTGTGTGTGCGTGTGTGGCTGTATTTATGTGTGTGTGTGTGTGTGTGTGTGTGTGTGTGTGTGTGTGTGTGTGTGTCTGTTTGCATGTGTGTGTGTGTGTGTCTGTGTGGGTGTCAGTCCCCGTTGCAGGGGTGTTTTGTGTTGGCAGAGGCCTAATTTAAATGTGAATGATTAAATGAAAATATGGTCTTCTCTGGCTCCAAATGGCGGGGTGATGTCACGGAGGGGTTCAGGGAGAGTCATTAGGCCTGGCACACCCGTCCACAAATCAGCCACCTGCCACGGCGGAGCCCTTGCGCCCACCGCAGCTGCTCCCGTTCGCCCTCCTCTTGCCCTCCGCTCGTCGCTTCGCCCTCCACTCCGCTCCGCTCGTCCCACCCCACCCCACCCCACCCCTCCCCACCCTCCCCACCCCACCTCCTCGAGTCATCCTCATTTTCATACGCCGTGCCACAGTGCACGGGGGCCAGCTTTTATGGAGGGAAAAGATCATTAGTAAAGTCATTGCCGCTTCTGCGGCACTCGCTGCCAAAAAACACTCCATTCCCTAATGGAGCCCGAGGAAAAATGGTTTGCCGTGGAAAAATATTTGCTTTCTTTGCACTGTAAATCACGGTGTACAAGATGGCTGTTTTGCTATTGCAGACATTAGACAGCTGCTATTGTCACCCAGGCTTTCATCGCTGACGCCCTTCAACTGTGATGCTCTGTTTCACTTTTAAATGATGATGGTGGTGTTTGCTTCCCCTTGTGCTATAACAAAGCAATGTTTATGGCTTTGACTCATCTCACTAACCCCTACCCTCTATGCTTTGTCACTGTAAAAACACTGGCAAAGTGCACATACGTTGCTAGACTCTATAAAAGATATTCAGTCTTTATTACTGAGCTTCAGGTGCTGGGCCCTGGTAGAAAGGGCAAAGCTAACATTTAGAGATCTCTCAGGGCTCTGCATCTACCAAATGTTTATTTAAAGCATTTATCTTGTGAAGGGGTTGAGGGGAAAGGGGATTCAGCTCAATCTGATAGTCCTGAAAAGTCAAGACGATAACTACTATATGGCTATTTTTCATCTATTTTTTCCTGCCACATATGATTCCATTTCAGAGCTACTGTGCCTACTTTTCCCTTTCTTTGATAAATTACACGATACTTGTAAGAGCTCAAGTGGGGTTTTGTCTTAACTTTGAAATTGCATTTCTGAATTCAAGCTATAAAGTCAGTCTATATGTATATCGCCTGTGCAAATCTGGATCATTTACATCCAGTTGTGTATTCCAGGCATGGCACATGTTTGTGTGGAGGGGAATGTAAATGACACAATGATTTCACCCGCCCCCCCCACCCAAATGACAAATTGTTCATGGAGTCCTGGGGTCATATTTTAAAAAAGGAAAGTAAAGATTACAGCGACACTGATCCGCGCCGTGCAGAATATGCTGAATAGGTAAAACATTTATTTCTCAGAGGGGCACCTCGACAGCTCGCTCATCTGAACAGAGAATGTATTGCCATATTTTCTGGAATGGGATTTTAAAAGAGAATTACACTCACAGATTGTACTTATCGATGGAATTTCATCGTTTTGGAAATTGGTTTCAGGGTGACTTTACTCCCCCCCCCCCCTCCTCCTTTCTGACATGTCTCTATCAAAGATTGAGCAAAAAGGAAGCACAACCGGAAAAAAAAACCCAGTCTCTGGAGCACACCAACCCTTGGCCAACACGCCGCGCTAGCGCTTGTTTGCTTGTCTCCCCTGATTGAAATGGTTCCAAAAATCAACAGGTGTTTCCTGGTTTCCTACTACGTCCAAACCCCCTGAGCCCTCGTACCCTTAGTGCTCTCTACAGATATCGCTATAGATGTGTCTGAGTAAACGCCAGCACACATTCCCACGCTGTGATTAACTTGTGTCCACATTCAATAAAAACATTCCAGTTGACCTCTCTTTATCAGATGGAGGCCATGCAGGGCCCAGGGGTTAGAGGTCAATGTTGGGGTGGAAAAGGCACTCACACAAACCTTTAGAGAGAGTGTGTATGTGTGTGTGTGTGTGTGTGTGTGTGTGTGAAGCTATGGTGTGACATGTTTGTTACTGTTAATGTTTAACAACCAGCACGGAATCAATTATGCGGCATTAATAGTGAAAAAATGGCAGAGCCAAAGATATAATTGGGGGAATTTTTCTCTGAGTGATCAATATCAGTGTGGGAGCCAGCAGCATTTCAAGAAAAGTGCACACAGTGTATTTTCTTGACTTCCAGCTCAAAGCAAACATTGGTTTTTATTCACTGAGTCACTGAGCAAATAGAGGTATAGTATTTGTAGATATTGGTTCATTTGAATACTGAAACCATGCAGAAAATGAGCATTTGTTTGGTCTGGACGTTCTATGCACCACCATGCCTGCATTAACTCTCCGAATGTCTTTATTCTAACACTTATTGTGCTTTAACAGCTCAATAGGCCAAGAAGTCATGCACCAAAAAAAGTCACAATTACTCACAAGTCATTTTATTTATTTGTAAAAGAAATCTGTTCTGATCTATTTCTGAAAGTAGCCAGCCTCTCTTGTACTACAACTGGCATTTTTTCATCATAAAGTGGGCTAATGACTGATCAGACTACTGCAAGGTAATAGGATAACACTGAACAATACTGGTATTACATGCCTTTGTAAACATACTCCACTGCTGTGCAATATCTAATATATAGGGAAGTTCTTCTAACAAAAAACAGAAAAACATTGCTCTTGTTGAATGGGGGGTGGGGGGGTGGGGGGGTCATGGAGTGTGCCACTGGGGGTTGGATAAGTGATCAAATGCACATGGCAGAGGTTGATGGAGGGCAGCACTGCTTTTTCACTTCGCAACTCTTTGTAACCAAACAAGTACGTTTCACATTACCATCACCGGCAAAAAAAACAAACAAACAAAAAAAACACCATCTCCCTCACTGAAGCCAGCATATTTGTTTCAAGTGGTTCATTCAAAAAGGCTTTCTCATGATTTCACACGCACACAGCCCCATCCCTCATTCCAAAAATGAAGCAACCCCATACCCTTCAGCAGATGCTCATTACATTTGCATTTATGTTTTCATATGAAAATGCAGTTGCCACTCACAGCCCATGTGGCATATGCTGTGTCAGCTGACTGATGAGGCCCTTATTTTCTGTACCAGTCTTGACAGACAAGGAGCCTTTGAGTGTTAATCGCTGGCGACAGATTGCAAGCATACCAAAGCATTATAGCGTGCTCTCGCTGAAATCAGGACCGATGCCAAATTGCATTGTAACACTGTGTGTAAAGGGGAGTTGTTGATGTATTAATGGCGTGGTCAAATTGATGGGTCTAATGTGCTACGTGACCAGGGTTTTATTCCCGACTGGATGACAAGCCAATGATCTCAGAAACTTAAGTCTCTCCTTGGAGACTGTCTTGGCATTTATGGCTGCATGGTTTATTATAAAGACTCCCTGTATTGTGGGTATTTGTTGATTTAAAACATATATGTAACAGCAAATATTGCTTTTTCTTGCTTTTTCTCTGGCTGTGCAATCTAAGTGGGGAAAGTGGAATTCAAGGGGTTTTAATGATTAGAGTCCTGACAGGATCTCAAGTGCTCAGGTTCAAGCCTTCTAATCATGCGGTTGAACAGTGGGGTAGTATATCAGGTTCGCCGTGAGTTATAATGTGCCAACCTTTGTCTCAACCAAACTGCTTCACTGCGTGTGTTAGATCAATGATTTCACATGCATTCTGCTGACAAAAATCGATCAATTATGAATACAAATCTCGCAACATCACTCCACTCTTGATGAAAAAAATCAATAATCAACAGGATGGCAATCAGGGACTGGCTGGCTTTTCCCATGACAAATAATCTTGTGTCTGACTAACATTCAAGCAAAAACACACACATACGAAATCACTGATGCGCAAGGGAGAGCAATTTCTCACTCTGAGGACCTTAGGAGGGAAAATGTGAAGGAAAAAAAATACAACAAAGAGAAGCCTCTGTGGCAAATAATTGCACAGATGGTATGGTGGCGAAACGTCAGGGTTTACAGTCCTGAATGAGTGCTGAGGAATATGACTTTGACTGACGGTGCACCCAACAGATGCACATGAGAAGCCAAACTAGCATATGCCACCATACACACAATACTACATCACAATGGCCTGGACTTTTTCTAGACAAAACCTGACAGACTATTACTTACTATGGTATATACCTCAAATTAGCAGTGGTTGGTTA
This sequence comes from Setipinna tenuifilis, assembly GCA_030347295.1. Lineage (NCBI taxonomy): Eukaryota > Metazoa > Chordata > Actinopteri > Clupeiformes > Engraulidae > Setipinna > Setipinna tenuifilis. The sequence goes on along the minus strand of CM059266.1, from coordinate 24,708,194 downwards.
AGTAAGTACATGTAATGTAGTGTCCACCAGCAACTTATTATCATTAATACAATGCAAACAAGACTTAAACAAGAGTTATTATGCTACGGCCTCTAGACAAATGGAAAGAAATGATTCATTAAGGTTTCTTTTCTTAATAACTTTTTGCCATTTCTTGACCCTCGCAAGTCCTTCAAGAACTTAAAGTACACAAAGCTTGTGTTGCGTAGCAACGTCAGGCTACTAGCTACCAGAAAGAAGTGAATCAGAGGCATAAACCCATTGCCACTGACAGCGGTCATTATTTTTTCAAAGAGGTCAAATATGAGAAAAATATCTGACCGCCGAACACTGGGCAGGCCCAATCAAAGTCAAAGGGAATATTCTACAGCATTCAGGCTGCACAAAAATACAGATATAAGCTTTTACTGTATAGATGAATATTCTCATGGTGTAGATGTCATTTTCTATATGTTTAAAATGAAAAAAGGTGATGTAAACACCATGGTTTTGTTCATTCTTCTTAGGATAACAAAGTAATAGCAAACTCTATTAGTCTTAAGAGCAGCCAGTCATTACATAAGAAAATGCGGCAGGTTTTAAAATAAAAGGTGGAGGGTGAATGTCAATCTCATTCCGATTTGCAAGGTTAGATAATGCGGCTGGCTGATTCCCCTTATGGGATCAATATCCTCTAACCCGTTCCCAGAACTGAGCTGGTGGCTTTCCAAATATCCAAAGACCTTGACACGGGACTTGGAAACTGGCTGACACCGTATACACATCAACAACTCTGCTGGACCTTTGTGAATTAAATAAGCCATAGAATCTATAATGGGAAGTGCAGTCCTTAATGTAACTGTACAGTCAGAGCTGAATAGATGGCGTATGAAACGCTAGCAAAGTGCTGCAAAAGTCTTACTGACTGGTCAGGCTTTGCAAAGGCTGTGGAGTGATATGGCTTTCTGAGTTAATCAGTAATCCCTGCTACTATGGATGTGGACTTTGAAGCATTGAAAGGCTGTGATGTGGGCCTGACTGATTGCAAAGTCTACACTTTTAACACATTTGGCAGGAGGTTTTCTGTCAGTTAACATTAAACAAAGTATTTTTCAAGTAAAATAAAGGTAAAAGGAACACTTCCTTGAGCAGAACGGTGTTTTGCACTGTCAAGTGGGAGAATGTCTGAAGTTATAGAAGCCCTGGAGTATTACAAGCATAGCTACAGCAGTATGACATTTCAAACCCCTGTGTTCACAAGATTCTACAGAGTTGTATTTCAAAGGTTAAGTTGTTGATGTTGTTTCAGTAATTTACCCAGAGCATCTCTTGAAAACAGAGAGATGAGAAACCCTAATGGGAAAATGAAAGTTAAGCCACTGGAACAGGATGTCAAACTATTCTGTGCATTAAACGAAAGTGGCAACTGTGTCACCCCATCTATTCACTAGCTAAATTGATGACAGTCTTCTTTTGAAACCATGTTAAAGGGTGCCCTTAAATGAGCATCATTGTCATCCATTTTCCCTCATCTTTACAAATGCAAATGACATTCCCCCAAGAGAAATACATATTTAGTGGGTGGAAAAGATAGCTTGAGGCATACTTTTGATAATTTATCTTTTTCAATGCTTGCCTAAAATGGCTCTGATAGATGCAAAAGTGGGGAATCAAAAATATGCCAATTAATGAGGCATGTTGTTTTTCCATTAAACCAAATCAAAACATATGATGGTTTCATGAAAACGGTTTTGCATCGGTAATTACACATGGATGATCTCTAAAGAGGATTTACTCACATGTCATAACAGGGTGTATAATACCGTTAAATGGCTGGAGGAAAACGTTGTATGCAATTTCTCAAACTAAATGGCTTTAAGGTATGCCAAAGCTGTGTCTATATATTCTTCAGATGTGATCAAATGCGATTTCTGAGACTCTGGGTCTATATCAATTATGAAATAATAAGTTAATTACCCTGAGGTAAAATATAAACCATTGCTCAAAGCCCCTCAACCCCAAGCCCACCGTCAACAAACGCGCGCACACACACACACACACACACACACACACACACACAATCACACACTCCTGCAACACACCCTAGAGTTAGAGCGCGGGGAGTCAAAGTCACACGTCTGCCATCTGCGACCATCTAAAGACTTGGTGCATATACACTGACCCTATGACTCTTCTTTAGTCTAAAATGGACAAATGACTAACAATTCCTTTGAAACTTTAAAAACAGGTGTTTAGTCTGCTGGCCATTTTAATTCAGAGATGGTTTAATTCCGTCATGTGCAGTGAATATAAACTATTATCTTAGAATATGCACTCTCTAAGATTAGGCTACGTATACCGTGTAATATTATATAGCTTATATCTTTATAACACAGCCTATGTTTGGTCTTTGACTTCCATTGAATGAGTTTTAAACTACATTTACTTACCTTGAGCTGCTGTTTTCAACACGTGTATGGAAAAGCACAACGCCCACCAACTCCATGATCCTAGTGACAACTTTCCCCTTCCACCGTGTTTTGAATATATTGAGGAAGAATTTCTTGCTTTACGAATTATCATTTTGTTCATATTTCTGTGCCTCTGGTTAGCCGAAGAAACATCACCGTCAGAACTGAAACAGCGTTCAGTGAATCTGGAGTCAGAGCAACTGTGATGCGCGGACATCACATTTGTAGCGTTACAGGTTTTCCCAGTGTCCGCCTGATGTGATCTACCGTTTCTTGTGCGAACAATGTCCTCTGTATTCACTCTTCTGTTGAGGCGCTTGTTTAGGCAAGTTTGTCGTTTCCGCTTCAAATCTCCACTTTTAAACGTTTCTGTCTTCGTTGTTTCGGCGTCAACGCGTATTACATAGTGAAGGCGACCTCCCCGGTCAGTCATTCTGAGGTCAGAATTGTGGCAGTGTTTCTCGCACTCAGCTGCTGCGTTCTACAGTTCCTCCTCCCGCTGATTCGTAGCTGTGAGGATTCTGATCACTGAACTCTCTCCTGTCAACTTGCTCGATATAGAAAGCCCCCGTGGCTGTGAGAATTCTGATCACTGAACTCTTTTCCCTCTTAACTGGCTCCACATAAAATCCAGCGACACTGCGCTTACACAATACCATGCTCCATAAGCCGCGAAATAAAACAAAATCTGTGACTAGCTTTGCAGAGTCGAGTTACGAGTTGAGCTGCTTGGATAAAACTCACAGGGCACCTAACGTTGTAGGGCATTTCTCTGACCGTATGAAATGCTGCCCATAGCGAGTGGGATGTGCTCCTGAACACCCACTTTCAAAAGCGCGTCTTGGAATACGTTTAATCAGTTGGAGCACCAACAGTTGATGCAGTTTCTGCCTTCACTGTCTGACGACGTCCATACTACTTACTCGGCTTTGAAAAGTCTCAACTGACATTTGGCTACCTGCCTGGCTGGCTGATACGCTATCTTTTAGTTTGTTTCAAACGTACACATCTTCGTCATGTGTAGTAGAACCCTGCAGCAAAGCAAGGCTTACAGGAAATTAAAACAACTCTGCCCAGGACAAATTTCTGTCTGGCGCACAATTTCGCCGACCACCACAAGCTTCTATTTATGTATCCTGTCCGATATAAGGTAAAACCTTAACTTATTCGGCTACTGACAAAATGTTTCTGTGCCGACCTGGCGTTGATATACCGGCTTTAGAGTGGTGGGGTGTCGTTAACACCTTACTTAAAACAATGGCGTCTTATACATTATAACTGACGCATTCACCGAAAAAACTTGGAACTATTTAGACTGATTAGAATGAGTCAATTTACCGACATAATGCAATAGGACAAAACATTAGCTACATCTCCCCTAAAATGACAGCAGTAAACATAGCCTGCGGTACCTCCAGAATACACGCACCGATTGTAGTGATTTTGACATGACGCGAAGCCACGGGCAGGTGGTGATGGTGGGAAGAAACTCACGTAGCCTGCCTGTAGAACACAGAGCTGTCCACAGAGCAACGTGGGGGTGGTGCCACCGCAGCAGCACTACGGCTCTGCACTTGCCGCTTAACTTCCATTCAGTTGCCCACAGTTCTGTTTCTCCGCCCTGCCTCAGACTCATTGGCTGCGTCCGCAGATCCCAGAGCTGATCACATATAGCTATTTCGCATTACTGAGCACCTTTCGACAGCAACAGACCGAAGTCGTAGGGTTAAAGCACAATCGTACGTCTTTAATATAGACTACTGTGAACAATATCTGTGCGTAACAGATCAATAGAAAAACAGATCAATAGATGAATGCACTGCTGTACGATTATTAAAACCTAGCTCCCAGACATAGTACCCCTTTCACCCTCTTGTTAACCAGAATAACCTATAAATTAACCACACATGCAGTCCAGTTTCTACCTAGGAAACATTGGTATAGCTTGATGCTAATCTCCATCCTTCCATCATACATACATGCATAGGTCATAACAAGGTAACATCTGTACAGGTAACAGGTAACCTAATATCCACAGCATCTCTCCTGATATTGGAGAGGTCTATGATAGTCTACCCATTTGCTAATTTAACTTAGTAATAAATCAAGATTGAGAAGTTTTATGATTGTAGTTGGTCATCATAAAAACTTTCGGGAAGCATCTTCCCATTTTAGTTTAAAGCACTACTGGGTATTTTCATCTGCCCCTCACCAAGGACGGTAGAAAATCTAGTAGCCTATCTCTGTAAAAATCCGCATTTTAACGCTCCACAGCACTCCACCCACCTACTCACATAGAAACACATGCGCGCGTTGACGCGGCCATATGCACACACATACAACACACACGCGCACCCACATATATGCAAAAGCTTGTCGACAAATAGAATGCATGGCCCCACACAGACACATACTACAGAGAGAGAGAGACAGAGACAGAGAAGTCTTTTATTGTTGAAATAATTTTATGCTAATGATACTGAGTTTCAAGTTCTTTTTTTTTTGGTAGATAACTGCCTGCAAACAGACAACTTGACGATCTATATGATCTACGTGTTTCCATACATGAAGCAATTCATCTGATTACTTCAGAGGCAAAGGCTAAGATTAATCCTGCCCAAGTTTCTGCATAATCAAAGGATCTCATGATGGATTATAGATGACACACCTGATAATGTTGCTTGAGCCTTTTGTACCCACTACCCATACTTGATTTGGAAAAAAGTTTTAATGTACTCAGTAGTCAATGCGTATAGCAAAAAAGCCTTCCTTTATCTGATATATTCTAAAGCCTCAGCTGCTTAGCTGTTTTCTATTGTGAAGACAGATTTATGCTACTGTGTGAACCCAGCCTGGAGATGAAAGCACAGGTTAACCCTGCAATGAAAGTAGAAAATAAAGTGTGTAAATCGTTTCTTTTTTTCCACAGTCGCAAGCCCTCCTGTCACACATTGCACATCATGGCTGGTGTTTCGCTTGCTTCTCTGTACCATTCTTGTGAATTCCTGTAAACCCCTAAGGCAATATAAGGGGAGGAAGACTCTCTCTGACTTTGTCTCTCTCTGTCTCTCTCAGTCACTCTCATTCTCCTTCTCTCTCTCTCTCTCTCCTTCGCTATCCCCCTCCCTCTCTCTCTCTCTCTTCACTCAGGTGGATAACAAGAGCTCCACCTCACCTCTCCCTCTCCATATCTTTTGCAATGCCTGTCACAGTCCATCCCTGCTGACCACATTCTATGGATACGTCTCAATGAGTGTCTCTCTCTCTCTCTCTGTGAGGGGAGGCCGGGCGCCTCTCTCTGACTGTGGCCAATAAATCATTCTCCCCTCCTTATCTAAAGCCCAGTGCCGATGACATGCTGTGGGAACACAATCAGATGAAAAGGAGACATCGAGCATGTAGGGCCAGAGTGGGTTTGATGGGAGCCATGCTGGGTAGGATATGGGGAGGGAAAAGAGATCCCATGGATGAGGCCATGCCTGTGGTGAGTTAAAAGAGACATGCGCTTATAGGCTACAGGCCTGCTCTTAGAGGCTAGGCAGCCATCCTTGCCACTTTGGCTGGGTTGCGGCCAGCCAAGATTGAAAAATGTAACTAAGATGGTAGACTGGCTGTTATCTGCATAATGATATTTTTTCACATTTTCTTGGTCTGATAGGTTTTAGGTTTTAGGTTTTAGGTATTCAGTGATGTTTTTCTAAGGGTATGTGTGCTATTTTACCGCATGCTGCACTGAAACTTGTCCTCCCCTGGAAGTTGACTGCATGACTCCTGGCGTGAGGGGCACAATCCTTTGATTAACCAGCAGGAGCAGAGGAAGAGAAGCAGCCTTTTAAAAAAAACTCCTTCATTTCTACCAGTATTTAGCTACACTATGTGCTAGAGCTGCATAACCAGGCCAGCACATTCCCTGATATTCTCTCTCTATCTCCTGTTTAAAGAAACAGAAGTTTATCAGGCTCCCAGCCAAGACTAAGCACTGTCTGTTATGCATCCCCCTGCCCTGATAATTCACATTTCTCTCTCATTAGTGCAGTAAACTGTCCTTGCCAGTGTTCTGTTTTCCAAGGCAAAGGGGGGAAAAACAGCAGATGCTAAGTATCATTGCCTTCTTCAGCCAGAGGAGGACGTCTCAGGAGAGTCACTCCAAACAATCTGGAGGCCAGTGAACTCAAGGCAACAGTGCCAGTCATACTTGGCTCGGGCCATTAATTCATTAAGGCTGAGAGGTTGAGGAATGTTTTGAGATGCAAAAGACAAGAGTGAGTGGCTTTAATAAATGATATGATGATTTCATTTGATATGAGGATGATATGATGACGAATATGACATGATATGTCACAGTATTGACATTACTATCATGTACTGTATGGTGTACTACAGTTGTCTGGATAAATATGTTATCTGGTGGTTTTCCACCCATCCTCATAAATGTATGGGCTTTGTCATGTCAAGTGAAGTCAAGTCACTTTTATTGGTATAGCACATTTAAAAACAATGGCAGCTGGCCTAAAGTGCTTCACAGTGATCACAGGAAAGGGCTAAAAATTGTACAGGAGGATAGTAGGGCATGAATAGTTGTTTGACCTAATGGTACTTGACGTACTGAAATGCAGCTGTACCACAGGTAAATCAACATTTTTAAGTGTTCTTGTACAGTAGTGAGCCATCATTATATATAACACAGGGCTTTCACCATTAAAGGTTTGGTTTCAGACAGAACATATGCACACTTGATTGAGCAAACAAAGCACTCCTCCGATTACCCAGTGTCAAGTTCCTGGCTCATATGAGTAACAGCAGTAGACTCATGGAGCACAGCGTGCTGCAAGCAACACAAATCAAGGGGCCCCAGCTAAACTAAAAGCCCACTAGTGCCCCCTGTGGCTTAGGCGGTGAATTGCAGTCAATTATGCATAGTGATGAGCTGGGCACCTACAGAGAGGCATGTCATGTAAGCCTTGCTAAAGGATGTGCTGGAATGGCACTGCTGATACTCCTACAGCTGGGTGATTGGGTGTGACTTGTGATCCTTAAACCAGAACCAGTGTGGGGGGGGGGGGGGGGGTAAGGTATGTGGATGGAAGGGGGGGGGGCACTTTTTTCTTCAGGCCAGCCCACAGTCTAAAAACCTGAGGAGACAGGTTGCTTAAGACACACACTGAGATCCCAGGGAGTCTGCATCCTGGCCCAATGCGCAGTGATCCATTTCTGCATTAAATATCACAGATGCACTGTGGTGACAATGCACTCTGCGAAAAAGTTGCCCTTCCTTAACGCCTCTTGGTTATGTAGCACACCCAGGTTGCAAAGTTGGGTTCCTCATGTCCGTAATCATCAGGGGCTCCAGGGGTATTTTTCTGAATCCAGAAATTCATGCCCTGTTTATGTTTTTGTGTCAGATTCCATATAGACAGCTAACATTTCATTCAAAGAAAATACCCCTAGCACATTTTCCTATGATGCTGGCTGCACTTTGGCAACTGACACAAAATTCAGGGTCATTCAGGCTCAGTGCATTCATCAAGGACACTGCTTGCAAGCATCAAGAATGAATACAAATTTGTGAGTGACCAGGCTGTCGCCGTCGGGACTTCGTGGAGGTCACCCTGATGGTTTGGTTTCATTTACCAGAGAAAAAAAATATCAGACTCTCTAATTCAGCTTGCTTTCCTGGGGGTTATAACTTATCAGAGGAACCACTTAAGAGAATAATTAAGTCGGCAGAGAATGCCTCCGAAAAACATTTGACCTGAAACTGTGGTAGACATTGTGTCGTCCCAGCTGTCTCATCTCTCCCCCTTTTTTACAGCTGCAATCCACAAACAAGTCCAAGGAGAAGCAGTTGGGAAAATTAAACTTCACTCCAAAAAAAAAAAAAATTCAAAGGCCACAGCAGTTTATTTTTGAGCACACACTAAGCAATGTGGCCGTACCCTTGAAGATCACAGAGCTTTTTTTTATTGCTTCGTGTGTGGACTGTGTATCTCCTACATCAACAGCTCTGCAGTCGGATGACCACAGCTGACTCTCTGTGGATCCACGTGAAGGCCTGTAAATATTGATTTATGCTCCATCCTCTCCATACAAACATTTTGTGAAGACTGAGAAAGACACACTGAGTGACCGTAAACAAGAACAGACTCTTGAGGGCATGGGGCCGCCTCCGGTCGAAGCAGAGGCTGGAGACACTGCTGCCCCGACCAGTCTGGTCAGGCTAAAAATGAGGAGAACTGTCTGGAGAATTTCACATCAGGTAAGTCAGAAACCTTGAAGCTGTAGCAGTTTGGGCCAGTGTTTTAATTTATGTATTCAGGAGAAATAATGGCAGCTCATGAATCAGCAGTTGTGTCATTTTCTCTTTCTGAAGTGCTATGAAAAAAGGCAGGTCTACCCAAATCTACTTTGGTAGATTAGTTTTCCACAAAACTGGAAAAAAAAACCTTCAGTTGATGGGGACATCAAACATCTAATTAGATTAAATTCCTTATTCATTCCGATTCTGATTTGAGCTCAGCCAGCCTAATTAAAATTCTAAAATGCACAAAAGCCACTATCAGGTCCTGGAGCAATTAAGAAATATTTGTTGAGTGTGTTTTTTTTCCCTCTTCTTAAATGAAGAGAATAAAAAACTTAACATATTGACCCATTTTATTTGAATATAAGTCATGAGGAGACCATGAAAAGCAAGCAGAAGTACCTCCAGTGGGCAGAGGTTTAAAGGGGCCCCTATCTACCTACCATACCTCAGCGTGTGCAGCATGAGTCTTGCTGATGCAGGAGGTAGTTGTACTCAGAAGTGGGAGGCGACGAACCGTGGGAGCCCCCTCCACATAGATTTGAATGTGCGCAGCTGATAGCTTCGTTATGGTGGAAGGATATAATTTTCTGGGGTGAAATTAAAGGTCTTACCACACTGTTGAGGATCATTGTGTTTCAACCCCCTCGTTCTCCTTTTTCCTTTTCTTTTGTTCTTTTTTTTTTATAAAGGCAGCCTCTGTTGAATTTTACATAAGGCTTGCTATGAGCCACCACTTTCTCTATTGACGAGTGTGTGTACATAACTCCACTTTAAATTCACAAGTGTTCTCACCCAGCCTTGGCCGCACGGGATTGTTTTCTCAACAGTTGTAAGCCGTGCGATGGATTCTCAAAGATAAACTCAAATGCAAAACAGCTATAACTCAGGTCCATGCTAAAAGATAATTGGCACCTGATAGAATATTCTCTTGCGGTGCTTCTGGGTGGTTGCCTGGCTACTCACAGCATCTCATTGTGATGTGAGGGGCAGCTGGTAAATCCTTGCCAAAATCACCACCCTTAATACTGAAAGTCTCATTTGTGTCATACGACAATTGAGTGTTCAGATCTGCATATTTTGTTTCTTTCTGGCTGTTTGGACTGACAGTTATTCCTAAGGGCGCTGTCTTAATTGCCATGTGAAAAAAGGCAACAGGTCTCTCTAGTTTTGTTCAGCCTCACATTTCTAAATCTGACAAGAAAAGTAGTGAGACTGCCTATCCAGGTATGTTGTTGTTGTTGCAAGGAATACGTTTTCTTACTGTTTATTTATCAGGAATGTTTGCATTAGCAGCAAATCTCTTTTCCCAAGTGAAATCCTTAAAATGGCCCATGACGCACTCATCATTGTGCTGATAATAACGTCACAGTGAAAAAAACAACTGCCTCAGATCCTCTCTCAAGCATTCACATCCTTGTGCTATTGAACTTGTAAGAGGATATGCCTCCATTCAGCAATCTGAATGATGCAAGAATAATGCTGTGAAGCCTTGTTGGCAGAGCTGGCTGATATTAATTTACCCTTCCTCCTTTCAAAAATTTCACTGGCCTCTTTGGACTCCCCAGACGCCTTTCCTTCGGTGCTCCATTTGGCATCTTGTTAAAACTGAAAGATGAAATCCCATGGCCTACTTTCCAGAGCCGAGGCCTAGCATTATTTGTCAACATCAGATGTTTAAGAGCAGCCTGCGTCTTACCCCTAGGGGCACGGTTTGAGCCACACTTAATCACACAGACAGAGCGCAAGGCTGGGCTTCGGCATTTCAAGGTGGTCCAATTATCCTCACGCTGGCGGTGGCACTAAGTGACACAACGTGTGGCGCTAACTGTGCGACTTGTCTTAAAAACACGTCTCGTTATTTACTCTTAATTAAAACATGTTTCATCCACTGTGACACGGTGCTATGGCAAATTATGTCTGCCTCTCTGTGTGTTTTCCTGTTGTTTTGGTTTGGTTTTTTTCCTTCCTTCTTTGCTGGTCTGTTATTTTCAATCTGCTTCTTCTTCTTCTTCCTTATGCATATTATTTCCTTTTTTATCAGCCTGACAACATTTAAAATGTCACTTTGGCACGTGACAGGTGGAACAGTTCCCAATTATGCTCTCATAGTTAATTATGTAAAGCCACAAGGTCTGCCTTGAATGCTGTTTAATTATTTTCATACACAGCCCATGAAGACACATGTGAAGTGCTGTTAATGGCAGAGAAGATATGTGCGTGTTTTTTAACGCACAGGGAATTGGATAACAGGCAGCCACTCTCCACCAGTGTGCTTAATTATGACAGTGAGTTAAAAATTTACCAGGTGGATTCACATGATTTTCTTCCATTTGTTTAGATAGCATAAATGATTGATGAATTAATTTGCTCCACCAGATGTTAAGTAGCATAGATACAAGTGACAAGACAACTCATTAGAAAGCATTAATTAAAATTTCGCAAACCTTTCAGTCTGAAGCCTTTGCCCTTTGGCTATGTAAGGCATTATGGCTTGACAGAGGAGCCCAACAGGGCTGCTCTGGTACTTGCTCGCTCATTCACGGTCATCATTCAAGTTTTTATCCACAATATCCCATAGGACCTCATGGTGTTGGAAAGTCATGGAAACACCTAAGAGTGTGGAAATGGACCAGGAAGTGAGCAATGAAATAACAGTCTTTATGCTTGTGTCTACTTTGACAGCCGGTCATTATCTCTATAGGAGGTCTTTTTTTTTACAGTTACATTGGAATCATGGTTCCAAATTCATAAGGGTGGGAGTAGGCTTCACTCAGACAACTTCTTCTTACTTTTAGAGTGCTGCCTAAACGTCAAGACAATTGAAAAACAGAAAAGGAAGGCCAAACTATTCATATACAACATTTATTCACAGTCTGTGTGAATAAATGTTGCATATGCATAGTGCCGTCTTCTTTACCTATTTTTTAATCATGGTTCCAAAACATGATGGCAACAAGTATCTTATTCTCTAAAGTAGAGTGTTTTTAAACATAGCTTGATAGCTTGACTGCAACCTATCACTTGTAAAGGATTGTGACCTGATATAAACTTTCATAAGTTGATTTGCCATGACGGAGGGCCCAACATCCACCATCTCTCATTCCGTGCCTTCTAAAAGCATTGTGCTTCTAATGTATGTACTGTGCTATTAAGTTGTCATGTGTCACGCTCAGCTACAGTATTTAACCATGAGTACTGTTAAGAAACACTTTTCAATTTCCAGACCAGATCAGAAAGCCAGGCTTATGCAGTAAGGAAACAATATGAATGAAGTGTATTGTAAATGACATGTTATCAGAGAAATTTAGGCTAACAAAAAAAAAATGTATGTAATAACCCAATCCTATGTCACCAATGCAGTGCTAGTTTAACAAATAGATGCTTACCCTAAAGCTGTGAAAAAGAAGGCTACATCCTTGAAAATGTCAACTCTTCCGAAGCAATGTGATAATAGTCACAAAGGAGGTGTTCTTAGTTGTCTGTCATCAAAATGATATCATTATCTCTTTGTGATCATAACATAAAGGCCAGTGTGAGATGAGGAACAATGTGACATTCCAGGCAGGTTATATCAATGTCAGTCATTTGTTTTATCTCATTGTGTTTTAAACCTCTGCATATTATGGACACACAGAAACAGAACAAACGCAATATGTATTCAACTATACACTGGGTTTTCAAGTGTCAATGGGTCATACTTAATAAGTATGCCCACATGTTGATTTAATGTACGCAGTCTGAACTTTCATTGGCAACAGCTTATTCAAACTTGATTGACAAATGATCCTGAGTGATCATCTGGCTTCAGATAGCTTCTTTTCAAGTGCGAATGGTTTTAGCCCACCCCTTTCAACCAGCCTGGCAAGTGTACATTAACAGGAGTCAGATCGAACTAGTGCACAGATTAAGATCAGCCTTCACTGGACCTTCCTCGACTCCAGCAAGGGCACAAGACTATGTTGTAAAACAGATCAGCGGCAGAAAAGAAACCGTACAGCTGGACTTTTTGTTTCCTTTTATGAGACAAGAAGTCCTTACATGTTTTTACTCAACTCATCCATTTAACATTCATGTTTCTGTCAACATCTATCACCCACAAGATGCTGGAGAGAATTTCTACCTCTGTGAATAATTCTGTATTCTATATTCTTATATTTGTATTGTTTGTATACTTTTATTTGCTTATTTTTGACATGTGTTGCACCTTAACACCGGGGCTAATTCCTTGTGTGTTTACACTGATATGGCAAAAAAAACACATTTGTGATTCTGATTGTTCTGATCCTGATTGTGGGGGTCATGGAGGGGAAGATGATGGAGATGGAGGATTTTATATCCCTTGGCTGTAGACCCCCCAGTGTCACCATAAGGTCATGGTGGCCATGAAGTAAGACTGACAGACATTTTAATTTGTCTGTAACTTGCAGACCAGGAAATGCTATGACTGTAGCAATACCACAAATTCATGCACACTTTTTAAATAGGAGATTTGTTACATTTGGCTGCAGTTCCCCATTTCCCACATAAAAAGGGGAAGAAGTGGTGAAATCCAAAGTAGACTGACCCAAAGTAGCCAGCCACTGAGGCTCGGTAAGAGGAACAGTCAAATCAATGATAGTAAATCGGTAACACCAAATTAAAGAGGATCTGAAATTGTGCCTTGAGAATACAGTCTGGGGCCATTTTATTGCAGACTGTAAAATTGACATAGAACTGGTTCCCCACATTATAGCAACTGTTGCTCTGTAGCTATCTGATACTGTGATTTAATGCCATACAAACAGTGGATACAAAGGGCTTTTTCAGCTTTGTGATATGTTAGTCCCTCGCACAGAGTAATTCTGCAAATGGTTGAAAAGCCACTGGCATCAGCTGTATTAAAGGACATGCTGTCTAATTATGTCTGCTGTTGATGTGAAGGCTGTGAGAATGTGTTTTATTCCTGTATGCCATAGACAGATGAATATATAGAGAACCTCATACCAAGGGGGAAGGGGAAGTTTCAGACACCTTGATGTCACGTCACGTGCAGACATAAATAGAGATATTGTCCCTATGAAGTGGAAGAAGCTGAAAAGATCACAGAGGTTTAAAGACCATTAAACATCACGTTTCAACACTTATTGACGTCTTTCACAAATCACTACACTGCTTTTCAGTTCCTCACAATGACGGTTCTGAGATACAGCAATAGATTTCATCGCCATATGTTACTATATGTTAGCTATAGCCAGGCACTGAGTTCCTGAACGCATTTCTAGACATTTTACAGCTGAAGTGGCTGATAAAAAGGCGAGGTCTTGACATTGTATTCCGATTTGTATGTTGGACTATCAAAAGCCAAGGTTTTTCAATGATATTAACAGAGATTAAAATTCAGGAGCTTTTTTTTTATAATAGTTGTGTGTCTTACCACTCCATCAAGACTCACCACAAGCTCCATCATCGTTGAATGATGTCTTCTCTTCTCTTCTCTTTGACAGCCCCCAACCTTCCAACTGTTAACAGCGACTTGACCTGCCACTGCTCCTGCATGTCCTTTCATTGTCTCATCTAGTCAGAGCACATAGGGCCCCAACTGTATGGTGTTGTCAATGACACAACAATTTGTCACCTTCTTTTGCTCATTTGTGCTCATTGAACTTTTTTTTTTTTTGCTCATTTGTAGTCTTGGTGCTGCAGCTGTCAAGACAAATAGAATAGTAGGGTATCCATTCGCTGACCATTAAGTCTGTGGTCTGTAATGTACAATTTCAAAGCACGATATGTTAAAGTGATGAAGTGCGTGCGTGGACTGCATACAAAGTGCGTGGTGTGAGTGCACACATGGGCTCTGTGTGTCTGCACATGTGTGTGCTCTCACAATATTTTTTAGTCTGTGTGCACACACATAGGGGGCTACAGTATGTGATGTGTGTAAGGGAGTGTGCCTGACTGACTGGCAAAGTATGTGTTTACCAGCACAAGAATATGTGTTGGAATCGAATGCGAAATTGATTTTGCTGCCTTAATGGATCTTGACAAAGGTGAGTGCCTTTTGAGGAATCTTGGGCGGTGATGAAACGTGTTATTAATGCGAGGCCAGGTCAGAGAGGGGGTGTTTTAATCAGTGACTGGGGCTACTCTGCCCCTCACACTCCCTCAACAGATCCATTCATCTGCGGCGCAGCCACGCAATCTAAACGCTAGACTTTGATTGCATTAACGACACAACCACTTTTGCCCAGCACATGGCCCGGGCTGATGAAAGAGCACTAATCAAGGCCCTGGGAAAAGGAATCTTGAAACCTGACATAGATGAGCTGGGCTCTGTGAGTGAAAATGAATGACGTGCGTGCTGGTTCATTTTCTGTAAAACAGGCAGCAGCTGTTTACCTCTGTGAGACTAGTGTAGCCAAGCTACACTAATATTGAACACCTAACATGAAACTACCTTCACTGTGGTCAGCTGTTTTAGTAGGCTCTTTTATAATAAGTAAAACGAATTTCGTGGGTACGGTACTGTAAATGGGAGATGGATTTTTCACACCTTTGCCTGATCCCCGGTTACACAAGGGGGGCTGGGCGTTGTTGTCAAGTGTGATTATGAAGTAATCGAGTTGATAATAACGTATGCAGCCAACTACAGTCAGGGATGCATTCTGGGTGTTGCACCCCACTACCACCAACGCCCCCTCCATGTCTCCCTCAACACATTACATCTATGTCATTTGCTACGACTGGAAAGGTACACGTTTAGTCATGTTGTTGCAGGAAGATTTGTGTTCGATTTGACTGCTGCACTTGAAATGCTCACCCCTCCTGTGATCAGGAGTTTTCATTGACATATGCAGACAGACGCAAACATCAAAGTTATAACTCAAACACGCTTGCGCATTCAACTTGTTAAAAACATATGCTGCTGACTACATTCAAGGATGCATTCTGAGCTTAAAGTGTGGCAGGATGGTTAAAAATTGTGTCGGACTTGCCCGAAAGGTGTGAGGATGTCACCAAAATGTGACCATGTCATATGATCTGAAAACTCGAGGGAGCAAAAACACTTGCAGGCAAATCTTACAGACCCTTGCAGTTGCTTCCACAAAACTGCAAGTAGCTGCCCCCCCCCCCCCCAACTGAACTTCTAGTGTAGATCAGAGATCAGAAAGGTGCGAGCTCATTCACGTTCTTGCAGGACGAAAAGATTCATGTTCGATTTCACTGCCGCATTTGCTCACCCCTGCTGTGAACAGCAGTTCTCATTGATGTCGGCAGACAGACACAGGCAGATGAAGTTGTAACTCAAAAGCGACTACTGAAACACAGATGATGCTGTTTGGTGCTTTATTATTGCAAAACATGCTAATGCTTGCAGCAACAGGTTCCTGTAGGAGAAATTGAGGGCCAACAGGGAACAATGAGACTAAAAAAGCTGAGTTGCCCGACCGGCCCATGTCGTTGGTGTAAACAAAATGGCCGAACCGTGTTACTGCTCTGTTCTATCCCAGTATTTCCTCTAATGTAAAAGGGCCTACTGCTTCATTTAGCCACCGAATAAAATGGCCAGCTGACCTGGAGAGCAAGACATGGGGCTTGCCAGTTTTTTTGCTGGCTGTGGATGCTCCAAGCAAGCGATGTGTGTGTGCTCCTGGGCACATCTCCATCCTCACAAAAAGAGAGAGGGAGAGAGTGAGAGAGGGAGAGAGAGATAGAGAGAGAGAGAAAGAGGCTGAGGGGTGGGTGCACTGGGGATAACAAATGAGTGAATATTTCTAACCAAATAAATTATACAACACTTTTTATTTCCTCTCCACCAAATAAAAGCAAAATACCTCATAGGATATTTTTTCAGTGATTTATCGGTATTTGATTTATTGTTTTTATTCAGTGTTGTCAATAGAATAGTATTGCATTGCGAGGACTCATGTCTGATTTATGCCTTTTGGCATGGACCTAAAATATGTTAGCACGGTGAATCGTTGTGGAGAATCCCAAAGTAGTGTGGTGCTGTGTGTCTCGTCTTTGCTGCGCTGCGCTGCGCTGTGCCCGTGCTTGAGTGGGCTGTCCTGGACTGCGGTGCCAATCCAACCTATAAGGGCACCAGTTGTGGTGGCCTCTTGTTTGAAATTCAAATGAGCCTCTGCAGTGAGGTCAGCAGCGCGGCTGGTGCAGGGACTCTGGTGGTGAGTTGGGGGGTGGGGGTGGGGGTGGAGGGGTCGGTCGAGAGGAGAAAGACCAGCTGCTCAAACACAACCAGCAAGCAGTGTGCTACTTTTGGGAGTCAACACGTCTCCCTATCACTGTGGGTTAACAAGGCTTAGTCCTGGAGCACTGTTGGGGACTCGTTGGCAGCACCCCAACCTGTCCTGTTGTTGCTACCTGCCTCTCCCACCTCTGCTGTTTTTAAGGATTCTCAGCAGCTGTTGAAAGTCACTAACTTGGGCTTTTTGCCCCACTTGTCATTCATCGCAGCACCGTGCTGATGAATGGCGGGTCACTGGCATCCAATTTACCCACATACCAGAAGCAGGTTGTTTGCATTCTTTGTTCTCTCTCCCTCTCTCTCTCTCTCTCTCTCCCTCACACATACACACTTTCTCTCTTTCTCTCATCTCTTCAGGTGACAACTAAGGTCATTTCCTTTTATTTCTCTTCCTGTTAGGTTTTCATGGGTTATTTGTTGTTTCAAAGGAAGAATTTATTCATCTTTAAGCAGTGCCCCACTACTCTGAGTTTACTGTATGTTCACACAGCTTACACAAATTGCATCTACCTACTGAGATACATTTTTTTTCATATTACACTGATGATTTCTGAAGGTCTTCTTCTAGCCATGAACTTTTTTATTTTGTCATATCTTTTCTGGCCTGCATATTGATCTTAAAGTCTGTTGTCAGTACTGTGGCAGGGTTTGTGAAGAACCCACTTTCAAAAGGAACCCCTTTTGCAAAGCTTCCTAGAATAAAAAATAAGAATCTTGGACCTCAAGAGCAGAAGAAAACTTCCACCGTAAATAGTCTCCACTGAATAGTTCCAGGCAGCCCTTTGAACATTTCCCTGTGAACACAATCAGGCTCTCTTCGCTGACTGGTGCCTTTGGGAAATACATGAAATGATTGGAAATTGTATTTTGTTTTCTTCTATTTTGCTATTACTTTGTATTTCGTAGTTGGCTATGCGAGGCATGGTACGACTCTCTCAGCTCAACTCGCAGCTCCTTTAGCACGTTCACCACTAGAGGGCAACATTTAAGACTGGAATGTTAAGCAATGTCATAGGTGAAAACCGTCCAGACCTATGGTCCAGACCATTTCTAGAGAGGCTATTTGATAGGCTATTTGATAATTACACCAGGATTTTTTCATATCCCCGCATGTATCGAGAGAGAGAGAGAGATCGCGCGCGCACACAAACTATGACACCTGTTGCTTTGAAAGCCATGTATCTTGGAGATTGCTTTCGAGCATTAGACATTAGTCCTCTTACTTACAGTATGTTTCAGTAGGATATTGCATTACTATGCATACTACATAGGCCTGGATTAAGACCATCGTCCTTTGATTTCCATGCATCTGGTTTTATTACATGCCGCCCATAACAAACATGCTTTTGTTCTTACTAAGGCCCAACCGTTAACAAAAACAAATGAGGTGTAGCCCAGCCTAATATATTTGCATGCTGCCAAGGCCGTCTAATGGCTAGTTTGTGACATCATTCAGCAAACAATGCAAATAATCTAAGAGTTATGAGAAAAGTTGTGCATTTAGTTACTGTTTGTCCTCTGACATGATTTTTCATCACATTCCGCGAACCAAACTTTAAGTTATGTTTAGATTCAAAAGTGCAATTAAGACTATTTCGAAGTGACTTAATTAGGCTACACACATTTTCCGTATCCAGAAGCTAAGACTCACTACAGTGCTGTAGATAGAACTTGTTATAGGGCAGCGCTACATGCACTTGCTCCACTCTCACCGCATATTTTCTTGGTAGCCAAACTCCGCCTTTTTCACTTTTGCTCTGAAGTTGACTGACACTGCACGCTTGCAGGTGTCGCACTTGAAATAAACTCATCCAGTTCGACGGTCCTCTATCCGAAAGTTTTCGCGTTTGAACATTTCTTCACCGGGATGAACTTGTTGAGCTGAGTGGCCAGAGGTTGATCCTCTAACAGGTAAACATCACGTGGATATGTGTAGTGATTCAAACTAAATATTTATTACACTTTTTGTAAACTTGTCTGACAAGTTGCGGAAAGCCGTGTGTTCCTGCTTAGGATGATAGCAAAGTTGTTGGGTGTTTTAGTTGGGACGGTGTCATAGAACAGGGAGTCTAACTACAAAAATGATGGATGCTGAAATCGATGTCTTCAAAAAATTGAAGTGGAGAGTTTTGTAAATTGCTAAATTACCTTACGGACTGCAAACACGCCAGCAAGTTATCAGCAGAAGGGTGTTGACAACCGGGGTAAAGGAACTGAAGTGACTGTAAGTGGTTTCGATAATACCATTTTTCACAGTGACAAAAAAAAGTGCTAGGCCCTATTACAATTGGCTGACGGATTCATCTATAAGCTCTTCTATAAATATAGCCTACTGTGGCTACCGTCATTGCTTAGGTTTTGTTTTATCTGTGGATGTATCGAGATGAAAGGGTTGCCGCAGTTGTAAATGCCCGTGGATATGATGTTTTGCCCTAACGTGTCAATTTCTCAGAACTGAAGTTTCATTAAGTCGCAACATGTAGGCAGATTTGTAGGTCACCTGAAACCCCAAAACTAAGCGAATGCTTGAAATTGTTTTTAATTTAGTTTCATTGTATGCATTACTCATGATGCTTTTTCTGGCGTTTTATCCAGTTGTGCTATATTTAGATGTCTAAGGTTTCAATCATCCATTGGCAGGCTGCCCCATAAACCATTAAATGTTTATAACATGAATATTAATACCCTAAAGACCGCATGAAGTATATCAAGTTTTTTTTAGCTTCTCAATTTATCCCCAAAAAAAATGAACTTGAGATCATGGCACCAGGTATGTGACGTGAGCCGCAGTTCAACTAATATGAAACCTGCCAGTGCAAGACTCTCATTTCTAATGTAGCAGACCTTTTTTTGTGCGTGCCTTTATAAAGGGGGCAGACGTTGTTTGCCATCTGCTTTCCCTGGAGAAAGCTTTCTTCAGAGCCTGTCTCCCTGTCCATGGGAGCAAGGAAGGTTAATAGAAATGTCATTTGAATAGACTGTAATGTGTAATACAGGCACACACTGCGCAGCGCATACAGAACAGTTGCCCGTTTCTGCAACCTTTCTCTCTGGCGCCTGACTTAGCGCCGTCATCTTAAAGACTGACTCATTCATTGAAAAGACCCTTGTATAGCCTCAAGCAGAAACCTTGCACTTGTGAGGACGGCGATTAGATATAAAGGCGATAGTTATTAATGTGCTCCGAATGCATATTTACATCATCTGTTCATCACTTAAAAGTGGTCCATGGGCCGTACCACCCCTTAAAGGTATATCACAGCCAGGGGTTAAACTCGACACCAACAATGTTAATCCCTACAGTTATTTTGTCTTCAAACTGAGAACATTTAGGCAGAAGAATGCAGGAAAAAAACAGCTGGTGGATGGTATTATGAGCTACTTCTAGGGAATGTATCAAGATATCAATGTTATCAAGGGCATAGTTTTAGCTCAGTGTTTTCTGAATATTTTATGTGTAATTTATGCATAATCTTGAAGGGAAAACTGAATTGTATTACAAAGAAATAAGAATGTTGCACCATGTCGACCCTGCTAGATACTTCATAGACATTTTACAAGCTGATCCTTAGGCTCTATTTGCAAACAACAATATAAACAGTACAGCAGTAAAACATGAGGGATTCATAAAACATCATAAAATAAGCCATACAAATATTTACCTTAAGCATAGCTATAACTCAGACTGCCTTTGAGCCACAGTCTGCCAACATCGACTTGTAATTAAATTCAGTTAATTATTGTCTGTATGGCCCACTTTTTTAAACACTTACCAATTAAGCTGTCTGTAGATTAGCAAATGTTAAGTATAGTATTGTCACAGCTTTAGAATTAACAGTAAATAAGGCTTCAGAGAGTTTGTGTATTGAGTTGCTACAAGTTGTTTGTAATTGTTATTTTGGGTTACTGATCAGTAAAACGTTCTGTTTTTCAAAGTAGGAAAGTTAGGATTTTTTATAGTCAAAATTCTAATGCGCAAATAGGAGAACTAAGAAAGATGTCATTTTTTCTGACACATTGGAGGGCTGACAAGATTATATAATAGATTGTAGCCACTTTGTGTCTCTGTAATGCTGCTGCTGGAGTTGTCCCGGGGAATTTAAAAGATTAAGCAAGTTCCTGAAGGGTTGTGATGTTAGACAGTAGATTTTCTATTTCTAAGGGCACTGAATGCGCTTGCTATGCCTGTGACAGTGCTTTGATTGAGTCCAATATGCCATGTTAGTCCTCGTCAGATGAACATTACTTTTAGTCTTCTCTCGAGTCAAACAAAGCAAATGTATTGTGTCATGTAATTCAGCATACATAATGTAAATAAGTTAGGAGTGTCATTGGCAGATTAAGACCATTTTCAAAGTCAAAGATAAGTGGAAAAAAAAACAGCAACAAAATGTCTTACTGACTTTGTTTTCTAACACACCAGGCAGACTCATCCCCTCAGTTCTCTCAGGTAATGCTGAATGTAGTATTCTGTTCATTAGTGCCTCCATAAACATTAATGAAGGAGATGAGTTAGCAGTCGTGATGTGGAAATAGACTTTTAAGATACTCCTCTGACCTGTGTCAAACCTGCATTTAGGGAACAACAAACGGTTAAGCAAAGTGTTTTGAAACATGTTGTTTGTCAGCAAAATCTGGTGAACATGAGCAATCTCAGCTGAACACTATTATATGATAAGTGGATGGGGAAAAAGGACTAGTCAGAATGTTACCTGACAGAATGGATGACATTTATGTCCATTAAAATATTCAAATGAATGTGCAGTGTTTTTTGCCTGAACAGTGCCCCAAGCACCAGCATGCAATGGCGTGACCTACTCATAGGTAGGGTGTCACTTCCTTCTGCCTTTGGATTTATTTGGAAGAGATATGAATCTCTGAGACATATAACTGCACACCTATAGACCCCCCCCAACCACCCCCCATGCTCTCACACACACACACACACACATGGACACACACACTCCCACACACACACACACACGCACACAAGCAAGCTAACAACATACTCATCAACACATAGCATAGTATTCCAGCTGTCTGGTTTATTCATCATAGAGATATAATCATAATATTGGCTCATATCAGATAGACATTCCATTGTTTTTGTTCAAGTGCGTTTTTTTTGTTCACGTGAGTATAAGGTTTCACATAATGACCCATATCTGCATTTTGCTGAGAAGGGGAAGAATGGAGATTTTGTTACAGCAACTGTACTAGCGTACATTTGTTGATTTTGGCTGTCATTCCCATGAGTACAGTGCTTCTCAAACAAATGATCTAGCCTGTCTGCTGTTTTTAATCACGGTCCCCAATTGCTGTGTCTATCTTTAAATGGCATTATATTTATTAACAGTGAGTGAACTTGTTACTGTTCCATTTTCTGGCCAGGCTTTTTGTGGCCTGCAATACAAACAAACTCTTGTTGGGGACCTTGAAAAAAAAAAAAAGTGAGATGTCATTGACTGGTCAAGAGAGCAGTGTACCTGGCAGTCAGGAGGGAGTAATGTGTCTTGCAGGATGTCCCTTAGGTCAAAAGTTCAGGCTTAGACAGCTTATACTGGCATTGTTTAGCTAAATTATCTTTGTTGATGAGGTCTCTGTGGTACAGTGGCTGATGTCACTACACGAGGGGTTTGGAGTATTAACCTTTTAGGGGATGTTGAGAGAATGAAAGTTCTGAAGAACCAATAAAATATGATGTGGAATTTTACAATCTTGCATTGTTTTAGAACCCATTCTTTTTTAATAGAATGTTTAAACACTGCCCACATTAATAGTTAAATGTTACACCAAGCATACAATGATAGGATCAGCCAAACTGTCTTGGAGCTGATAGTCTGCTCCTTCAGCTTCTCTCAAATCTCTTGATCTTGTTACATGTCCCTATCCCCCTTTTACCCTCCTTTTCAAGTCTCAAACTTAAATCCAGTGCAAAGTGTGCTGAGATGTAACTTGCCATGACCTGACCATAAGGTTCGTGAGACTCTGTGCAACCACCTAAAACTGAGTCTTATATTTGGGTAGAATGAGAGAGAAAGAGGCAGTGGTGCATGTAGTGTTCCATCTTTCATGTCTCTCTGAATGCCCCTGAATGCAGTAAATACAAGCTGCTTTCAAGGCACTATACTCTCACGAAGCCTCTCCTGTCATGAACCTGTGTAGGTTAATATATTTTTTTGCACAGAGCCCTCAGTGTAGTCCAGTCACATATCTATTGTATGCATAAATATCAAAGATGGACACACAGGCAACCGGGAGCCCCTGTGGGAGCGTGCGAAATCAATTTAGCATCCGTAGCTCATTCAAGAGAGTGCACAGGATTTAAAGAGGCCTGGCTGCCTGCCTAATTGTGTCCCTGTTGAGTTCACAGTGTACAGTGTACACGGTGTGGATGATCAATCAGACGTTGTGTGTGTGTCTATGCTGCGCCGTGCCACACAGACGGGTGAGGGTGCGATGTGTTTGGGGAAGGTAACGCCACTGTAGCATGAAATGGTAGCTCCTGGTTGGTCTGTTCAAAATGAAAAACAAACAGGGTGTGGGAAAAAAAAGAGCCAAATCCCCCCTCTCGAGACCTCTCTTGTTAAAAATATGCTACGTATTAATAAATGACAGTAGTGTTTTTTTTAAACACAAAACACATAATTAAGGTAGAGGCCTATGCACTGGTTGAAGTGAAACCTGTAGTTCTGATGCAAACAAAGTTTAGACACTTTTAGAGAAGGGAAAAGGAAGCCTGACAGCAGCTTTCAAACTATTTGTGAAGAGTAATTTGCCAAAATACACACCAACCACTTTGCCAATTCCCCATCCTCTTTCAGTCCCCAGCTATCTCTATGCAGCCTTTAAAAAAGTAAGAACTGCCATTTTATGTCTTTTTTTCAAACTGTCCCCCAAGGTTAGAACTCTCAATATGGTTGTAGATTGCATGATTTGAGTGAAAGATTTAACATTGCAAGCTCATAAACTTAAATGGACCTTGGAAGGAGTAGCAGTGGTGTGTGTGTGTGAGAGAGAGAGAGTTACTGACTGCGAGGACAGGGGATGTAGTACGTGTTGAAGGGAAGGGGTCTGATGTCTGATGTCATACATGTACTGAGTGCGCCGCTGTGTGTGTGTGCGCTGTGTGTGTGTGTCTGTGTGTGTGTATGCGTGTGTTACTTTCACACCCCAAAGCTTGGCAGTGTTATCACAAAGTCATACAGCGAGACACCAGATCTGCAGCCTATTGGCTACAGGCACCCAGTGGGTTTGTGGTTGTTCTAAAATCAGATCAGGCGGAGGGAGCACGTGGTGAGCACTTCCGTTTTTGCCCTTTTTTTACGAGAGAGATGAGAAGAGGAGGACAGGAAAGAGGGGCTGCATTCTACGTGAAGGGGTTGGGGGTACGACAAGGCACTAGCTCACACGCCAGTGTCTGAAACTCAGACAAAAGGTACTGTCATCATCAGTTATACAGTGCATTCAAAGCACCCGTGCAACCAGTGACTTCAGCAGGGCTCACAGTCCCTCATGCACTTTTCAACATGCTAAGTGTTAACATCTAAAAGTCCCCCAGAGCAACCACTCGTTGTCATCATTCATAGGCATGGCAAACGCCCATGCAAAATGGTGGCATTTAAATGCACATATATAGTGTACGTGAGCAGAGACACTTGTGGGTTTGGGGTCTAACACCACACCGTGAAGATCTGTGAAAAACGTCTTGCATTTTGCCGACCTCTTGATGCTCTCTCTCTGTGCCCTAGGTGGTCTGAGAGTCACCACCAAACATCTGCTGCTGTGAAGGGGAAGTGGAGAAAGCGCTTATTAGTCACTGCCTCCGAAAAAATAGTAAGGAGGAAATTTGGTTCTGGTAGGTGATGGAGGGGGAGGAGAGACCTTTGTGTGTGTGTGTGTGTGTGTGTGTGTGTGTGTGTGTGTGTGTGTGTGTGTGTGTATGTGTGAGTGAGTGAGTGAGTGAGTGAGTGAGTGAGTGATGAATAAAAGGGTGGAGTGAGAAAAGAGTGAGGGGAGAAGATGAAAGGCAGGAGAGAAAATGATGAAGAGAGAGAAAGAGATAGGGAGACTATTTGTAATGTTGCTAGTGTTATAAATGGTAAAAGGTTGGGGATGTGGGTATGGCAGAAGAGTAGGCATGGGGACGCTATGAATAGAACCAGCCTTGGGCTTTGTGTTGTGTGTGTGTCAGAAAAACTGTCATCTGTCCTAGTAAATTAGTTCTCTGGTTAATTACACAACTGGTGAAGGGAGATACCCTCTTTTTTTTACAACACTGAAGATAAGTCAATAACAGTCAGAAATAAAATGTCCGAAACTCATTACAGCGCTGCAGAGACTGAAACAGATCTAGCCCTGATCTGGCCCCGAGCCATTACAGAGTGGCCCAGACAGCAGAGGGGGGGGGAAGGAGTGTGTCCTTTGAGGTTTTTTGATAAAATTCAGCTCTCTCCATTTTTTCCTCTCCCAAGTCCTCCACCCCCGGCTGCGTTGTCTGATTGCATCAGTACAGAAGACTCAAAGTAATAGACTGTTTTTTTTTGTTAAATTACAGAAAATCCAATTCAGAGGACACACACAAAGTGGTGTGTCTGTGGAGGGTTCTTGAAGTTTGGACAATTTTTGGTCAAGTACACACGGCGGAACACCCCCAAAGCCTTGTAAAAAGTTGTCACAATACAGAAGCAAGTCCTTTTCATTTCCACACAAGCCATTTGCATATTAGGCTAACTTTATGCGATGCACATGTTACAGAAAATGAAACGTACGCCTATGAATATTAGCAGAATCCCTTTTTTTTACCTCGTTTGATTCGGTACTGATGTATTCCTGTAAGGGAGCTCATTCTTCACAGCTCATACAACTCAGAAGCAGGGAGACAGATGTGACAAATTCATCAACTTTAAAGTCAAGACAGCCAGGGCGGGAAAAAAAAATAAGTTGCTCTTTGACTGAATGTGCAATCTCCTGCATTGCTCATCACACTGCCAGGTTAAATTTCTATGTAAAACAACAGTATTATATAGAGCATTCGCCTCTATGCAAAGATGTGTGTGGGCAAAGGGTTATCATCAGATATGATTTCATTTGCAAAAGCTGTGAGAGGCTCTGTGGGACACAATGAAGGGATTATGTGGCAAAAGGTGAGCAAACCTGCCCCTCTGGCCCTGGCCACTGCCCTGCTGGGAATATGCAAAGAGCACACACACACACACACACACACACACACACACACACACACACACACACACACACACACACAGCAGGCTACCTGTGCCAGGGCCCTCAGTGTTACACCGCCTCTCTCATCCATCAGGATTGGAGGCATGCATGCTCATTTGATTGTTTTTGCTGATGTCATAAGCACATGCTTGGTTGTTAATTGAGCAAAACACTGAATATGCTTTTGTTGAAGGGCTGGCTTTGTTAGTGTCAAAAGGTCAACAACTGTGCTCCATGACAGTTTTGTCTGTAGGTGGTGACAAAAAAGTGGGCACTTTTAATGGCAGCTGTTAACAGATTGGATGTCTGTTGTCATAAAGGCCATAGCACTGTTTCTGAACAGTTGCACAAGGAGAGGAGGTTAATGTCAGTTAATGTTATTAATGTCATTAATACAGTACTCCTTTCAGTGATACTGTCACAATGATATGTAGGGTGGGATATTGGTGCTTATTTATTAGGAGACTTTGTAGGAGACCCATGGAGACTGTACACACAGATTAAGACGCTAGGATCAATGTCTCCAATCCAGCTGATCGCAGTATTTTTGCATCTTTGACAAACGCCTGACACTACATGTTATATTTTACAGAAAAGACTGCCACGCACTGCTTGACTCTACTTAGTGTTTATTCCGATTCTGTTTATGCAGGCCTGAGCGAACCTGTCAACGCTTTATGCCAAAGACGTTTGTTCGCTCGGAATAAACCTTAAGTAAAGTCAAGCTGTGTGCGGTAGTCTTTCCTTTTAAATTGCCTGAATGTTTCTGTGTTCTTCCAGCACCTGACCCATGCGGGCAGTGCATGGAGATTTGAATCACATGTTTACTTATGTGCATGTTCAAGTGCGCTTGCCCTGCACTCCTGCCCTCCTGCCTCCTCCATGTGTGCCATGAAAGACCAGTGTTCTTGGCCCTGCATAATTGTAAAAAACATAGGCACATTACATGAAATCGGTTAGGGAAATTGGCACGTATATATAATCTGCTGTCTTTTTTTATACATATTTTTTTGGTCAGAAAACACCTTGTTGACATGTGTTTTACTGTGTTTTACTGCTCTCCCTCGTGTAATTTCTTGTCGTTACTTGACACAGTAAAGTGCAGAAACCATCAAAGTATTGCAGCCATGGTATTGCAAAATGATCATAGGTGAGAGCTTTTTAAAGCATTATCTTCCATAACATCTGTTGCTGTTCCTGGCTGCAGCTGTATATTATCTAGAAGTACAGTAGATTATTTTCCTGCTTAAATTGAACTTTTAGAGGGTCCGCTTTTTTATGCTAGAAACATGCAGAAGTTTCAGTGTGGATCCATGTTAAGTCTGAGGGGCTTAGTCTGTTAAAACATTTGCTGACGACTGATGTTGCTTTGAAAAGTAAACTGCAAAAAATATATATTAAAAAAAACAGCATAGCAACCAAGGTGTTGGGAAATCATCATATTTCCCTTGGCTGAACATTTCTTCCGGATTCTTTAGAGACTTTATCTTCAAAACAAAATGATTGTTTAAAATGATGAAACTGGCTGATATCTATTACATCAAGTTTATTTATGTGTTGCCCTTCAAATGCATTTGTCTCAGGGGGCTGATGAACTTGATCCCTCAGCCCTTGCACAAGGACAAGGAAAAAAACATCCCCTCTAAATAGAGCAATGTGTCAATGCATGCAGTGACATGATAATATAAACATACCTAGCCTGACAAACTTGTTCACTGTAGCGCTACACCAGTGCACCATCGCAGCCCTGTCATTATCATGTTAAGCCTGCCCAGTAAGGATAAACCAATGTGATTGGTCCAATCAGATTTGGGAAAGTAGCTAATGAGCTTTAATGGGTTATTGCTAGGATGTACCCAGGATAGAAATTTCAGTAACACTTTCTATGAAGCTTGTATTCATAAGGCATTTATAAAGAGTTATAATGCATTCATAAAGCTTACTATTATTTGAAATTATTATTTATAACTATTTCTACATACTCATGACTGCACTCATAAGGAAGGTTAAACTTTATAACCAAGCATGCACTGTGTCACTTAATGTTGGAATAGGGTTATGGCAACCCATTATAAAGCCTTGGAGTTACAGTCATACTGTAAGTATGTATAAATAGTTATAAATACTTGACATACTTTATGAATACATTATAAGCCTTTGTGAATGTGTTTATAGAGTCGTGTGAATACAAGGTTTAAAAAAAGTGTTATTGAAATTTCACTTGCTAATGCTAGGGCATGTCTATATAAACATACCATGAGCCCCATTACACGACACTAACAAACATAATCACAGGATATAGCATAAAGGAACATTCCAGACTGAACAGAACAGACGCCAAAGCATATGCCGAGCAGAGTACAGCATTGCTGCTGAAATCCTTCGCCACCATGGGGGTGTTGGTTAAGATCAGTGGTCACAACCTTCTCTTGTTGCTGTCAAACAGGTTTTTAGGAACTACTAATCTTGTGATGAAAATCTGATCAGGTTCCGTTCTTGTGGTCAGAATCGGCACTTCAATAAAGTGTGTCCAGTTGACCTTTTTAGGTGGAATTGAAACAGGAAGTCGCCTGAAAGAGACCCCTGTTCTGTTTTATCTATCTCTATGTTTGTGTTCTTTAGGGCTCTTGGGCAAAAGATGGAGAACGGCGGCTCAGACTCGCTGAAGGATGACGACGAGGCTCTGTGGGAGAACGTGGAGAACAACCGCTACATCCTGACCCGCTACATCAACCCCAACAAGCTGACGCCGTACCTGAGGCAGTGCAAGGTCATCGACGAGCAGGATGAGGACGAGGTGCTGCACTCCCTTTTGCTGGTGTCCAAGGTCAACCGAACAGGTACTGTCTCACACACATACACACAGACACACTCTGTCTGTCTTCCTGTCTGTCTCTGTCTCTGTCTGTTTCTCTTTCTTTGTCTCTGTCTATCTCTTTCTCTCTCTCGCTCTCTCTGGCAGGCACACTTACTCTCTCTTTCTCTCTCTCTCTGTCTCTTTTTTTGTGTGTGTATCATACTTGCCCCATGTGTCTTATTGGTTGCCTCTGTTATGCTATGTCTGTTTTTCTCTGTCTCTCTCCTGTTCTCTATCTCTCTCTCTCTCTTTCTCTGTCTTTCAACCCCTCTGTTACTCTCTCTCTCTCTCCCTCCCTCTCCCTCAGTCCCTTTGTCTTATCCTGTGTTTTTCTGTTATTTTCTCTTTCGCTGTCTGTCTCTCTGTCTGTGTATCTCTGTCTGTGTATCTCTCTCCCTCTCTCTCTCTCTCTCTCTCTCTCCCTCTCTCTGTCTCTCTCTCTCTCTCTCTCAGTCCCTCTGTCTTATCCTGTGCTATTTAAGGTCATTGGCCCTCTCTCTTTCATTCCTCTTTCTGGTTCACATTTCTCTTTCCATCTCACTCTCTTCACTTTGTCTGTCACTCTCTGTTTCACCTTTTCTTGTTTCCATCAATGTGTTTCCATCCGTCTGTTTCACATTTGCACTCTCTGTCTCTCCGTCTCTCTCTCTATCTATCCACCCTCTCTTTCATACAAGTGTTTATTGGATGAATTTGTGACTGAGTTTGTTCACATGTGGGAGGACAAACACCTACACACACACACACACACACACACACACACACACACACACACACACACACACACACACACACACACACATGCAAGCACACACACACACATGCCATGCCACATGCAAACCCACACACACACATATATGCACACATATACAAGCGCTGCTATTCTTTAGTACGATGGTGTCAGAAAGGACTACACACTGTGGAATATAAAAATGCAAATTTTGCTCCAAAAACATTTACATGCAAATCATGCCATCAATCAGTTACTCAGTCACCCTATCTTTCACCATGCTTTTCCACTTGTGTAATGTGATGATGAATGGAAGCTTTTAATCCGGTGAGCTGCTGGTGTGTGTATTTCTCTCCCAGCCACTCTCTTCCGTGCCTCGTGTGTAATTTTTCAAACCGGTGTTTGTGTGTGTGAGTGTGTGTGAGTGTATATGTGTGTGTGTATTTGTGTGTGTGTGTGTGTGTGTGTGTGTGTGTGTGTGTGTGTGTGTGTGTGTGTGTGTGTGTGTGTGTGTGAGTGTGTGTGTGTTTGTGAGTATGAGTGTGTGTGTGTGTGTGTGTGTGTGCCTGGCACTAAAGGATGACAGGGAAGTTACTCCGCGTGTGTTTGCTCACAACACATTCCTGGCCTGGATTGCGCAAATGTGAATTTATCTCCCCCACACTGTTTATGCCACTTCTTTGTGATTAGGTTGCCTGGTGCTGACTCACCTTGGGGCCTTTGTAAATAAAAACACCACTCTCGCTCCCCCAAGTGTCCCTGTTTACATTTCGCCCGTGACTTACGGTTACCAGGATGAGATGGGAACACATACTGTAGGCTCCTTGACAAGAAGAAAAAAAACGTGGCTTGTTTTTTTTACAGGTCATCCGTTCAAACATATGTGTTTGTGGAATGTTTATCAGATAGCATAATCACATTTGTCACTAAGGTTTTTTTTTTCGTTCAGGGCGGCTGTTGGATATTCTGCGGAAGAAGGGTGAGAGAGGCTATGTGGTGTTTCTGGAGAGCCTGGAGTTCTACTATCCTGACCTCTACAAGATGGTGACCGGGAAGGAGCCTACTCGCAGGTTCTCCACCATCGTCGGTGAGTCAGCAAAATCCAGTGAGTCACTCCTTTTTTAATCTGAAACAACAACAAAGTCAAAACAAAAACAACATGAATGTTCCTATAAATCTTCACACTAAGTAGACTTCAGTAGGTGTTGAGGACTGTGTCATATCAGAGAGTAGCTTTTACTGAATCAAAATTTTGTGGACGGGCTGGAGTTTGTGTGTGGGACATGTCCATCCGTCTGTCTGCCTTTGTCTTGGTTTGTCTCTCTCTCCCTCTCTCAATCTGTCTCTTTCTTTATCTCTCTCTCTCTCTCTCGTCTCTTTTTCTTTTTTTGGTCTGTGCTCATGCCTGGGTCATTTCCTGTTCCTCTGTTGATGTCTCAACTTGGGTCTGTGCCAGAGTAACTTCCTCTGTTTCAGTGTGCCTGTTCCATTAACACCCTCATATACACATGCACACGCGCACACACACACACACACACACACACACTTACCCGCACACACACACACACACACACACACACACACACACACACACACACACACACACACATGTGCGCGCACGCACACACACACAAATTGTACTTGCTTTCTCTCGCTCTCTCTCTTACACACACACATACACACACGCGGATATACACATACATGCACGTAGATACACACACGCACACACTATCTTGGTCTCTTTCTCTCTCTCTCTCTCTCTCTCTCTGTCATGCGTAAACATACACACACATATACACATATACACACACACAAGAATACACACACACACACGATCTTGCTCTCTCTTTATTTCACTGTCTCTCTCTCTCATGGGCATACAAACACGCACGCACACACACACACACACACACACACACACACACACACACACACACACACACACACACACACACACACACACACGCATGAGTAGACATTATAATAAAATATGTTGTTCACTTTTAAAATTTGTCTGTGATTCCGTTCGTTCCTAAGAGAGACAGTTTCAGAAATAAAGTTTCAACTCCTCCCTGAGTTCCTTCAGAGCTGTTCTTTCTCCAGACGATTTACTCAACCCCTCATTTGTATATTTTTAGATTTTTGCGTGACTGCTACATTTGCAAAATATACTTTTTTTTATAATGAAGAACACAAGGGCCTCAGTCCTAAAAGTGTGTGCTGTTTTTCAGTTCTGTTGTTTCATCTTGTGCTTTGGCAATGTGCCACAGTTTTCAATTTGGCATTTTAGGTCATTAATCTGTGTGAACCCACTGAAAAAAAACAACTAAGCGTAGTCTTTCTCAGACAACTAAGCATAGTCTCTC
>CM059266.1:24661023-24673523 GCA_030347295.1 Setipinna tenuifilis | reverse complement strand
ACTGTATAGCCTATTATAAAGTCCCCTAAAAATATCAAGTCTTGAAGGTTCAGGTCGATATTCATATTTGATGTATTTTATCACCCAGTCCTAGTTAGAGGAAGAAGTGCACTCGAACACTCAAAACAAAGTTGAAAAACTGGAAGTAAGATCAGGTTGTCTGGCTATTAATGACAGTTTCTGAAACTTGCTCCTGCTGCTATAACTAGCATATGAATTTATAATTCGTGCATCGTGCATTGCATATGACGGAGGTGTCACATTTCACAGGACAGAGGAACTAGCAGGGCTCAAATGTGTGACAGAACATCCTCTCCGAGTCGGCCTTTCTTAACCAAATATGTGATAAGGCCTGTGACACCTCCCTCCTTCAAGTGGGCGCTAATGCAGATATGTCTCAGCAAAATTGTTGCTGCCCTGGACAGGGAGGATCCATTCAGTGGCGGTTCTATAGTGTTTTTCGCCCCGGGCGAGACCACCTCTCAGTACTGTTCCCCCGTGCCTAAAACCGCCACTGGATGCATTAAAAAAAAATGTTGGTCAGTTGTGATGATGGCCATGCCTCATGTCAGCTAATCAGCTCCGTTTGGTTTTATCCAACAAGTACTTGGAGGAGAAAGAGTCCCTGGAGCTCAAGTGCTCCACTCTGGTGAAGGATTGTGAGATGTACAAAAACCGCATGAACACCATCATCGTGCAGCTGGAGGAGGTGGAACGCGAGCGGGACCAGGTGACACTAAACACTAAACATCATGTAGTAGGCAATCACTCCAGTGTCATGTCACAGGCGGTTAGTCTCACCCATCTTTTGTTACCCTTTTACAGGCTTTTAAGTCGAGGGACGATGCCCAGAAGCAGTTCTCCCAGTGTCTCATAGACAAGGACAAGTACCGC
This sequence comes from Setipinna tenuifilis, assembly GCA_030347295.1. Classification (NCBI taxonomy): domain Eukaryota; kingdom Metazoa; phylum Chordata; class Actinopteri; order Clupeiformes; family Engraulidae; genus Setipinna; species Setipinna tenuifilis. The sequence goes on along the minus strand of CM059266.1, from coordinate 24,672,629 downwards.
AAGCAAATACGTGAGCTGGAGGAGAAGAGTGATGAACTGCACATCGAGATTGTCCGCAAGGAGGCCAAGATCGTCAATCTGGAGTCCAAGCTGAGGCGTCTCTCTAAGGAGAGTGGCCTGGAACAGGTGTTGATATCGTGATGAAAGCCCCTCTATTTGCACCATTGTTTTTTACACAAATTGTAGGTTTTGTGTTTCCCTTGGTGGAAACTACAGATACACAAACATACATAGTGGTGTAATTCGCATAACCTTGTGTTCAATGTTCGCTGTAAAAATGAAAAAAAAAATGGCAGTCTAGAGCTGCTTTTCTGAAAACATTTAGAGACATAATCTGTGCTTGTATCAGATCACATGAAGAAGACAGCCCGCTTCAACTGACAGATTATACAATGGCTTATGCAAAACATACGCAATATGTTTCTAATGACTTACTGTGTGCATCAGTGGTTGAGCATTTGTATTTTGTCCTACAGAGTTTACCTCGAGGCATTCCGTCAACAATCATCTCCATGGACCCCAAGACAGAGGGTCCATCTGAGGATTCGGAAGATGAGTCTCCCGAGTTCTTTGTGCCCGAACCACGGTTCAAACGTCGGCCAAACCTCAAGGGAGCAGGGGTGAGCATTCCGAATGGGGTTATAAACAACCAGACCTCTTTTCTGTCTTTCTCTGCTGTGGGCAATTTTTGTTTTTACAGCCATTTGGGTTTTACATTTTTATGTCTCGTGATCTTTCCCTCCAGATTGGCAGAGCTAAATCTCCTGTGACTACGCCCCGGGTCCCCAATTTTCAAGGTACAGTAACTATGGAGTACGCCTTGTAAAGTCAATCATGACAGGCAGCGAGGACACAGATTTGGGCCCTGACTGGTGTAATTTGTGTTGACAGGTGTGTCAAACACGAACGGAGAGCTGTCTGAGACACCTAGCGTCGACACGGCTCCCCCTCTGACTTCAGCCAGCATAGCCGTTTGCAACTCCCCTATCACTCCTACCAGCACCACTGAAGCCCTCAACAAAGTATGTCTGTTGCAAAAGAATGGCCCTGTTTTAAAGCGTTTTGTCTAATTCTGTACAATCTGAGTCTTAACAAATATAAACAGTGAATATAATACAATACTTTTCAGCCTTGGGCATGTATCACATGTACTTCACTTGTTAACTCAAATGGCAGAATTGAAAGGAATGAAATGAGTTCAGATTTTAAGAGCAGATAGGGTATGATTCAGTCTTCCTCTTTTGTTTATTTGCACTTGTGCAGCTCCGTTACCGTAATGCCAGCATTGCGTCGATCGTGCCTGAGCCCCCAGGGAATGCCTCTCTTGTCAGGAGAACTAAAGAAGGAGCCGATGAATTCCAGCCAAAGAGGTTAGTGTGCCGTCAGTGAACACATGCCCTGACTCTATCTGGATGTCGAAATGGCTGCGTCATTATGCACATTGAAGAAGAATGTACAGGCAGTTTTAGCCTCAGTGTCCTCTTTTCTTTTTCCCTCTCCTTTCCCCTCTTTGTTCAGCCTCTCGAGTGTGGATAGTGACAGTGGAGACTGCATGGAATTTGGTAAATAACAACTTTGTTTCTTTTTTTTTCTTAAAGTTTCTGTTTGGCTAAAGCCTGAACCTTTGTTGCCTTTACTGTAATGAAGTGTCTCTACCTGCCCATGAAATGAACACTGACAATTCTCTCATAGCAGTTGCTATTGAGTGAGAGGATGTGAATTTAATCTCATTTAATCACATTTGGCAAACAGTGCAGTGAAATGCCCCCATTCTCACACTGATATTACCTTTCTAGATGAGGACACCGACCGGTTTTCAGCCAGCCCCCCATCCATCCACTCCTCTTCCTCCTCCCATCAGTCGGAGGGCATGGATTCTTACGATTTGGAGCAAGTGAACAACATCTTTAGGAAGTTCTCACTGGAAAGGTAGTGATAGCAGCCACCCTGTAACTGATGTAGTGCTGTGCTGTCATCTTCGTGGAGGGGCTCTATTCATTTTCCAATACAAATTTCTGCCAAATGCTGGTTGCCCTTTTCAGTTATGCAAAATGGTTGTGCTTAGTGTGGTGTGAATGCATTGCTCGTCGTAACGCAAGAAGAAGTCCAATAAAAATGAATTTGTATTCAGCTGTTTATGCAGACAAACTCCATGTTTATGGGTGCAAATCCTGAGGTAATTCCAGTCCATTTGCTGTAATTTTAATTTACTGGAAGCTACCTACAATGTTATCAGAATTTTTTTTTCGCAGTTCTTGTTATTGTGGATAATACATAATCAGCTTTTAACTCCAGTCTCTGTCCCATATTCATGAGGAGTGCTTTCATTACTATTTATTAAATGCCTATCCTAATTAATATATGACCATTTAAAATTGAATTAAGGCATTGAATGCATGTCTTGTTAATGCATATTGCAAAAAGATAGGGCACCATACAAGAGTAGTACAAAACTTCCTGTTTTGCGGTTTTATTTTACTGTTGTCTCATTTTGCCCATGGGCCAAAGCAACTCACTATTTCCTTGTTTTGTTTTGTTTGTTTGTCCTTTCAGACCATTCCGTCCGTCCGTCACCTCCTTCACCCAGGTCAGCAACACGCTGCGGCCCATCCAGGACATCTCCCTCCAGGGGGACAGCCTCCTGTCTGACGTCACCCTCATGGGCGGCAACGACAGTGGCATCTTCGTGTCCTCAGTGCAGCCCGGCTCCAACGCGGAGAGGTCGGGCCTGAGAGAGGGCCACCACCTCTTGATGGTAAGCACACATGAAGGGGAAGAGGGCAGTGGGTTCACTGCACAGTGGCGTCCAAAAGTGGACGTGGGAGTAAAAAAATGCCATATGTGTGCTGTACAGGTCAAAATGTAACTGTAAAGGTGCTGCAATTAGTTTCAAAATACTCTAAAGCACTGCTCCCCCCCTTTAGAGGCAAAATACAACACCAAAACATGAACAGAACTTGCAAGGTGTACATTAGGTTTTAAAATGCCGTCCATGTTGTCAGTGAAATCAACATTCCAAACATGTTACTTTAATCTCTGTTGACATATCAGGGCCATGATGTGATTACTTGCTGTAAATGTCTTACTTTGCTGATTACTTGCTGTTAATGTAGCACCTTTAAAACAGCCGCCCAGTGTGCCGATAGCTGACATTGTTCCGACTTTCACTCCCCGTGTCTCTGTGCTAGTTGGAGGGCTGCGTCCGAGGAGAGAGCCAGAGGGTGCCCTTGGATACCTGCACCAAAGAGGAAGCCCACTGGACCTTACAGAAATGTTCTGGGCAGATTCAGCTCCACTACAGATCCAACATTGATGGTAACCACTGATCATGAAAAAAACTGCCTTTTTATCTGTTTCTTGTTCTTGTTGTTGTCGTTGTTTTGTTTTTTTTAAAACCTTGCCTTGTTCACTGTGGTCATGGAGAGTCAGGGCCATGCGAATACTTATGTCTGTGCTTCAGAGGCTCAGCACCACCCAGCATCTGTAGGAATTGCAAGAGCCCAAGGCAATGTCTTTGGTCTGCTGGCCCTCAGGCGGTGTGTCTGGGCCACCCAAACACCGATATTTTTGCGACATGCTGGAATCTATCTACCTTTGAGGGTCTGTGCTAACAGAAGTTGGTTTCATTTTTAAACGCTATGAATGCCATATGAGCCTAAGGGGTTTATAAAGCAGAGCACACTCACTCTGCTGGGGTGATGCATTCAGATATCTCTTTCTGTTTGTGTACGTGTAACCAGATCTTCAGCAATGAGCTGTAATGTCTGAATCTTAGTTGCTGATGGAGATTTCGAGTTAAGATCTAATGGCAAACATCTGGTTTTTGTGGCTTCAAGTCAGCTTATTCTCTTGATAGTTTAGTTAAATGTTAATGGTATACTGTGAGTCATTATGAGAGACCATGCCTGGGATAAGGTAAGGATCTGAGTTCATCAATCATCAGCAATGCCCTGCAGTCTTACCTACATTTGCTGGGCAAGAAAAAGTGATATGACGCAGCACCCGTGCAAAGCTGCAGAAATAATCATGTGCATGACATATGACAAGGATGCTAATACGTACATAATTATGCATCAGCAGTGCAGCCCAGCCACAGAGCTAACCATGTTTCCTGTCTTGCTGTGAAACCTGGCAGAACAATAGTAATACACCATAACACTGTTGGCTCTGAGTGGCAGGCACACATCTGGAGCCTTGATTAGGACAGCATGTTAGGTCAAATAGACAAGATTTTAATAAAATACTGTGAAGATTTTTTTATTGTCGGCAGACCAACAATAGGAGAAAGTAAGAAAAAGAGAGAGAGAGAGAGAGAATGACAGTGTCAGAGAGGGAGAATATGTGTGTGTGTGTGTGTGTGTGTGTGTGTGTGTGTGTGTGTGCATGTGTGCGTGTGTGTGTGTGTGTGTGAGAGAGAGAGAGAGAGAAAGAGAGAGAGAGAGAGAATGATAGAGTGTGTGTGTATGTGTGTGTGTCTGTGTGTGTGAGTCTGTGTTTGTGTGTGTGTGTATGAGAGAGAGAGAGCGCGAGAGATGCTGCAGTACACTAGGTGTGCATAGCAGGAGGGTAATTTAGATTCTGTTTGCAAATCGTTCCTGGACTGAGGAAGTGTGAACCAGGAAAGGATGAAATAGCCATGCACTGCACCGCACTGCACTGCACGATAGTGCTGCTTACGCTATTGAAGCTCTTTGAAGCTTGCCAAGCTAAATGTACCCATTCCCACCCAACTTTGTTTTGGCAGGCTACAGGAGGTTGCAGAGGGACGTGGAGGAAGGCAAGCTGGTGTCGGGGGACTCCTTCTACATCCGTGCCAACCTCAATGTGTCGGGCCCGTCGGACAACTGTTCCTTGAGCGTCCGGTGCGACGAGGTGCTGCACGTCTCGACACCATGCACCAGGGCAAGTGCGAGTGGCTGTGTGCACGCGTCGACGTTTTCTCCGAGAAGGACCTGGAGAAAGGCACCATTCCCAGCTACTCCAGGTGGGACCCTGGGGGGGATTTTGGCCCTGCTGTGGGCTGCTGCCACCACCTTCAAGTGGGAACAACAGACCTACCAATTCATTTAGTCTTTTATGATGACAACACAGATGACAGAATTGGTTGTAAGCACAAACACAACATAAAGACTGGCTGAAAATAAATAAATTAAACAGATTCTGTCACAATTGCAACCAAGGACTACATAAAGCAGACTGGTACTAATCATATCAAACATGTTTGGTTCAATCAGATTTGCGTTATCACAGAACTGAGCATTGCAACTGTCAGCATGTACCTCAGGCTAGTCTTGTGTGACACTCCGTCGTATCAGATTTGAGGTAAAAAGTTAGGAGGTGTCTTCCTGGCTTTGGTGAACCTGTCTTGTCTGAGTGTAAACAACTTGCATGGAAGAAAACAAATATATAAAAACATATTTGGAGGAGGGTCGAAAAATATTTTTTCCCTGTTTTGCAGAAGGTTGTGTACGGCTTTAGCTTCACTGCAAACAAATCTTTGCCCTGCCTTAGGGGAAAAGGGTTGGAAGGGCAGCAGAAATGTCTTCACCAAACTACCAAAAGGAAACACATTTTGTCCTTTTCTCACTCCCAAGGATATGGCCCTGATTTAAGTCTGTGCTACCTTCTCTGGGTGTGAGTCAGAATGCACAGCAAACAGAAAAAGTGTTACATAAACCCCCTACCCATTGCGCTCATCATACTATAGCCTCACTCAAAGAATGGAAAGTTAATTACTCTTTAACTGCCTATTCTCATAACTTTCCCCTCATATGTCCGTCACCCATGAACTACTTGCCCTAAGAAAACCTTCCAACTTTTAATTGAATAGTAAGTCTTTCTCTGCACAAAAAAAAACAAAAAACAAAAAAACTTCAACAGAAGAAAAAAACAATGAAAGAGAATGAAAGTGTAAGATGTGATAGGGGTGTAGCAGGCCCAATAAAACATAAGCGGGATCTCAGTGTGGAGTCTTAACTGTGCCCTTCTCTCCGTTTGTCTTTGGCAGGGCCCAGCAGCTGCTGCTGGTGAAGATCCAGAAGCTTATGTGCCGCGGGGGGCGAGAGGAGGCAGACAGTCAGCGCGGAGGGCTGCGGGTGAGTTCCTGTGAGGTGAGAGTGGATGAGAGAGAGAAAGGGAGAGAGAGGGAGACAGAGAGAAGGGAGAGAGAGACAGAGAGGGGGAGGGGGGGAGGGAGCAGAGGTAAGGAGAGAGAAAGTGAGTGAATTGGACAGAGAGAGGAAGGGACAGAGGGAGGGAGATAGAAAATGGGAGAGAGAGAGAGTGAGAGTGAGAGTGAATGAGACAGAAACAGAGGAATGGAGGGAGTGAGAGAGAGAGAGAGAGAGAAAGAGAGACTGAAATAGAGAGGAAGACAAAGAGAGAGGAGAGGACCAGACAGTGAGAAATGCTTTGGCTGGTCTCTGTACGGCTGTGATGTCAAAAGTGATCAGTAGAAGTTACGTGCGGATGAGAATGGGCATTTTGATGAGGCACAGGAGAAGTTAGCTCTCAGTCTTTGCTGCGTGTCTAGAATAGCTTATAGCAACTTGCAGCTGAGAGTTGGCTAATGTTTCCTCTCACCTGTGTGTGTGTGTGTGTGTGTGTGTGTGTGTGTGTGTGTGTGTGTGTGTGTGTGTGTGCATGTGTGTGTGTGTGTGTGTGCATGTGTGTGTGTGTGTGTATGTGTGTGTGCGTGTGTGTGCACCTGTGCCTATGTCTGTATCTGTATGTGTACATGTGTGCGTATATGTGTGTGTGTGTACATGTGTGTGCATGTGCTTGTGTCTGTCAACATGTGTGTGTGTGTGTATGTGTGTGTATGTGCGTGCCTGCAGACCTCATTAGTTCCTGAGGAGTCCACACCCCCGTCAGACCCTAAATCCAGCCCTCGCCTTTCCAGAGCCAGTGTCTTCATCTGTCAGATCCTGCAGGTATCTGCTTGTGTTGTTGTTGTTATACTGTCTCTCCATCAGAGAAGCTAGGGAAGTGGACTTCCGTGACAAGAACACTGGTGTTTGTGAAGCCGTGAGATGAAGCTATCTATCTCTCCTCTCTGTCAGCTCGTCAGCAGGGCCGATAACAAGTACAAGCGGCTGAACAGCAGTGAGCGGGTGCGGATCGTCAGCGCCGAGAACATGCCGTCGTTTCCCAAACCCTTTGCAGAGACTTTGAGGAAAGATGGTGAGATTGAGGCCCCAATCCCTCTGAGACCCACACAACCAAATCCCACCCACACTCACACAAACACACCTACCCACCCACACACACATACCCACACCCTCATACACACCCACACCCACACCCACACACAAACACACATATTATGAAATTGTTCAACAGTTGGTGTTGTATTTCAACAGTTCAACAGATTTCCAGTATTGAAGATAGGGATCTCTGTCTGCTTTGCCTTATCTGACACTTCTGTTTCAGACGCGTCAGATCCAGAAAGTGACTTGAAGAAGAGCTTAAACCTGATACCGTACAGTCTGGTGACCCCCTACCACTGCCAGCGCAAGAGGCCTGTTTTGTTTGCGCCGAACGCCCTGGCCAAAACCATTATTCAGAAATTTCTCAATCTGGGTGGAGCTATGGAGTTCAACATTTGTAAACCAGGTAAGAAAGAATGGAACTGCTGAGGATATCTGATCCTAAGGCAAGGAACAATGACTTACACGGTGGGTGGGTGAGCCAGGTGTGGTTTTCATGCATCATTTACAGAAATGGTCACGTCCATATTTCCATGATCCTTGTCACTGTATTGTTGAAAATCTTTCGTTTTACATGAGTATTGTATTGTAATGTTTTTAGTAACATACATTCGATCAGATAATCAATGTGGCACATGCTGAAGACAGTGACACAGCAATCACAACAACTTTTGTTGTCCCATTTTTTTCCCCTTCTTTATTTTATAGATATCCTGTCTAAGGAGGAATTCTTAATGAAGCAGAAGATCGAAGATTCCATTGTTTATTCCAAGGAGAAACAAGCCAATACATATGAATGTGTCACTCCAGAGAATATCGAAACAGTTGCCTTTAAGGTAAAGAATTCTGTTCTAATTTCCTGCACATTGGCATGCTAACCCCCTCCCCTCCCCAATCCCCATCAAGCACTGTTCTGTTTTACATGGCCTTTTTCTTTATATTGTCTTGTTATAAAGGACTGACAAGTAATTCTGTTTTAATTTTCTGCAAATGGTGCCCGCAAAAAAGCCCTCAACACCAACCACCAACAAGCCCTGTGTTCTATTATACATTACATTTCACTGCATATTGCCTTGTAAAGGTCTGACCCATTGCCAAGCCTCATTCAGAGGTTTCCTTCAAACCTTGCAAGTTTAAAGACCCAGTAAAGTCATGAAAAATATTGTCCTACAATTGCACTTATCGATGACAGATTTGTCGGATATAAACATCGCCACAAGGTAAACTTGGTGGTAAAAATATAGGCACTACTTTCTGTGCTCGGATGCTGTATATGTGCCCATGCAATGCTTTACTGTGCTAAAAATAATCTCATGTCCTAAGAAGGATGCATTTTAGTCTCACCTTACTTACACCATCTAAAGCAGTGAAACGATGTTAAACTGCGCAATTCCACAATGCAATAAAAATGACTTCAGTGGTGTTCCACATCTTTTTAAGAGATGTATTTCACAAATTACCAAAACCAAGTATGACTGTTACTTTTCGAGCTCTTTAGTTTTCCAAAGCTCACTGACCCACCTCTCTTCTGTAGCTCTTTATTCTCCTCACTGTAAGGTAATTTACAGAGCTGTTTTCTGATCTGCACAGTCTGCGTGCCACTGCCTGTTCTGTGTGAGGGGAAAACGGGAAGTAAAAAATCAGACCTGACTCAGTAATAGCTTTCTCTGGTTTTGCAAGTGTATGTATCTCAATGGGGAATTGGCCTGCACATGGCTAAGATGGATAAGCTTTAGAGCGCTTCGTTGATTCATTTTTACCCAGGTGGGCGTTAGGTGTGTGAGATGATAGGTTCTGTGCCCTGCCCTCTCTCTGCTGGGATGCCAGGAGAGATCAGCAAGTCTCTGTTTCAAAATGGGAGTGTGAGGAAGAGGAGAGATAGTTTGGAAGACAGAGAGATGGAGAGAGTGAGCATGAATACTAAGGTCCCTGTAGACAGGAGCACTATGGGGGAAGAGTGCACATGACTGATCTGGAGATGCCTGGTGAGATTCTCCTGCCCTCCAGACAGACACTTCACTTCACTTTTGAATTCATTGGAAATTGGGTGGAGGGCTTGAGGGGTGGGGGGTGGTGGGGTTGGGGGGGTATGAGGAGGCAGTGCCCCCCATGAAAAAGCATCCATGAGTAACCGTGCCTAAGCTGCAGGATTTGTGTGTGTGTATCAAACAGACGCATGTTCCGTTGCTATTTTGTGCATCTTTTTTGTGCGCGTTTACTTTGTTGTTGTTTGTGGAGGGGAATCGATTTGTGAAGTTTATTTTTATCCCTTAGAATAAACACTGCCTGTTGGAGGCAGATCTGGGCTGCGTGAAGCACCTCCTTCGCCGGGAGATCTACCCCATCATAATCTTCATCAAAATCAGCGAGAAAAACATCAAGAAATTAAGGTGTGCAATCTGTTTTGAAGCCATTTTAGCTCTCACCTAAAGTTATAGTCTTGTTCATGGGGAGTACCAGTAAATGAGCTAGTTCCATATGCACAATATGACCGTTTATGTCAGAGTGGGCCACCACACACATATGCTATAAATCTCACCAACACCTTACTCACTCTCAAGGACAAGCTGTTGAAGCTGCTGTGAAACACTGTATTTATGTGGCAGAACTATGACGTGGATGTGAGTCATCGGTAAAATAATAGCCTGGAATCTGCTGTGTTTATTTTTTGCTGTGTTAATTATGTGTCTATCTCCTTGCTAGATCACACTGACACTGACAAGCAATGTGTGGGCAGCTAATAGATGTGATAGGCACACTTTCCGCATACACAAGATGTCCCTGTACACATAAGGAAAATGCATATTTTTATAACAAATTCAACATTTTGTTTAATTGAAATATTATTACACAACATCTTCAACACAGTTTTCACCATTTGTAATGCTGTGTTTAACAAACTAATATTTAATCCGTGAGGCTATATCTAGATCTGAAGATGTATGTAAGTAAGACCCATGTCCCTGTACACATAAGGAAAAGGCAAATTCATCATTTGGTTTAATTGAAATATTATTACACATCTTCAACACAGTTTTCACCATTTGTAATTCTATGTTTAACAAACTAATATTTAATCTGTGAGGCTAGATCTAGATCTGAAGATGTGTGTAAGATGTTTAAGATGCCCCTGTCTACCCACCCCTCCATTTATCTTTAAAAATCAGGTCGACCTGTTTGTACTTCAGGAGGCTACCAGTGAAGGTGGACTCAGAGGAGGAGTTCCTGCGGATGTGCCGGGCCAAGGAGAAGGAGCTGGAGGGCCTGCCGTGCCTCTACACCACCGTGGAACCCGACACATGGAGCAGCGTGGAGGACCTGCTCAAGGTCATCAAGGACCGCATCTTGGAGGAACAGAGGAAGACCGTGTGGGTAGAGCAGGAACTGCTGTAGGTACAGGTAGACCTGTGCCTGCCCCACCTATTCACGGCACCACAAAGGTCGCTGGGAGTGCTTTGCTTACAGCATTGGGTGTCATGGGTGACACTCCCTCCACTGTTCCCTCGGGCATGACATGAACCACACGCACTCTTAGACACTCAAGTGTCACCAGCTCCAACGGAATGTAAGCTGCACAGCAGGCTTGCACAGGAAATGGCGTCACACCAGAAAGGCTGCCCTGAAAAAGGTGTGATGCTTGACAGACAGAGACAGACAATAAGGTGGAGGAGGAGGAGGAGGAGGAGTAATGTTGCCAGCGATGTTGATGAGGTATTCACAGCGCGTAAAAGGAAATGTTCTCACCTCCACTGCCGGTCATTGTCTCTCTCTCTCTCTCTCTCTCTCTCTCTCTCTCTCTCTCTCTTTCTTTCTTTCTCTCTCTCTTACACTCTCTGTCATTTGCTCCCTCTCCTTCTTTTCGCTTCCTCTCTCTCTCGCTCCCGCTATTGTTCTTCAGAAGTGATGCCATTGTCAATTATACATTAGCTCTCTCTCCCCTATCTGTAATACCCAATAAGGCATAGCTCATTGCTCTTTGTGGCTCTCTATCAGTGAAGTGCTATGGGCAGATTGTCTCTGCAGTTGTTGTATATCATGCTGAGTGACCACAAACAAGATTAATGCTGATAACTATAAATTGAATTTGATGCCCTTATATGTCTCCCTGTGTGATGGATGGTACATAACTTATATATTTATTATTGCATCTATCTTTCTCATGGACCGTATATAAGTGTGTATATGTGTGTGTGTGTGTGTTTGTGTGTGTGTGTGTGTTTGTGTGTGTGTGTGTGTGTGTGTGTGTGTGTGTGTTTGTGCACGGGCACGCGCGTGTGTATGTGTGCGTGAAAGAGAGCGAGCGAGCGAGTGAGCAAGAGAGAGAGAGAAAGAGACTTTCCTGCTTTTGCTCAGGCTTTTTCCTTACCATGATAAAACATGTCTCCACTCATTTTCATT
>CM059266.1:24633523-24656023 GCA_030347295.1 Setipinna tenuifilis | reverse complement strand
CCATCTGATGTTACCAAATATTGCCATTTGGAGCGTTCCACATACTTCTGCTGAGTTATAATGACAAGCATGCGTGTAACTTTCGATTTGGTTAGGTGGGCATTTGCAATATTGTTCCCCTGGTGGTCAAATTATTGGCCTACGTGACCTGATCTGTCCCGATATGGAAATGGATCTGTGGGCTGTTTGAGAAATCTGTAGCCTAGGTACGTTACTGGTAATCAGCCTATTGCGGTCGTTTGTAAATTGCAATGAAACATCAGGCACAATGTGCCATGACCCCTTATGCAGATGTTATATCTTGTAGATAGTACCTTTACGCCTTATTAATTGTTTTGCCATTGTTGTGTTTTACTGTGTTCATAATGCGATTCTGGCTGCTGAGCTGTGTGAATCAGGCATACTAGGTAATGGTGATTTGAGCTACCCCCAATAGCCCCATCGACTTACCAGCGCCCACATCTGGCAGTTCCGGAGTGCTTTGCTTCTATTAGGAGGGAGGGGGCTAGTCAAAATAAACTTCCAGCTATCGGGAGAGAGAAGAAAGAAAGAAACACGGCTCCGCAAACTTCTCACAGGACCAATTTAGAGTCAAGGAAAAGTAACAGGCATTATTTCTGTATGTATTCCAACTTTAAATTATTTAGCAATACTTGACGCGTTGATGACTCTTCAAGCGATTAGGACCTGACAGGAAAGCATGCTGATAATCGGTTGCACTGTCCGATGACCGCCTTTGTTACAAGAGCGTTATACTGCCTATCATTTTAGTTCGAAACTACACGGCAATTGTCTCGGATTACGAATGTCTATTACTTAAGATAATACTTATTATGCTTTCAGTTTGCACATTCAGTTAACTGTATATTCAACTATACCGACTAACGGTAAAATCTTAGTTTTTCTTGCTTTAATTTACTTTTGAGGCTTGGTGATTGGGCATGTATTGAATAGACACTTCGTTCACATTTCCAATTTGAATTTCTTTTGCACATTTTAAAACGTTTCATGCAAAGTGGTCTCTAGGATTAAGTTGGTGGTTCGCATAATTAGAAACGATGGCTGGCGTGGTGCGCACCCTTAGCCGGTGTTTGCTCCCAGCCGAAGCCAGTCATGACAGAAGTAACAGCAAGGAGAGAACTCGGGATACTCGAGACCCAAATCAAGAACGAGAGGCGAAACGACGCAGTCGTGAGATTGATGCTATGCTTGCCCGCGAGAGACGGTCAATCCGCCGGTTGGTGAAGATTTTGCTTCTTGGAGCCGGGGAAAGTGGAAAGTCCACGTTCCTGAAACAAATGAGGATTATCCATGGGAAGGAGTTCGACCAGAAAGCACTGTTGGAGTTCAGGGACACCATCTTCGAGAACATCATTAAGGTACTTTTACAGTTAAACATTGCAACTGTTTAACTCATTTCCTTTAACTTTCTATAACTTTGAAAACACTTGCCAAGTTGATGGTATTGCCACGACAAATGTGTGTTCACCTTTGCTTGATCGAAAATTAGTGATGCTGCATTGATTGATCTGTTAGTTTGGCCCGAGAAGACACATTTTGCCCCAAGTCAAGTGTGACTACTACACAGAACACTAACATGCATCCATCTGCTCAATGCAAACTGTCAGAGGTAAACTTGGAGTAGTATTTGAAACTGACAGACTTTCGAAGTTCAAAACTAACAGCACGAGGTCTCATGACAGGTGGTGACGCATAGTGATGTTTCAAAATGTGATGGTAACTGTGCAGTAGACTTTCTATTACTCTACTGTTTCGACATATCGATCCTACAGACGTGTTTCATTGGTTGTCAGCAAACAGAAGGAGTTGAACCAGGATATTTTTACAGAATGGCCATTCAGACTTTAAAACAGGCCTGATACGTTACAGTGATGCCTGTGTCTGTTGTCGCTACTCAGCCTATTGTGGTAAGTTATCCAGATGGAATGCCATTGCTTTTGAAAGCCTTTTATTGTAAGTAGCCCTGGAATTCCATTGACTTTTTCACTGCTGGTCTTAAACAGGTCTGACCAACACCGTCAGTTTGTTCTTATGGTAATAACCTGTCTGTTAGTGATGGCCTTGTTACATAGTTGTAGCCTGAGGTTGTTGAGCATCACAGATATATCTCTAACAAAATCCTACTTGTCATTCCACAAGATGACTGATATCATATACTGACAAAACTACTAAAATATTGAAATTCCATGAGAGCAAGATAGTTCAAATCCACAATGGCAGTGAGTCAAATCTGTGACCATTGTTTTCTTCCGAACATTGTGTAAACCCTTTTTGGCTGTTGTGTGTTAAAGTATCACACTATTGTCATTATAACAATCAGTATTTGCAGAGACCCAAATGCAAATTCCCCAAACCCCCTGCATCCCAAACTATATGCTTAGTCAGGAGCAGCATCAACAGCTGAACACTTCTCCCTTTCCCAGAGCTGGCCTCATGCTAGTCTGCTGGTGTTGTCAGTGTCCCCCCGACACAAAGCATGTGGGTTAAACCTCCCAAATCAGCCGTGTAAGCAGCCCATTTTCACACAGTAAGCCGGCCAATTCTACAGGTCCACTGTGTCAGTCACGGCATGGCAGCGCTTGTTCCACGCTGTCTGCACCTCATCCATGGGATGGCTCACAATGAGAGGTTAGCCGGAGTTATTGCTGGGTCATTTCCTTTTGAGCAGGTCTATTTTAGATGCCTTTGTATCGAACAGCAGTGACTCACAGCCTGTAATTAACGGGAAGCTGGAGAGAGGGAGATGCAGTGGGGTGGGGGGTGTTGTGAGGTGGGAGCAGAGGATTTGTGTAAGAAAGAAGCACTCCTCTACGCACCAGTAATCCCAAACGATTGTCAGGGGGGCTGTGTTTACAAGGCACAAGACTGCAGAGACAGCACACTCTGTTTGCCACACTAGAATGAGGAAGGGCTTTGAAAATATTAATCCTCCCCCAGCCTCTATTGATGAAGGGAACTCATGACAGAATTCATCATCTCTTTAGCAGGGGTGGCATTTTTCCCATGTGTACCCCACCACCACTCCCCTCACTTCCAGCTCTCTGCTCTGCGTCTCCACAATCCCAGGGTACCGTAAAAACTCCAGAGCCTGACCTGACCTTGTGTGGTCAGTGTTTTCCAGTGCCCCCATTCTGTCCTTTTTGGATGCTCTTCCCCCAATGCTGAGTCCCCACTCAGAAGACTTGTTTTCCACTCCATGTATTTCATCACTGCTTGAGGAGGAGAAGGAGGATTCTTGTCCTGCTGGCAACCCCTTTGCCCCTGGTCCCTGGGGTCTGCCTACACTGACCTGTAGGACCTTGATCAGCAGGCTGTGTGACGTCATGGGGGGCAGAGAGGTGCTGCAGAGGCAACGTTCTACCAATGCTGGGAATTGAAATACGGGATGTTTTGGCAAGCACTGCTTGTGCATTGTACCCTTGCACTGTATGGAGTACATATTATTTCAGAGAGAGCCCCTTTTTCTAACAATCTCTCAAAAAGTGAGTAATTCGGAGGTTTACACAAAATGAAATGTATATCACAAAACATCACTGATCATGATCAACTATTAGCTATCTACTAAACAGGACCCATATGACACTCAATCATTCTGTAAGAAATGTTGTTCCATACATGTAAATGAAAGAAAACACTTCTAGCATGACTCTGGTTACGTCCACATTGGCAACTTCTTGGACTTTGAAACCATTGTCAGTAAATTGTGATGTCACCTTCTCTCTAGTCCAAGTGACCACTGCCAATTCAGTTACAGTAATTTTAAAGATCAGGAAGTTATCCTGACCAAGAGCCCCAAACACCACGTCATATCAGGATGAGAGCTTACAGGAATTCATGCTGTTTTCTTTCCAGTGGCATGGCTTGCCCGTGTCATAAGCTGTCTGTTTCGCATGCAGATGTGCCTGTTCCGATAAGCCGCAGATGGATTTTGTTTTATGTTCTTGTCTCTGGAAGGACAAAGCACGTCTTTGCGTACACAATAGACACAAGATAGGCGACACAGTCACACCAATTCCACACTGCTTTTACGTCAATCAGCACTTTGTTATCTTTGTGTGGGGAAAAAAAAAATCGAAAAAGTCTGTCTCCTTGGATTTTGTTATCTTTACCATGGTATGATAAATGGGAGTAGCTTTATCGAGAGTTTTGATTTTGTTAGCCAGAGGACATGTCTACATGTCAGAGCAAAAACAAAAGCCTGACAATAGCTCCTGCTAATGAGAAATGTGCAGTTCTCCTTTTGTTTTTAAGGTGTCTTCTGTTCCCTCTTTACTCTGTGTGAGTTTGAATGATTCCCACAACTTCAAACTACCCCTGCATTGCATTCCCCCATACCACCTTCACCCTACCACACTGCATTCACACAGGGTCCCTGGTGCTCCCCCACCGCGTGCCTGGGTTGGGCCCTCTGCCTGTCCCTGGGAAGGAGCAGTGGGTCTAGGACAGCAGAGACCTCTGCACAGGGTGTGATTACCGTCCCTCCAAGTCGAGCAGACACATAAGCCAGGCCCGTCTCTCAAAGGTGCGCTTTGTTCGGCCGGGTCCGATTGCTATCAGACGCCCCACTGGTTCCTGCGGACGAGCAGAAAGATGGGATTGTGAAGCGCTTCCTTATGGATACGGTCTCGGGAGAGCTCACTTCTTCTTCTGCTGCCGCTCCTCAATCCGAAACTGCATTCGGCGGCTCTGAAGCTGCAAGTAGTTGGGGGTGGGGGTGGAGGGTTGTGGAGGAGTGTACCAGAGGTCAACCAAGTGGAGTTTCATCATTTCCTCTTCCCATATTTTCCTTCTTAGGAGCTTGGCCTGCAAGCAAATGCCCTGTGATAGCACACTCTACCCATCTAAACACAGGAGTATGCTAGGAAGAGACTGTTTTTGTGTCTGTTCTCGTCCATTCCTCCACACATGTGTACTTAAAGGGCTGGTGCACTCTTGCTGATGTTGCTGTGCTTGGAATCGTTTCTGTCCACCGGGTGTACACACAGGAGTGTCCTGTCCTGTGCGGAGGCTTTCGGGTCCCCCTGTGTGTTCTGCGACGTATTGATGTAAACTCAATGTACACTCAATGTATATATTGGCACGGGTGACATGTTTCAACAGTGCTGTGGCATTGGAGAGTAAACAGTAAGAAGCAGTGGTGAAGGAAAAGGAGGAAGCCAAGTTTGACTACACCGGCGGTGTGCGGAGGTAGTGCAAACATGATTTAATGGCTCGCTGGCTAGCGTTTCATTCTGAAAAAGTCCAAAGAAGTGTCAGAAGATGGGACTAGGGAGTTGGGAGGCGGGGGGGAATGAAATACGGTCTGTATTTGTTGAACGGGAAGACACCAATACAGCCTTGGGCTGCCAAAATGAATGAAATCGTAAACACAGAGACACACAGACACAGTCCCACAGACATCAAACTCTTGTGGAAGTAAACACATGGACTGGATATTAATGGTCTGTGGCTGATGACCACAACTTCACGTGTGGTGTGGTGTGGTGTGTGTGTGTGTGTGTGTGTCCCCATGCTGGAGTATGGGGGTTGGAATCTGTGTTTGCTCTCTAGTATAGCGTAGAGCTGCTTGAGTGGAGAAATGGGAGAATGTTTTTCTGAGCTCTTCATAGTTGACTATGCCGGCGGTCAGTCAAGGTCAGTTTAGACTTTGGGCTAACTTGGCTTGGAAAGAGGAACTGTGTGGTATTTGGGATGTGTGGGACCACTTGCCCCAAAGGAAATAAGTGCTCCTGGTCCAACAGACACGGATGTCTTACTCTGCATGCAATATTCCAGTGCAATTCCAACTTTGAGCGTATTAGTTGTATAGTACTCCAGCATGGAAGTGTTGTGTTTCTGTACTGCTTAAGGTTTGTGCAGTGTGTATATTGTGTCGACATACAGAAACTGCCAGGATTTCTGCGGCCAGCCCCTGTCTTGCTAACCATAATTGACTTTATTGTTCCCAAGGAAGTATGCAATCTGTCTTCATCTCAGTGAGTTAGATCAGAGCTGGCGTGACCTGTCTTTCAACTTGCGCACCCTGTTCCAGTCACCTGTAATTAACCTCTTCAGAGGAACAGATAAAGGAGGAAAAAAAGAAACTAGAGGCATTGAGGCCCTTGTGCCATTTTACGACCTTTGGAACCCCCCAGAGCTTTACAACTACACATCCCTGAGCTGTAAGGCAAACAAACAAACAAACAAGCAAACACCCGGAGCATCGACCTACACCTACAGCTGTTTACTGGCCGTAAACAAGCAGGGCTGTATCTGTCACCTGACTGGGACTGCTAAGTGGAACTGATGTGTGTGTGTGTGTGTGTGTGTGTGTGTGTGTGTGTGTGGTGGGGGGGAAGGGGGGAAGCCTGCACTACGCTGTTGGTGACCCCTCCTTGACTTGACTTATCTCAGAGCTTATTAGGTCTGTACTCCGAGTGCCCTCCCCCCAGACACCCCCGCCTTCACTCACACACACACATGCACACACACACACACACACACACACACACACACACACACACACACACACACACACACACACACACACACACACACACACACTCGCTCATCACAGCTTACATTGTTGTTGTCAGGTCTTGTTGGCTCTCTGATTGCAGGCTGCCATATCAGTCTGGTGTGCAGGACTTTATCTCTGCCCTGTGTTTAGCTTACTGGAGGAGTTGGTGTCGTGCAGTAATACTAGGGCATGCAGTGTGTTCCTTAGCCTACTTAGGGCTTTAGAGGAAAAGGTTATTGTGATACAAAAACCCAAGATGTGTAAGGACTGAATAATGCACAAAGAGGACTAGGCTAAATAATGTACTGTATATTTAAGTATTTGTCATGACATATAATACACAAACACTGTAGAATATACCCAACAGAATGAACAAATAACATGAACCAACTACAGGCTATAGAATGGTGTCATACTGTTTCATAGTGGAAAAATGGTAAAAAGGCAGCATTTTGATAACTTTCAGGTCCAAAAAATGTCTGAGTGTATTGGGTTGTTGCGTGCCTGGAAGGGCAAGAGGATAATATGAGTGGGCTGCTGAGCCCTGCCACTAATTAAGACAGCGCAACCACAGCATGACTCTGCCTCTGCCTGCAATCTGTTGATGAGCGAGACAGAGAGAGAGAGAGAGAGAGAGCGCGACAGAGGAAGAAAGAAAGAGAGAGGGAGTGAGCGAGCAGAGAGAGAGGGGTGGGGTGGGGGGGGGATTGGGATAGAGAGGATCTCTACAGACTTCAGGAAGTGGTTTTAAGAGTGACACTGACAGCGGTCATTTCAAGCGCGTCTTTCCTGTGCGATAAATCTGAGTGGTCCTCAGTGGCTCGGGCTCATGTGGGGTAGGAGGGTGGTGTGGGGGGTGGTAGTGGTGGTGGTGTTGGTGGTGTTGGTGTTGAGACGGAGGCTCCAGAGCAGTCTGCTTGCTGAAGGACGAGGGGTTGTTTAGCTGATTTAGCTGTGGTTAAGCAGTGGTGAAAGATGCCCTAGATCCCAGAGACCCAGCTGCTTACTCATCATAACCACATCATGAGTTCCC
Source organism: Setipinna tenuifilis (assembly GCA_030347295.1). Classification (NCBI taxonomy): domain Eukaryota; kingdom Metazoa; phylum Chordata; class Actinopteri; order Clupeiformes; family Engraulidae; genus Setipinna; species Setipinna tenuifilis. The sequence goes on along the minus strand of CM059266.1, from coordinate 24,648,470 downwards.
CCCCTCCCCCAACCTCCAGTTCTCTCTCTCTTGTAACAGCTCTCCTCTCCAATATCCAGTTCCAACCCTCCACTCCGATATCCAGCCCCTGATTGCTGTCTTGTCAGACACAAGAGAAGCACTAAAATGGTTTTTTTTTGCACATCTTTTTTCCCCTTTCACTCTCTCTCTCTGTCTCCCTCTCTTTCTCCTCCTCTCCTATTTAGTTCTCTCTGGATCACTCGCTCTCCTTCTCCCTCCCTGTATCTGTCTATCTCGTTCTGTTTCTTTGTCTTTCAACTGTGTCTCTCAACTCTGTTTGTCTGTGGAGGGAAAATCCCTAACAGGCCATAATACCACCACAAAGCCCCACTGATATGTCAGTCATTGTTCAAAGGGTTGAAGGGCTAAAGGAAAAAAAATGTATTGAACTTGAAGTGGGAGATACAGTTGTAAAAATAAGCAGTCAGTTGTTTTTTCCCCCCTCCAGCGTTCTGAGAAGTTCTTTGCGCTCGCCTCCCTCACAGTGAGGTGAGGTTTTGGTGGTTTTTGGAGCTATTTTTGGGTCAGTGCCATTGCTTGGAGAGAGATAGGAAGGCCTGTATATGACCTCTGAGTCGTGATAGTGTGGCTAGCCCTCTTTTTCTCCCTTTCTCTTTCTCTATCAGCCTCTGTCTTATTCTCTCTCTCTTTCTCCTCCTTCCCTCCCTCTCTTTCTCTTTCTTCCTTCCTCTCTCTTTCTCTTTCCGTATCTGCCCCCCTCTTTCCCTTTCTCTCTCTCTCTCTCCCCCCCCCCCTTCTATTTCTCGCTCTCTCTTTCCCTATCTGCCTCTGTGGAAGTTGCTTAGGGAGAGAAGAGAGCCGAGAGCCTGTCCTTGCCCAGATAGCGGCCGGCAAAAGTAGGTGAGAGGTCAAAGATCCATGCGTGGGGCCTGGAGCAGACAGACCAGACAGGCCGTATCCAAACATAGAGGTGAGACAGAACGAGAGAGAGAGAGAGAGAGTGAGGGGAGAAAAAAACACACAGACTTTGTAGACAATAACTAACGGTGGAACACTAGGGTACAGGGAGTCAGGAACACTAAAAAGGAGAGGGACCCATGACAGAGGAGACAATGCCAAAATAGAGATGTATGGTGTTTTTTTCCAAAATAAAAGGTTACAAAGACATGGAGGCAGTGAGTATAACAAAGAGAGAGAAAGAGAGAGAGAAAAAAGAGAGAGAGAGAGAAGGAAAACTGTGAAGAGTAATGAAGAGGGTATAAAAAAGGAGAGCTGACAGTGGTGGTGGTGTCCCTCAGGAAGATGTCCTGTCTCGCAGCTGGCAGTGTTGGCAGTGTTGGCCTTGCACTGTCGATAAAAAGCATTTTTTTCTGCGGTGTCAGCGGGGGAGGCCTGAGGCATGCACGCCTGTTTATTTTAGCGCTGAGCTGTTGGCTGACCAGGAAAGAGCTGTGGCGAGGCCGGCAGCCCGGCAGGGCCGGCTCTGCGGAGATGGCCGCATCGGACCTGGCGGGAACCCTACCGCACTCATTTCCTGTAGCAAGCCTCCCTGCCTTCATGTATTTTACAAACGGCCTCCAACTCCTTTTTGCATTATTACAACCCCCCTCACCCCCATAGGGCACTTGTAGGGCTCCCAAGATGCATTGCATGGGTCGGCCGCCTGGTTGAGCCATCCCGACTTGCACGTGACTCGGTGCCGACAGGTACCTCTGTGTTGCTGGCCGGAGGGCTGGTGAGATGGACGGTTTTAATAAACAGTGTGGAGGCAGAATGCTACCCCAGGGCATGCCGTTTGTAATCGCTATACCAGTGCAGCTTGCTCAGGGCACTGCCATTACCATGAACGATACCCGTGTTGTTAAAAGCTAGGAGGAACAGAAGCCTCCTTCTGGGACGCCCTCTCGGAGCGCAGGATGTTATTTTAGTGCACCAAAATTGAATAGTGGGTGTCCTGTTTTGTAGCCAGGGGAGAAAAAGACGCATCGACTGTGGTCAGCCCTGCAATTACAATTAAGGACTGGCTCGGCTAGCTTGTAGTTTTGCTCCTTTGAAGAGACAAATAAACAGAGCACACAAAAAAAGGACTCGGCCCCTGTGATATTTCCATTGTGTTTCTGGCTCGTGGAGCCTGAGAAGTGGGAGACTGCACTGTATACTCCTCCCTCCCTCCCATGCCGGAGTGGAGCGGAGCGGAGGGCTAGGACACTCTCTTGTTATGGTTGGACATGAAAAGCTCCAATAAGAACTTGTGGTCTGTCTGAATTTACAGTCCTCCTGGGAGTTTCAGAGCAGGCTCCTCTTCTTAGCTTCCCTGGAAGGCTTTTGTCAGGGCTCCATTTATAGACCAGACAGCACTGCCTACCTCTGCTTGCCAGAGACATTATTACTTGTGACAGCACTGTGGAGGAACCCTCAGCGAGGCAGCAAAAATGTACATTAAGAGAAGCAACTGCATGATTTATCTCATTCAGCGCGCCTGCGTTTTAGGTCAGTGCTTCTCTGCCAAATGGAGTGACACTTAATCACAGCTAGATACTTAGAAAGAGCTGAATAACACTCATAGCCATTCACTTTGTTTCAGGTTTTTTTTTACTATTTGAAGTTTCCGTTTCTAGCTGCTCAAGATGATGTGTGTCCCAAGGTAACTGGTTTGAAAGTGAATCTGTAACTCTTCAGTGCGTTGACCTTAGCTTTTGGGGTCACACCTTGACTATAGAGAGCTCTGCTAATGTGGTCTGTCAAAATGACTGCAGGCAGCGTTGGGTTGTGTGAAGAGTGCACCAAGTTAAAAAGCCTCAGTGGAGCTGCACCTGTGACCTGGTGGATGTGTGAATGTGTGACTTGAGTAATAGATGCCTCTATGTCTAGCCCTCTGTCTGTGTCTGTCTGTCTTACACCAATTTGGCCTTTCTCCTCCTTTCAGTGTGCTTTTTCATAGGTTTTTTTCTGTTTATTGATTTCATCTTGAATCTGATCCATTCTTTTTACACCCCAAACCTCTGTTTCCTCCCTCTCGCTGTCTCTGTCTCTCTGCCTCTCTCTGTCTCTCTGTCTCTCTCTGTCTGTCTGTCTGTCTGTCTGTCTGTCTCTCTCTCTCTCTCTTTCTCTCCCTGTCGGTTTCTTTCTCTGTCTCTCTCATTCAGGGTATGAGAGTGCTGGTGGATGCTCGCGACAAGTTGGGTGTGGCCTGGCAGAACTCGGAGAATGAGAAGCACGGCATGTTTGTGATGTCCTTCGAGAACAAGGCCGGCCTTCCGGTGGAGCCCTGCACCTTCCAGCTGTACGTCCCCGCCCTGCAGGCCCTGTGGGGGGACACTGGCATACAGGAGGCCTACGCCAGACGCAGCGAGTTCCAGCTGGTGAGTCAATGACAGACGAGAGCCAGGACTCTAAAATGGCCTGGCCTGGTTTACTGTGGGGCCTAGTGTATTGGCATTAATAACCTGATCATAGAATAAAACTAGGGCAAAATTAAATATACTGTATCATAATATACATATCACAAAACATGGCTTAGCTACAATCTCATCATGGCAACATTCAGCAATACTATCACATATTACACATTACCATATCCTATAGCCGGATACATAAATGGGCTATGACAGGGATTCTAACACCCACTATGCGTTACATGACATGAAAAATAATGAACCTTAGTGCAATAGCGATAACATGAACAGTCATGTTTCTTGGAAAGCAAGGTAAGTCAGATAACGGTGAACACTATTAACATTTTGAATTGCTTTATTATAAAAGTAGTTTTTTTTTTCTTATGTGAAAATAAGACAATGCACATTTTATTAATAACAATCTGTAAAAAGTCCAGTCAAAATGTAAAACAGATGCTGCAACACTGATGCAGCCACTTACCCCGGTATAAAACATGCCTTTTTGTCAAAATATCTGTTAGAGTTTCGTAAAATATTTTGATGTAAAGCCCAGAAATCTTTTTTAAAAATGCACTCATTGTTTTGCCCCTGTATTAAAACAAAACTAGTTCTACTAGAGCATTGTGGCATCATCACAGCAACCCAACAACTGGACCTTGTATGTACCATTAAGTATCCAGTCAGATTTTAGCAGTTTAGCAGTGTGGCTTTTCTAGGTCTGATCATGTAGACTCCTCTGCTCACACAAATATACACAGACATGGCATTAGCAACCAACCATCCAAGATGTACACGTACAATTTTCTGCGGCAAATCCAAATAGCAACATCTACAACCACAGGCATGTAGTATTGGAAATAACAGAGCACAGATTCAGTGAGAGCAATCTTCAATTTGAGGAAATACAACTACTCAGAGGGCACAAATGCATAAAACAGTACAGTGAATTAGTAATACAGAAAGAAAGCCGGCGGACAAAGTATTAAAGCCATGTTCTACTCCTTAATTAAACCTTCGGAGAGCTTGGAACCTGGTAGCTCTCGTGACTTATTTATGTGTGCCATGCTTGGATGCGTGCATACCTACAGGTTTTTTTTGATGAGTTGGGTGCTCCTTTGCGGGAGTTCTTCTCAATCTTTAATCAGGCCGTCTGAACAGTACAGGGACGGTCATAAATATGCACAGCTCTGTCACAGTGCATCCTTATCTTTATGAATATTTCACCTCGTTTTATGGAGGATCTAGTTGCAAAGAAGTAGGTCAGTGGCACAAAACTTCAGGCGATCTAGAACAATTGTTAATCCCGAAAGAAGATCACCCATCATGTTCCAGTGTGCTGCAATACATGCAAGGGTCTTATGTCTTTTGGTCTTCTCACTCTCAGTCGAGGTTTCTCCCTTTCCTGCATTTTCAGTTTAATACATGTGGAAAATTGAGTAGGCTAGGCTTCACACTGGTCTAACTTAACAGTGTAATAAATGAAAACGGGAAATTAATCATCCCTTAATCACGCAAGTTCATCAGCCACTCAGGTCTTTTCCCCCAGCTTGTATTGAAAGATGATGCCCCAACCTCAATCGCATGACAGTAACCCATCAGACGGCTGCCCCATCCGTGACCTGGCCCGGTGTCCCCTCCCTCCCCCTTTTTGTGATATGCATTTCAAAGGCCCAGCACAGAGCCTTATAATCACCAGCATAATCAGATTTTAGGGGCCAAGCTTTGATGAGAGGACACTGTGCACTGAAGTGGAGAGAGAGGCTGAGGCTGAGGCTGTGTGGAGTTCTCCTGTCGTGCATTGCCGTGCCGTGCACTGCCGTCGTCCCGGCCGACTGGCATGATAGCCAGTGTGTTTACATCTCGAGATGTCCCCGCAGCAACCACATCACGAGCGAAATCAAACGAGACAGGCCCCCTCTGTTGTGGGGAGGACATCGCCATCAGATAAGACAATTTGGTTTTAATTTGACTCCTCAGTCAATTGAATTACAGCTGTCCAGTATTGGTGGCTCGGCCTTGTCTCTATTGTTTTGGTCCTGTACTTTTTCATGAGGGTCGACTCTGCAGCGAGGGCTGGTCTTAAATACAAATGAATTTACTTCATTTACTTTGCTAAGCAGGGACCTGAGTTACACTGCTGCTCTGTACAAAATAAGGGGTGGGGTTGGAGGGGGTGGGTGGAGGCGTTTGATGCCTGAAGTTTGAGGATTTAATTAAGTTGCAACAATTCAATCAATCTCAGAACCTAACAAAGACTTCTGAAATGCCAAACGGCATCATTTTGCATTTCTGGGCTCATTTTTTTTTGTGTGTTTCGACAACAAAGAGATTTTTCATTATTTCTGCCTCTTTACCATTCAAATGTGTTTTACCCTGCGTAAATCGGGAGGCTGTTTTGAATGTTAATGTGCTTTAATAGTGCTTGTGACGTCCGGAGGACTTCATTTAAATGCAACCCTCTCCTCCTCTCCTGCCAGTCTGAGCCCCATTAACCCCTGATAGAAGCTTCGTGTCGCACAAGGAGGTCGGGTCAAAGGTCAGGTCCAGTGCTCCTGTGGACCCCTTCACTACTACTTCATTGTCCCCTAGCAGTGTGTGAAGGTCTTTTTGTCACACTGAGGCCATTTTGAGTAGAACGAGTGGGAGGATTTTTACAGTGGTTGGGCTGTCTCTCAGTCTTGCACCCCATCTTGTAGCCTCATCCACCCCCCCTCACCCCCCCCTACCCCCCCACCCCTGCGTTTTTACCTCCCGTACTCCTTCTCTTTGTCTCCGAACAAGGGAGTGTTTGTGCGAATGTTGGCCAAGTCCAGAAGTGTCCCAACAGTGCCTGGTTATGACATAATATTTCACTCTTTCTGGCTGTCTAGCATCCACATTCCCTTCCACTTCTTGGTGAGTGGAGACCATTGTTGCCGGTTTGGGGCACTGCTGTTTATATGTACAGTGTGTAGCAGTAACACCAGTGTGTATGTATGTGTGTGTGTGTGTACGTGTGTGTGTGTGTGTGTGTGCGTGTGTGTGTGTGTGTGTGCGTGTGTGTGCGTGTGTGTCTGCCCTTTGCTTGCCCTAGGCTTGCTGTAAAACCTGACATAAACTCCTCCTCATTAAAAAAGAAAACCAATTTCAGTTGTTCTTCGCATTCAGGCTTGGCACAGCTAATGATACATCCACGAAAAAAAAAAGCTACACCGGCAGGACGGCTGTACGTTGCCAAGAACGCTTTGCAGCAAAACAATTATCCCACATGCCAAAACAATTTTGCCGTATAACCTGAACCCCCAGGACTTTCCCGGCTGTGTGGCGTTAGTGTTGGCTGTCAGGGGCTGTGGAGATGCGAGAGGAGAAGCAGCAGCATCTAACTCTGTCGACTGAAAAGAAGGGATTTGGCCGTGACTCCAGCATGTGCGCCGAGGCAAAGCCCTGGGAAGATATTGTGAGAAGGGGGTGGGGGGGGGGGTTGGAGGAGGAAGTAGGTGGTGCAGACAGAGATGGAGCTCAGCTGCAGACTGTCAGAGAGAAAAGAGAGAGACAGACAGAGAGATTGAGAGTGAGAGATTAATAGAGAAAGAGTGAGAGAGAGCGGAAGCTTGAGAGAGGGAGAGAGAAAGTAATATTAAGAGGGAGAAAGAAAGAGAAAAGGTTGAGAGGGAAAGAGACAAAGAAGTATTAAGAGGGAGAAAGAGAGAGAGAGAGAGAGAAAGAGGGAGAGAGAGAGAGGGACCGTTTAAGAGGAGTTGGCTCTAGCCATGAGAATACATGTCCTGGTTGAGCTTTCAACATCATGGCCCTTTACCAACATGACGCCTGGTGTGGCATACAGACAGGAGAGAGACAAGAGTGAAGTCTGCACTTAGCAAAAGATGTCCATCTTACAAATTGACCATGTAAATATTCCATAGTGACTGTCATGACTGAAACACCACATACAATCTCGATAACACTAGAATAACTAGCCCCTTTAAATCACGTTGTTAACTCTTAATTAACACTTTGTTCATCATTTGTTAACCTTTATTTTCACATTATTTCTCATCCATAAATCGTTTTATAAACCTATTTATATTCTGTCTACTTGTCTTTTTGGCTCTCTGTATAAAAGAAGATGTGATTATATTTTTTTGGATGGCTGTTCCTCTTTTCCTCTTTTATACAGACAGACAGCCAACAGACAATCAATCAGAATATAAATATGTTTATAAATGATTCATTGATGAGAAATAATGTCAAAACAAAAGTCAACAAATGATGAAAGTGTTAATTAGGAGTTACCAAATACATTTATACATGATTTATAGGGAGTAGTTACTCTAAAGTGATACAAAAATCTCCTATAAAATGTGACATCCTTTAACTGTAACCCATTTATTAATGACACTGATGCAAAGGCAGGGGCATTAATCCAGATGAAGACAGGTGACAGGCAGGCAGGCAGGCAGGGCTGTGACACAGACGGCGGGGCAGACAGACAGGGGCTCTGGTCAGTGTCAGCAGCAGAACCAGAGCTCATTAGGGGTGAATGGGAGCAGGAAGGCCAAGCCTGCCTTATTGTGTTTGGACACAGACGCTGCTCTGCTCTGCTCTCTCCGGTGCTTTGGAGAGCAAACCGACAGGAAGTCTGCGGCGCTGCTTTGTTGAAGGCTGACACGGCTGTCCGCAAAGCCACAGCGAGTACTCCAAATGGGGGGGGGGTGGGTAAGGGGGGACAAAAAAAAAAGGACTGTGTTCCGTGGATATGTCACCCGTCCAGCCCCCAAAAACGGTTTTGAGTTGGTGTGCCTCATTGAATTAGGATACGGTGACTGATGGTGTTTGCTTTTTTGCTCTTCTGAGGTAACGGACTACAAAACATAACATCTGCAACAATATTTAAGAAGCGTATTTATGCATGTAACAGATAGTGGTTATGCATTATGCAGAGAGGGGTGACGATCTTGGTCTACCAGTACTGGTAATTCTAAGCTATCTTTGTAGTGCTACAGAAAAGGAAGGGGAATACCATGAATACGAAGTCCTAAACTGTGGTTTTTGCCACCACAAACCCCAGGACAGGTTACACTTCATAACACATGCATTTAGATGTTTACATGACATTTTAATCCCACACAACTCACAATACGGTCTGGCAGCATACATGCTATCAGTGGTGGTTTTCTGATATTTCAGTCATTTTTAGTTAACGATACATTAACATGTATGGTAGAATATGTTTGGATGTATGGAATTACTAACCCAGTATATTTCACCTCACATGCCCTAGCAGTTGTACCGTTGCAATAGACTAAGTTAAAGTGGACTGTCATCAAATGTCTTCATCAAAACCTTTTTTAGTCCAAGGCTCTGTGTTACTTGTGACACAGCATATGGTACATATGACCCTGCTGGGACACATCACTGATCCCAGAGTCAAGTGTCAAAAAAATCACACTCATGAACCTCCATCATTCATGACAAACATAAGATGATTGCCTTCCTGTGAAAACAAACATGGGATGAATGGCATTGAGGCTGCTTTGCTGAGGTCCTGTTTTTATGGAGAAAAACCAACAAGGGGCGTCTCTGTGGCACGCCAATGCGTGCCCTGCCCAGCCTTGGCTCCTGCCCCTGCTGACCAGGGGTGTGGGCCCCCACTAGGTCCCCTGCTGCTTAACACCCCACTTCATTTGGCAACGCTGGTTTGCACGGGGCTCGTCACACACACACACCCTCCAAACCTCTCAGCCTTAACTGCTCACTTTGTGGAATTGCATCAGATGGACAGAACGCTGCACGCACAGTTACTGTAGATGCTCCCAGATGTGTTTAGCCTTGCATGAGTATAAATATGTTGCACGCTCATGATGTGATCTATCACAACACTTACAATTATTTTCCACCACACAAACAAAAAAGCTTCATTCAAAACTCTCAATGCAAGAAGAGCTTGCGTAACTTGGATGAGTCAGAGACAGAGAAAGTGATGGAAAGGGTTTTTAGAAGACAAGGCCTGTTTACTAGGTGCTGTCTCCTCTGGTGAACGTGGTTGTTCAGGCCCAGGAAAACTTGTGTTTTAAAGGCCATCTCCACTTAGGCAGGAATATACTCTGGGGTCCAGCCAACGTAAGCATCCGAATGGAGGAAGGCTTTTGGCTGCCCTTGTTTAGCTGAGTGGGGGAAAGGGGGGCACAGGGGGGACTGGTTCTAGCCCAGTGGTTTTGTCCTTTGACAACCCGGAGAGGCCCGTTTGGACCCGTTTGGACCGCTCTCACGCTGTGTTGGCTCACCGGGGCCCAACCCAGCAACTGGCGAAGTCAAGCATTCTTCGGACCTTTTCCAAACATTCCACCGTGCTAGCTCCCTTCTCGCTCACTCAGGTACAGTGTGTGAGATTGCGGCTGCCAAAGAGGAGGCATTCCTCCAAGTCCACTCGTCCACTCTACCCACCGCCCCCCTTCCCCAGGCCTTGCCAAATTCCTCCACATATTATTTCCCAGTGTTTGTGACCCTGCAGTGAATGTCTCCAAGTACCACCACCACAAAAAAAACTGGGTCATCTGCCAAATTACCCAGGAATGGATATCAGACTCTGGATAATCACTCTTCTCCCTGGAGGACGAGAAAACTAAGTTTTCCATTGTTAAATAAACACTCGGGCTTGTTTGGGATTCCTGCAGGTCACCGTGTTCCGTCCCCTAAACCGAATTCCCATTTCAGCGAATCGTTTGACCACAGCGAGGGTGGGTGGGCTGCTGCATATCTAGATCAGGTCGACCGTAATTCACATCTTTTATCATCAACGGTTATGACTTGTGACCAAGGGACAGGGCCATCATCTTCAAAAGAAGCTTTAAAAGGCTAAAGTTTACAAAGCATTGAAGTTCACAAATCTCAGTGTCTGTGTCCTACTGGGTAGATAGATGCGGGGCTAACTGGAAGAACAAAAAAAGTGAATAGTGGCTTTAATAATTTGCCCATTTGTCAAGCATAAATTTAGACCTAAAAGCCAACGAAGAGTGAGTAAAACTTAAGGAGAAAGGTGGATGGGGAAAGTTAAAAAGAAAAGAAAGCCAAGCAAAGTTGCCAAAATGTAAAAAAAGCTCACAGGGCTTTTTGGCTGCAGTGCAACTGCCAGCAGCAGGAATAATGTGTTAGACAACGTTGACCAAAGCACTCAATCACCTAGCGAGATCAAGAACCAGGTGGAAATTGAACCTGATGAGCAGCAACATGCTGGTGGTCATGATGAGGGACAGACAGCAAGGGGAATTCCCCTTCCCCTTGAGGAAGAAGTATCGGTAAGTGGGAAGGACATAAAACAGCAAGTTACGTTTAGGCTATTGACCCTTCTTCTCACAGTCAGCTTCTATATGCTGGATTTGCATTGTGATAAAGAGAAATGTGATGTGGCTTATTGCTGTCAAAACGACTTTGTAACTACCAAGATAACTTGACAACATAAGACAAAATAAAGAAGCAAGCACATGAAATGACCAATGACCGATAAAATGGCTGATTTTATCTACTTATGTGCAGCAAATACATTTTTACAAAAGGTAAAACAAAAGTGCAGCATAATATTAAAACTATAAAATGTGTCATGCAGGCACAAGTTTTCTGAATAGTCTGGCTATTATAGGCTATGTGATGGGACCTAGGAAAAACCTCCACATAGTGAAATTCGATCTTTTAAAAATTTTGATACAGCCTGAAACCCCATTTTAAGCTCTCTTCAAATCTGTTGCTTTTGTGTGTATCACATGCAATCATTGTCATCATCATCTATCATGGCTGTTTTTTTTTTAAGTTTTGAAGTTTAAAGACAAGCACAAATAAACAACCACTCTAACATAATAATCAAGCATATTTTAGTGAGATGCACTTTTCACCCTAACACCCCCCCCCTCCCCGAAACCCTTGCTCACTTGGTAGGCCTATTTGGGGGCAAAACTCCAGGGCGTTTTTTTTTGGTCACAGAGGAAGGGTGTGTTTGTGTGTGTGTGCGGGGTAGGAGTGGTGGCCCTCTGTAGAACGCAAGCTGCCCTCGAAGGGACACGGCGATAAGCGGCCCAGCTCACATTCCTGAGACGCTGCAGCAAGCCTCTATAGACACTACAGCCTCCCTTACCCTTACAGGGAGGAAAAGAGGGAGTGTAAGAAAGAAAACGAGGGGACAAACAATAAGAGAGAGAGAGGAGAGAAAGAAAGAAGAGAAAAAGAGAGAACGAGACTGGAGAGGAAGAAAGAAAGAGATAAGGAAGAGGGAAAGTGGTGGAAGATGAGAAAAAGAGAGAGGGAAGAGGGAAAGAGAGGGAAAAAGAAGAGAGAGAGGGGAAAGAGAGAGAGGCAGGAAGATACTAGTGGACAAAAAGACACAGAGAAGAGAGAAGAAAGGTGGACCTAATCAGAGGAAGACTAGGGCATATGGAAATATGGAGCAAAATGCAGACACTCACACACACACACACACACACACGTTACACACATATAGACACATGTGCATGTGTGCACACACAAAAACACACACACACACACACACAAACACACATCCACCCAGTCAAACGCACACACCCAAACACACAAAAACAGAAAAAAGAACCAGAGGAGTAGCAGTGTGAGGGAGGCAAGGCAGGGAGAGTGCTTGTTTAGACACAGGGGGTTGATTTGCTGTGGCTGTTGTTGATATCTATACGTTACTGAGCTGCCAGGAGGGGGGGGGGGGGGTCTCTAATGGAGCCGGCCCCCTTTAATTTACTGACGACTGACTACAGAGAAGGCCGTACATCTCCCATGCCGTACGTTCAGCAGCACCATGTGGTACAACAACTCCTTCACCAGCTTCTCATGTAAATGTGATACATGGACTTCTGCTTGTTGGCGCCGAGCTCCTCTGCCATTAAAGTGCTTGTACTGAGCTTATTTAGATTATGCTCGCCGGCGGAGGATGTGGCTGTAGTTAGTGCGGCTCCAGAGACGCATCGCGCGCTGAGCTGAGTCGATATGGCCGACGGGGTTTCAGCGCTCGCAGTAATTAAACTAAATCCATTACATAGTTTATGTAATAAACTAGAGTGAAGGGAGTTGGGGAACGGATCCATGCTGCTGGTTTTCTGTACGTTTCGAGTGTGTGTGAGTATGTGTGTGTGTGTGTGTGTGTGTGTGTGTGTGTGTGTATGTGTGCGCATACAAGAAAGCGAGAGACAGCTGTACATATTGATTTCTGTATTAGTATAGGCTTGTAATTTTTTCTTTCCTTATCCGTGTGTTTGTATCTGTGTGTGTGTGTGTGTGTGTGTGTGTGTGTGTGTTTGAGCTCATGTGTAGGTGGTTGATGTGTATGTGTAAGAGTGCGTATTTATTCCAACAGGAGGGTGATTGATATTAGCATTAAGAGAAAGAGGGAAAGGGAAAGAGACGGAGGTAGGGAGGGAGGGAGGAAGGGAAAGGGGAGAAAGCTATCTTCTCTCTTGGCGTTACTCACCCCACCTCTCATACTGGGGGCCCATGTAGTAAAAAGCTTAGAGGTAAATAGAGGCCTGTTGTAATGGGCTAGCCTCTCCGCTAGTGCTAATGCTAGTGGCGCTGGGAAACAGAGGGAGCGGGCTCCACCCTGAAAGCCATTCACAGCAGCTTAGGGGGCCAAGCCAAGACAAGCCGGGCCGAGCCTTCAGCCCTGGACCACAGGGATTTAGAGACCATTATGCATTCAAAATGGAGCCGGGGGTGACGGGGGGGGTGAGAGGGGGCACGGGGGTTGGTTGGGGGATTTTAGACGGGGAGCTCCAGGCTTTACAAAGTCTTTGCTGCTGCTGCTGCCCGAACGTGATTTATGCAGTTTGTGAAATGTCGCACTTGAATGACTTATCTGGATTTTGTTGGTTCTGAATAAATCCAAATCCTGGTTTGTTTGTGTAGCCCTGGCCGTGGTGAGGTCCTGTTGCTTTAAGTGGAGGAGACGGGCTCTTGCTCTGTGCAGCTGGCTGATGTGATGTTTTGTTGGCCCCTGTCGTTTGGTGAATCAGTCCTTTTGGAGAAGTTGATGAAGAAGCCTGAGGTCATGGTGGTAACCCTATTTGTACCTAAGTGGTGTTTTTTTGTTTTTGGTATGCTGAAAGTTCAACAAATACTTTTTTGTGGTGATTTAGGGTCGCACACAGTGTAATATCCTGGCTTTTCCATCAAGTGTTTGTTATTGTACTCCCCCGTAGCAGCTCCAGACGTTTGAAGTCTTCTTCTTCTTCTTCCAGAAGGGAAGTTGAGTGAAAAATAGCCGTGTATGTTTTCTTGTTAGTAGTAGCTATTATTTCTGGAAGTGCAAGTTGTATAACTGACTGGCTGTTTCTCCCCAAATACGCTGTAACCATAAATAAGTGGCAGGTTTTTGATTATTGCTCTTTTATAGGAGTTTTTGCTGCAGGCTGAATCCCAGACAGACCTCTACCCAAAGCCCCTATCAATGGTTGCTTTGATATTGTTTCTTGTAGAGACTCTTGTTTTTCCACTAGTTTCCTCACAACAGTGTTTTTGGTAATGATTGCATTTCCCCTTGCCACTGGGTGCTCCCAGATGTGTTTAGCCTTGCATGAGTGTAAATATGTTGCACGCTCACGATGTGATCCATCACAACACTTACTCACTATTATCTTTCTTTTTTTTATTCATTCATTTATTCATACCATTCTTAAGGGCCTGACGCCTGTCTTTCTGTTGTGTCCACATGGCAGTCAAAAAGAATCCAAGCTTTTGGTTTCCTTTAGTGGCATTTGAGGGACTTTAGTCCAGGCCAGTTCTTTTCAAACCCATCACACCTGATTGTTATTCTGAGGTAGAGAAAAGCAAGAGGAGTGGTGCAGGTCTTTCTGAATGCAGGAGGAGGTGTGTCAAAGCCCCAGAGTGTGCAGGAGAGAATGGAGAAAAGGCACCAACCACAGGAATGATCTAGCAGGGAATGAGGGGATGGAAGAGAAGAAGGACAGGGGATGGAGGGATGGATGTCCTGTGTTCTGTGAAAGATCATTTGACTTATACCATTGAATTGGCAGAGAGAAAGACAGGAAGGGACAAAGAGAGAGAAAGAAAAAGAGAAAGAGTGTATGTGTGTGTGTGTGTGTGTGTGTGTGTGTGTGTGTGTGTGTGTGTGTGTGTGTGTGTGTGTGTGTGTGTGTGTGTGTTTGTGTATTTTGCAGGGGGGGGGATTAGTAATGCCAGGCATGAAATAGCTTTGGGCAAATAGCCACAGAGCAACAGGTCAATGTTGTGGGTGTTGAACATTAAACAGTTGGAGGGCAGGGGTTGAGTCTCCTCAGGAGATAGAAAGGGGAGGGGGTGGGGGGGGGGGGTGGGGGCTGGCTTTTGTCCAGAGGGATGTAAATCTCCTGCCCCACAAATAAACAAACAAATCAAATCTCTTCCCGTACACTGCTCTCTAGGTCCCTCCCCTGTCCAGTCCCTTAGGCCTAGCCATCATGGCACATCCCACCCTCCTTTTTACAGAAATACACATGGAATGTATACTTTGTTTATACTGTGTGTTTTGTTTTTTGTACATGCTGCCTGGGGAATGATCAAATCGTGATGGAACAATGCCTCACAAA
>CM059266.1:24576023-24628523 GCA_030347295.1 Setipinna tenuifilis | reverse complement strand
CCCAAAGCAGATGGTAAGGGGAGGCTTAGGATTGTGGCTTGACTCATGTCAAGTCCATCATTAGAGGCAGATATGAGGCACTTGATATTTTCTCTCTGCTGCAATAAAAAAGTTATTTGAAGGCGCAGCCAACTAAACTGGGAAAAATGCTTATGTGTGTTTATTTTAGATGTGCACGGCAATAAAAAAATAGTTTGAAATGGAAAGAAAAAGACAGAGAGCGAAAGGGAGATAGAGCAAGAGAGAGAGAGAGAGAGCCAGAGTGAGAGAAAACACATGGGTAAAAATAGAGTGAAGGATGAGAGAAAGGGAGTTGCATTCACACGAAGTGGATATTCTGCCACAGTTGCACCAGCAACAGGGCTAACATGAGTCCACAAACAAGATAATGATCATGTAATAACACTAGGAGCTGCAGTAACTGCCTCATCAGGGGAAGGCAAAGGCAGGGAGTGGGGACGAGGCTGCGGGATAGGGGGGATGGGGATAATGTGGTCGTGGGTGGCTGCTGATGATGGGAGAGGTGGAGGGGTGCGGTCCTTGATTGGGGCCAGATCCAGGCCAGATCTGCTACAGTGAGTCAACAGTTAGTTTGGTGTTTGCCTGTAATTCTGGCTCTGTACACGAAACCAGACCTTAGAAGGGAGAGGAGGAGAGGAATTGGGGGAGGGAGAGGAGGTGGTGGCGGTGGTGGTGGGGGGGGATACTTGAAAGCAACAGGAAGCTGGGCTTTTCTATGGTATAGGGAGTTTAATTATATGTACAACTTTCTTAGAGAGGAGGAACTCGTGCATGCCAGAATTTTGTCAAAGTGACATTGGCAATGCGCGTGGTCTCTGTCTCAGGACTTGGTTTGTACTGTGTTTGTGTTTGCACGCAACAGTAAATTTGGTCACAATCCAGCATTCCTCCACAACGTCTCGCTAACAAACATGGAACGATATTTTAATCATCGGGGCCCATGAGGGCTTTAGAACATGGCCAACCCTATATTAGATCTCGTTAGTGTGAGTCTGTGAGTGCAGTGTTTATTTAGATGGAAGAGGGCTGCAGAGATAGCAATCGCAGTTCAGTTTAGGGGGGGGGGTGGGGGTTGTTGGTGTGGGTGGTGCTAAAAGGGGTGATGGTGTGGGTCTGTGACCAGTCAGCATAGGGAGGGGAGGTCACCCCTTTCCTCTATCCAAGATCGACCGCCTCTGCTCAGGGCAAACCCTAACCAAGCTGTCCCTGCTGGGCCAGGCTGCCGAATTAGGAATACCCCTGGGCACACTTGCACATGGGGTTGGCGTAGTACTTAGCTTCGTGCTCTTTTGGAAGGCCTGCAGGGCTGCTCACATTGATCTTTCCCACACTCCAAAGCAGACAGTCGGAGAACGGAGAACGGAGAGCACACACTAGCTAGTTGGGAATTTTGTGGCTTGTGCTCACCCAAGCTAGTGAAATGTTTGCTGCTGCTCTTGCACAGATATGGAGGAGAGTAAAACAGCAAAGGGGAGAAGACATGAGGAAACTGAACAAATCGAAAGTACATGGTGGTTGACAGACACCCCTAGCCAATGATTTATGTTTATGTTTATATTTATGTTTAGGTATCTAAACATCAAATAGAATATAGCCGCACACTCCACTTTACTTCTTTTTCATTCCTTTATTTCCAAGATTACTGAACCTCGACAAAGGGCATTGGGCCGAAACATTGGAAATAAAAAGAGTGAAAAAGAAATAACGTTGAGTGTGTGGTTATAATATCTTTTCAGTTTAGAATCTGTCCTAGCCTGCACCACCTCATTTTGAGTGTGTATCCTTTCCTTTCTTTATGTTTAAGTATCTGGCAGACTCCTTTATCCAAAACAACTTGAAACAGTGGCATTAAGTCAGACAAAACATAGTACATTCTAAACTTCTGTTCAGTCGTTTATGAATTTAAACTGCTAACAACACAATGACTACTTGCATAGTAATACTACCACCACTATCACTAATAATAGACAGGACCTATAAATAACAGCATTAGATAGGTATTGCATCACTGTGCTATCACAAATAAATAGAGTTTAGACTGTGATTCTTGCAACTGAGAGACGCCGGAGACCATTACAGACACTTATTTGACAAATGAACAGGATTAGTGGGAGCATGGAGCTGAACCACAACATTCAAGTAGGACTGATTCATATTCCAGTAACTGTCTATTTATTTAACTGATTGGTCACAGTTTCACAGTGAAAGTTTTGGTGAAGGTTATTATTGATGTGTTCATCAGTCAACACTTTTACACGTTTTCCCATTCACTTACTGTCAAGCAGGTGTGTATAAGATTCAAACCATATGCACAGACCTGTCAGTTGAGCCCCCTGCTGTTATGTCATGATGCCTGGCTAGTAGTGCCCCATGGATGACCAGAGCTCTGGTTAGCAGCAGGCTGAGGTGGTTCAGTGGTTCATCTGGATGGCTTAGCCTGGACATAGCCTTACTTTCCAGCCTTTCACTGCCCAAGTGTCTGACAATGGCCCCAGAGTTTTATTATTGCAAGAGGAAAGAATGTTTGTCTTCCACATGCATGCTTCAAGTAGGGGATTGACAAAACCCACAGGCAGTGTTATCAGATATCTGCTTGATTTCCTGGACGTGTTGTACTGGGCAGTTTCAGCATATGCATGTGTGCTTTTGCTTGTGTGTGTGTGTGTAGGTATGTGTGTGTTGGGGGATAGAGAGAGAAAAGAGAAAGGGAGAGAAGTCTCTGTTGTGCACTGCTGTATTTATCTGTGTTTGCACTCATATAGAGGTGTGTGTGTCTAAGTCTGTGTGCGTCTGTGTCTGTGTGTAAGTGTTCGTGCATGATTGTGTGTGTCTTTGGGTGTATGTTCGCGTGTGATTCTATATGTGTGTGTATATGTGTGTGTGTGTGTGTTTGTGTATGTGTGTGTGTGTGTGTGTGTGTGTGTGTGTGTGTATGTCTTTGCATATTGGGGGGGGGGGGTGTGACAGAGCACTGTCTGTGGGCTGTTAATCCCCTGTTTTCACACACAGCTGTTTCCTGTTGGGAGCCTGGGCCAGGCTTGAGCCCTGTGTCCGACAGACACATTACAGCTGAGGCCCCGTCCCCAATGTCACACACACACACACACACACACACATGCACACACACACACACACACACACACACGCACACACACACGCACACACACAAACAAACTGCAGATCCAAGGCCACTGTCCTGACTATCTGAAATATCAGCCCTTTCCGGGAATAACTTTGCCGGCTCAGTGTGGGGCCGTGGAGAATCAGGACACAATGCGAGTGAAACTATAATGAATAATGGGGCAGCTGCAATTTTTTTTAGAAACAGACGGATGATGGATAGGCCCTCAAAAAATATTCCTGAACGAATCAATTATTCAGCCTGGAGAAATGACAGGTAAAAAAGCGCGGAGGTCATGCCTACTGCACTGGCATTCTGGTCACACATAAGGAGAAGAGGACCTTCGTTTTAGTCAGGGTGCGTACGCCACCGACCTTTGACCTGCTGGAATAGTTGAGTAAGTGATTAGGCCCTGGAGACCTAACTCTTCACCCGACCCCTAGACTTTCCATATTCCCCACCACCCTGCAGCCAACTAAATGATCTTCAGATAGTGTGGGGATCTGCAGTCGTTTTCTGATGGACCTGAAGATGCTTAAGCTATGTAAAAAAGTTAGCTCAGATCAGATATTTCACACCTTCATTTGAACCGCAGGTTAATAAGGGGCTTTGTGTTTTGGTATATTTATTTTATTTTCATTTACTCATATACTTGTTTTCCTCTCATATTCACATATGTAAAGCAGAAAAAACACACTCCCACTGGTTATGTCTGTCGTTTATTAAAGTTAATATGTCGAATAAACATAACATTATACACTTGTTTTGATCTTTTAAACGAGCTCCAGAACTGAATTAGGAAATGACATTTGGCTCTGTGGTAATAAAAAATGGAATTGGGTAAACACATGCTTGGGATAATTACTCTTTATCTGTTCTTTTGCAGAGTGAATCAGTGAAGTATTTCCTGGACAACTTGGATCGTATTGGAGAACTGGTGAGTCAGCCATGTGTAATATTCCTTCAGCGAATGCACAGTCATGGTCTCCGAGGCACATTTGCAACTTGAGATTACTGAAAAACAACAAGACACATTTCTTTACCACCATGTGTTATGGAAACTGCCCAAAAGCTAAGATGACACAAAAGAACAGATATGACCACAACCGAAAAATACATCAGTAACAAATTTACTCAAGCCATGTGTTCGTTTTGATCACCTACTGCAGTTTCATTTTGTGTTTAAGCACACAGTTAACACAAGCAACCTCTTCTGTAGTACATCTGTATATATCTTGCACTCTTTTTGTAAGTGACACAGGGAAGGGGATGAGCTTGAAGGTGAAGTGAGACTGAGGTGGTTTGCACTTCTCTCTCTGACGGTGTGGAGAATTTAAAGTATTGCCAGCCGTGGGGGCGACATAGTCATAGGTTGCTAAGAGCAGCAAGGAGGAAATACTTTAGCCCAAGTCTCTGAAGGGTAGTGAAAAACAGTAAGTCTAGAATATGTTTTGTGTAGGCTGTCTTGGAAACTGTGTCTAAGTGCCAGAAATAGTCACGTGAGAACTGTGGACTGAGAGGCAGTCTTTAAAATAAAATTATATGGGATATCCCCTCCACACAATTTAGTTTCCATGTTATGACATCTAACAGTCTCTGAAGAAACGTCAAAATAAAATTTTAATTTTAATATGTTTTAATAAATTTTGCATTGACTTCAAAACTGCACAAACATTTACAAATCTTGGTAATGACTTTCTTTTCCTGTCTCTTGCTACTTTGTTTGGTAGAGTTATGTTCCAAGCAGGCAGGATATCCTGCTGGCCAGGAAAGCGACGAAAGGTATTGTGGAGCATGACTTTGTCATCAAGAAGATTCCCTTCAAGATGGTGGATGTGGGGGGGCAGCGTTCCCAGAGGCAGAAGTGGTTCCAGTGCTTCGACGGGATCACCTCCATCCTCTTCATGGTGTCCTCCAGCGAGTACGACCAGGTGCTGATGGAGGACAGGCGCACCAACCGCCTGGTGGAGTCCATGAACATCTTCGAGACCATCGTCAACAACAAGCTCTTCTCCAATGTCTCCATCATCCTCTTCCTCAACAAGATGGACCTGCTGGTGGAGAAGGTGGGCAAGGTGAACATCCAGAAGTACTTTCCCGACTTCCGCCACAACCCACACCGCCTGGAGGACGTGAAGGCCTACCTGGTCCAGTGCTTCAACCGCAAGCGGCGCAACCGCAGCAAGCCGCTCTTCCACCACTTTACCACCGCCATCGACACGGAGAACATTCGCTTCGTGTTCCACGCCGTCAAGGACACCATCCTGCAGGAGAACCTCAAGGACATCATGCTGCAGTGAGAGAAGGGCTGTGCTAGCTGTCGGACTCTTGAGAGATATGGGGTCGTATGAGTGCACTGTATGCTCCCCTCCCCTCCCCACCCCACACTTTTCCTGGCAAATCAGTTTGGTCCACTTTTGCCCTCTCATCCCTCAGTGCACTGATGTTCTACAAAGAAATGAGAGGCTACTACCAGACCTCTCCATGTATAGTGTTTGACTTTGAAATGAGTAAGAACAGTACAAAATTGTTTGTGCGTGCGTGTGTGTGTGTGTGTGTGTGTGTGTTTTGTAAAATAGGTTGAGGAATTGTCTGAACATTAAAATACCAGTTTCACTCCCTCACAGTATGACAGATATGTCACAGCTTTTACTATTCCAATCAGTCACTTTATTTTCTTGATGATGAAAAATGTTTTTTTTGTGTGTGTTTTTTGGACCAGGGTAACATAACTTTTTTTGCAGTACAATATTCTGAGCAAAACACTGAGCTATTAAATGTATATATGCATGTGAATGGAGGTTTATGTAAGTTGTGGTAATTGCAATCTACAGTTGCCTACAGTGTGTGTGTGTGTGTGTGTATGTGTGTGTGTGTGTGTGTGTGTGTGTGTGTGTGTGTGTGTGTGTGTGTGTGTGTATGTGTGTGTGTGTGTGTGTGTGTGTGTGTGTGTGTGTGTGTGTGTGTGTGTGTGTGTGTGTGTGTGTGTGTTTTCTACAGTGAAAGGAGGAGGGAAGTTGTCCTTTCCAATGTACTGACTGATTCAATGTTGTTTTGAGGATGAAACAATGAAATAACAAGGACATTCACCAGGAACATCCTGCATTACCGACCAATCGAATTTCACTGCAACAAATGTCTCCCTCTTACATTAATGATACCGTACATCATGAAATTAATGGAAACAGATTTGCCTCTTAATTTTGTTAGGGAATCTGAAGAAGGGAAGGCAACTTTATTTTTTATATAAACAAAAATGTCAGCGTGGTGCAAGTTATATTCAGATTTGGGTAGTTTTAGTGAGGTATGTATAAATTCACAGCTTCTGTTTTTTTTCTTCATGGATGAAACTCAAGCAGTGCCCAAGGAATTTTCAGTGGCTCCTTTCCAGCAGTGTCATTATTATGGAAAGCAACCAAGTGCTCCTCCGACATCCTGTTGCACCGAACATTCCAGCTGAGCTTTTTTTTTTTTTTTTTTAAATCTTCAGACATTGTTTGATATGTTCTATGTTAGCCATGCAGTTTTTTTTGTGATAGCCAAAATGCTTAAAACAGTGAATCACATGCTTCATTACCTTTTGCCAAACAGACGTTTCCTAAAAACCACACAATGTGGTAGATTCTGGAATGACTTCAGCTGCAAATAACTGAGCAGTCACAAGTCTTTATTGAAATTTTGCACATCAGAGACACCAAGCAGGCTAGACAGAATTGATTGGTGGAGTTGGAAACAGAGTTGTAAAAACTGCAGATCCAATATCACCACTAACTCCTAACTCCTGCACAACAGAGCTGTTGTTGTGTCTTTGAACGTCTTCATTGCACTGCACTGTGCTGCATTGCTGATTGTCTTGAGGGGTTCCAAAGGCGCGTTTAGCCTCTGCTGTTCTCTCTGAAAATTGAATTGAACTCCTTAAAGGCTTGTCTCCATTTATAGTGTAATTGAACTTTCTCATGGGGATTCTTGGGGAAAATGTCCTGGAATTAGCCTAAGCATATAAATAGTACAAAACATGGTTGCGCTCTAGTCTGTCCCCCTCTCTCTTTTTGTCTTTCTATGGCTTTCTCTCTCTCTCTCTCTCTCTCCCTCTCTCTCTATCATAGATGTCTTGAAGAGTGAGTGTTATTCCCAGCAAAGGGGAAGCAGAAAAAGGTTGCACGTTTAGTCAGAAAAGATTTACTGCGTTTTGAGTTTCCCTCACCCACAAAAAACAAAGGGCCAATCCCAGAGGTGAGCACAGATGTGGGGGAGTGTGGGGGCCCTCTGATGTGGGCCCCGGGGCGCTCGCCTTGCCTCCCCCCTTTCTCCATGCCTCTGCTTTAGTCATTAGAAACAGTCCTGACTGATTCATACACTCCTCGGACAGCCAGCGTCTACCGTTAGCGCAATGATGGGGTTTTTTTTGTTTCTGCTAGCAGATGACAACATATGGTGGATTCTGCACGTCAGACATGGTACCAAATTTCAGGTTTAAGGACATGTGTTCTGTTGTATTTTCTGGGTGGTCGATCTCCTTGTGTGTTAGAAAAAAAAAAGTTCTGAAGCATTGTGTGCTAAGAATATTAGTTCTGAAATGCTGTGCTCTCTCTCTCTCTCTCTCTGAGCAATCAGCCAGTCAACATAAGCCCATTGCCTCTCCTCTCCACCCACTCTTCCCTAGAAACCACACTTGTGTCCACAGGAAGTAGTCAGTTCTGGATCCAAACTCTGTGTGCGTGTGTGTGTGTGTGTGTGTGTGCGCGTGTGTGTGTGCGTGTGTCTGTGTGTGTGTAATCTATGCTGGTTCTCTTTGCTTGCATGACCCCATCAATGTCCCAGGAGAGTCATACCCTACATCTAAACCCACATGCTACATCCTGCAGCCTAAGAAAACATATTCTGAAAAATATTTAGAATTTTGTTACTGTTCACAACCACTCTTGCTGTATCAAAAACGATGCTATGGAGTTTGACTCTTGGTGCTGTTCATTAGGAGACACCTATTTATATTTTTTTAATCTGTGAATTTCGAGGTTTTAGGGCAGACTAAATTTGTGTTTACTTCAGTTTCATCTGTTACACTGAACTGACATCTTTAGAATGTTTGCTAAATGCTTTGCTGAAACTCAAGCAATGTTCCCCTGCTACATACACAGAGAGGATGAGGCCACATCTGATCGAGGATCACTGGGATGTCATTTAACTTACTGCTGAGGAAGACAGAAATCTTCCTCTGAAATATCTTCTGTCTATCTCCCTCGACACCCCCACCTCTATCACCTCTCATATCCGCCCTTTGGACCGACTTAAACCCAAGAATTGCTAGTTTGGGCAAATAAAAAGGTTTCTGCCTAATGCAGTAGAACATCAAAAGAACCAATATGTCAGATCGAGTGTAGGCTGGGACAGGGTCCTGTCCCAGTCACAGGGTTGACGGGGTTGTGGCAGCTTTCGTGATGTTGACAGGGACTGCGTGGATGTGTGTTTAGTTTTGATAGGTCCAGTCATTGCTTCCATGTTTTTCTGTAATAAAATGTGCTGAGTGTGTAGCAGCAGTACCTTGCGACAGCTGTTGTTCTCTGCCCTGCAAAGATGTTTGCTCAAACTGTTTATTGTGGAAATTATGCTTCATTAATCCTCTTGAATCGCCCTCCCAAGTTGACCTTGTCAGAATACTGTGGCTACTAACTATTAGTGGTTTTTTTTTTTTTTTACCTTTAGTTTGCTGTGTTCATTCCTGACCTTCCCTCCCAGTCAAAACATATACCGTAATTGTAAAAAGTGTGAAAACATTTGTGATCAACTGTATTGCAGTTGTTTTGTATATAAGACTTGTATAAAAAGCAATAAACATCTTTTATGTTATATGGATGGCATGTTTGATTGAACATCTCTTTAACCCAACCCGTCCAGTGACAGACTCACTTCTGTCTGCTAATGTAAGCATGTCAGGACCACATCAGAACCTCTACCAACAACTAGCTAGTCAGATTCTTGCAAACATATTAGGAAGTCTACTGTCTGTATATACTGACAGCTACTGGTGGCAATTAAATGTTTTCTTAGACAGCAGACCAGAGAATACTGTTTAGCTCAGCAGAGAAAGGATGGTGATGCTTGTTTTTGAGAAGTGGAAGAAAACCCTGCGTGCGTTTCCTGAGGACGACTTTGAGAGCGAGTTCAAACGCTCGAAAAACAGATGGTTATGCAAGAGTTAACAAGCACAGGAAGCTCTATCCTCCAGTGGGCATTATCCTCCTCGGCCAGTTCCACACCACTTGGTTGCTCAGATGGTAAGAAGTGTTGCCTTACATCACCATCTCCATAAGCTCACTCTTTTAATCACATCTACGTATTTTCCCAGCTATTGTCTAACACGTGTTCTGCTTTTATTTGATTCCTTCTAATCTTTAGGAAACAATGCTTTTGTCCTTTAAAAAAGACAAATAAACAAATAAAAAAGGGGATTCCTATTAACCCACACCTTAAAAATGCATCTCAAAACTCTCTGGCTGGACTGAGATACCACTCAACAACACAAGAGGCCTTTCTCTGGCTAACCCTTGTCTTATTTACACGAGTGAAACTCATGACTCCTGCTACCCTAACAGTCCCTTTAGGGCTCATTTGATTGGACTTACAGCTGAACTGTGATATTTTTTAATAATGCACTATCAGTGAAAGCAGCTGCTTAGGCCCAATCCCTAGCCAAGCAATGTGAAAGAGGGCCGCTGTTTCCCTTTTGGGAATTAGCCAAGTTTATGAAACGTGTAGTGGCTAATTAACTGTGTGATATAAAAGGAGATCAAAGCCACATTTTTTTCTTGGTTCAAAACAAAAGGTCATTTCATAGCGGCATGTAGTGTTCTTTGCAGTGCTGTGCTGTGGACTGGGATTCAATCAGAGAAAGGCCATACGAAAAGTGTCAAAACAAAATGAAAACCATGTGGAGGCAATTACTGTTCTGAAAAGGATAAGGTGATCACTGCTATTGAGACTGTTCAGAAACCCTTGTTACAAAGTTGCGGGAAATCAATGTTTTTTAAATCTTATACCACAGCCCCCTCTACTGGACTTCAAAATAAATGCATCTTGTGAAGAGTTTCATTAGTGCGTGGTTCTAGTTTTACCTCCAAGGGGAAAATATATAGTATACTACAGTATTTACCGTAGTATACTATAGATTAGGCTACTAAAGTTAGCCTACAATATAGTGTGGTATTTACTATGGTAGTTACTATCAAGTTGTGTTATACAGTAGGCTAAATGTTGTAGTAAACACTGCATTGTAGTGTATTATGGTAAATATAGTAAGTTACTACACATTATAGCATATTATAGTAGGCCTAAATAGTATAGCAATTATAGTATCATAGTATACTATAATAAATATTATAGTCAGACACTATGGCCGTATGCTATAGTATAATACAATAAATAATGTAGTATTCTACATTCATAATTCATTTACTACACAATGTAGTGTGTTTACCATGTTAGTAGAGTATTATTTAACAGCATAAAAAGATTGGGTCTAGCTTTGGCCCTTAAGAAAAAAAAAGGAATTTAGGTAATGATCATACGCACATGGTCTATCGTGCCAGGCTGAAATTATTAAATAATTACCGTTGTTAATCTTACCAAGATATCCGTTGGAGTGCCCCAATTGGTAGCCTACCTCCATGATGACAGAACTTCTCATAGCCTATGTCCTACATGTAGGATTTTGTGCTAGTATATTTTACAATAGGCTTCTCAGGGCTGTGAAGATCGTTTATATAGCATTGCTGTAATAATCAACTCAATAATATAACTCTAAGAAGCCTAATTGCTAAGCCTATTTGAGGCTTGATAAGTTGACGTCACGGTGTGCGAGCCACACCCCCGAGTAGTTCTCCCCTGTGTTCCTGCTGTGCTTAGGAAATTCATATTAATCATAGATTCATAGATGCAATGTTTGGCTAATGGTAATGGCGGGCCAGGCTTGAAACAGGTAGAATAATCCGGTGCCAATTCTGCCAAGTTGCAAATGAAAAGACAACAGGGCTGCTTTTTACATTTAAGCTCAGTTTTAACTGTGGAAAATGGAAAGTAGTTACTGTACTTTGTGTAGGCTAAACAGCAGTGCTTTAACCTATGGCACAGCCAGAGGAGAGTCCACCCCCTCATGTGCTCTCGGTTCTCACATGAGTTTATGCGGGCTACTCATCTGAGACTACTTAGTAACCAAAGTAAACTTCTAAAATAAATTCACGGCTGCGACTATCATTCTGTCCTCCCCGGATAACTGACCCCAAAACGAGACATCGAGCCCTTTCCCTGCTTTTGTAAATTACAATAGAAAGTCGTGACTGCTCTGAGATCAGCTTCATACAGTTTAATCGATAATTCTAAACGGAAACGTATGTGGAAGAGACCAACATTGACCAAAGAGTGTTGGGGAACAACACTCCCAACTTGTATAAGTTAAGTGTTCGTCATGTCGTCCGTTGTTACCCTAAACATATGTTACAGTTTACAGTTTTAGTGAAGCAAAACTGCACAATACCTGCCTTTAACAAGGCTTAATCGTAAAATTACCAAGTCTCGGTCAGTAGCTTTACCTTTGTTCTGAGAGTGGTACAGTCCTTTCCTCGTCGCTCAATGGTTGGCGCCGGGTGCTGTCCACATGGCCTTCTAAGTAAAATCCTCCTATATTACCAAAAAGTACCGTTTTTGTAAGTGAGCGATCAAAAAGATAACACCAATGCACGAAACGGAGGATATGGACGCCGAGATGGACTTTGACGATGGCGAAGAGCCTTCGTTCAGTGATCCGGAGGATTTCGAAGATGACATTAGTGATCAGGGTAAGCGAAGAGGAAAGTAGCCGGCTTTCAGGCCTGGTGCATCGCAACAGAAAGCTGAGCGGTAGTAACTAGCTAGCAGACTGTGCTATAATGTATAATATATAACGATTTGTTACTTAGACGTAAGTGTGTCGGCCATCCATTACTTGTCAATTCCATATTATTGTATCGCCATATAGGACTCACATTTGAAAAGAACTAAAAAAAAAAACTTTAGTCATTACAAAGTCATGAGCTTAGTTGGAGTGGGATGTTGAAAGGGAGTTGTAGCTAGTTAGCTTTAGCTAACGTTAGTCAACCTAGCTTCGATGTGGCAAGTGTTAGCCAGATTGTACATTAACCACAGCGTTTACAGTCTAAAACAAATGGGCATGTGATGCATGTGTCTTTCCGATTTACCTTTCTGTTCGCGTTGTACTTGCTTAAATGGATAACAATAACCCAGAGTTTCTGTAAGTAGATGGTCAAGAACAGATATTGACATATGTGCTTTGTAACCCTAAAAAGTTAGGTAGCTAACTTGGCAAGCTAAGCTAGTTGGTTTCCAGCTGTCAAGCCATTGTGTCTGCAACAAGTGCATAGGTAGCTAATTTTGACCAATGTGCTTATAACATATCAAGTGAAGTTCGCCAAATGGAGAGAAGATTTATACGTCTCCACAAAGTATAACATATCTTAAATTATCAAGGTTGGTAGTATAAGGAAGTAAGTGGTTTGGGTAACGTTCTGGATAGGTAAAATTCTGGTTTAACGTTTTACATTTTTATATTCTCAGAGCTCTTGGAGGATGTCATCAGGGAAAAGCCTCAGGAGGCTGATGGCATTGACTCTGTGGTGGTGGTGGACAATGTTCCCCAGGTTGGACAAGACCGTTTGGAGAAACTTAAAAATGTCATTCACAAGATCTTCTCTAAGTTTGGCAAAATTACAAATGAATTTTACCCTGAAGCTGAAGGAGGCAAAACCAAGGGGTACGTGCTTAACCCCATAAACTGCTCTTTTGTTTGTATAGTTATAGTGCCAAGGACTTTGTAAAATGACCGGTCATTCCGTTACCATCATTCTCTTCAGGTATATTTTCTTGGAGTATTCTGCCCCAGGTCATGCTAATGAAGCAGTGAAGAATGCCGACGGCTACAAATTGGACAAACAACACACTTTCCGCGTCAACCTTTTCACAGATTTCGATAAGTATGTTAATCTTGAACTTACTTCTCTTGTGTTTTTTGGTGTCCCAAAAGGGCATATTGTCTTTGATGTAAAATGTACAACCATCTGTGTTTATGTAGATACATGAACATCAGTGATGAATGGGAGACACCTGAGAAACAGCCATTCAAAGATTTTGTAAGTGTGTCTCCAGTAATTACTGCAGTATGGATTGCTCACAACGAAACCTCCTGGCCCTCACCAACATTCCTTCACTCTCACTTTTTGTGTGATGCAGGGTAATCTTCGCCACTGGATGGAGGATCAAGATTGTCGTGATCAGTACAGTGTGATTTATGAAGCTGGTGAGAGGACGGGCATATTTGCCAATGATGCCAAAGACGCAGTCACAGTGGAGGAGAGAGCGGTGAGTTGTTTGGTTAACTTACTCTACTTTGTAGGCCACCACTTCACAATTACTCTGTAATTGTAATCCATGTTGTGCACTTACTTGAATGATGAATTGTTTTTCTGTCTCACCACTCCTTCACCTGGTGATATCCCTCGCCACTCCAGCGCTGGACTGAGACCTACGTGCGCTGGTCTCCCAAGGGCACCTATCTCGCTACATTCACCAGAGGGGCATCGCCTTGTGGGGTGGAGAGAAGTTCAAGCAGATCCAGAGGTTCAGCCACCAGGGTGTGCAGCTCATCGACTTCTCACCCTGCGAAAGGTACATCACCGTCCAAGCCTTCACTGCAAATATGTGGGGATCAACTGCTGTGATTCTTGTTTTTATTCTGTTCGTAAATGGGTGACTTGTTTTAAAGGCGTGTTTTGTTTTTTTTTGTTTTTTTTTTGTAGGTACGTAGTGACCTTTAGCCCCCTCATGGACACGAAAGACGATCCCCAGGCCATCATCATCTGGGATGTCCTGACTGGACAGAAGAAGAGAGGCTTCCACTGTGAGAGCTCTGCCCATTGGCCTATTTTTAAGTGAGTACTGATGAGACAGGAGAGAAGGCAACTTTTCAAAGTTTTTTCATCACAGTCGTCTGCGGATGGTCTCAAACTTAACTGTTCTTGACATGTTCTTTCCTGTCGGCCACATTTAACATCACGCTTATTTTCCAGGTGGAGCAACGATGGAAAGTTCTTTGCCAGAATGTCCCAGGATACTCTCAGCATCTATGAGACACCAGTAAGATGTTTAACTTTGTATTGATTACTTTGGTACACACCACTCTTTAATTCATTAGTCTCTGTAGGTGGATTTGGGTACATCTGTATGCATGGGTTAAGGCATTTCAAGTAGGATAGCAACTCAAGTAGTTGTCTTCTGGTGTCCTTGAATAAATGTTTTAAATAACACTGTAGTTGAGTTTTTACAATTCTGCTAATCAGGAAATATTTTAATTGTAACGCTTCAGCAAAGGTGGCAAAAAATATTAATGACAGATGTATGTTCTTTTTGTTTAGTCCATGGGTCTCTTGGATAAGAAGAGTCTGAAGATCAATGGCATCAAGTAAGCTGGACCATACCTTTTTGTATTGACTGTGATTTTTATGGTCACTATATGAATAGCATTAGCTTTTAAGCTGTACTTTTTAAACACCTTATCATTTCTGTATATTAATGTGTGTTTTCGACCTCAGGGACTTCTCCTGGTCACCTGGTGATAACATCATCGCCTTCTGGGTCCCGGAAGACAAAGACATCCCCGCCAGGGTCACACTCATGCAGCTGCCAACCAGGAACGAGATCAGAGTTCGCAATCTGTTCAACGTGGTGGACTGCAAGCTCCACTGGCAAAAGAATGGCGACTACCTCTGTGTAAAAGTAGACAGGACCCCGAAAGGCACACAGGTAACATGGTTTACAATGCAACATCACCCTCGTAACTCGCATACATAGCTGGATGTAAAGGGCCTGATATTTTTCTGCTGTTTTGTTTGTGTTTGTAAAGGGTGTTGTCACCAACTTTGAGATCTTTCGGATGAGGGAGAAGCAGGTCCCTGTAGATGTTGTGGAGATGAAGGGTAAGGAAACTAGGACCATCTCTGATGTGACTTTATCTATAGGTTATTTTATTACGTCTGTTCATAGTTTTTTCCCCCACATAGTCTGTATTATTGTGGTTGTGAATACCTGAAACTTTACTAGTCAAATGTAGCAGAAGATTATACTCTGTCTGATGTGGCATGTTTTTTTCTGCTGAAATCATGTTTTGCAGATAATCCCAAGATATTTGTACTATTGTGAATGTAGCTTTACATGTGTTACCTAAGCTCTCAGTACACTGGCTATATTAACAGGTGCTTGTAGTGGCGGTTGATTTAATAATGTATAGATAAGTACAAACATCAATGAACCAAGCGTCACTATAGCATTGATGTGTGTTATACCTGTATGTAAACTTAATAGTTTCGATATTTCCCTTGCAGACAGTATCATCGCCTTCGCCTGGGAGCCCAACGGTAGCAAATTCGCTGTGCTTCACGGCGAGTCTCCAAGAATCAACTCTTCTTTTTACCACGTCAAGAGCAATGGGAAGATCGACTTGATCAGTAAGTAGTTTTGGTTTTCCATCACTAACAGTGTAGTTTAATCCTTCTCCATTGTGCACCACTAATGATTTGTTTGTTTCACAGAAATGTTCGACAAGCAGCAGGCCAACAGCATTTTCTGGAGTCCCCAGGGCCAGTTCTTGGTATTGGCTGGATTAAGGAGGTTGGTTTGTTATTGTTTAGGCTTTACACAAATTAAATTCTTCATCTTTGCAATTTGTTGATGTTAAACTGCATACCAACTGTTTTTCTTCCTCCCAATCACAGCATGAATGGTGCTTTGGCGTTCGTGGACACCTCTGACTGCACAATGATGAACATTGCCGAGCACTACATGGCTTCAGATGTTGAGTGGGACCCCACTGGTCGCTATGTGGTGACCTCTGTCTCCTGGTGGAGCCACAAGGTACCCTTTACCCCACACCAAATCCTTTTCCTTGGCTAGCTAAGCCGCATGATAGATTGCGCATGGCCTTCTGCTAGCCTAGATGGTGTGGGGTGTCGTGATGGCTTAATTGCCTTATTGGCTTAATCCCATTTTGGTCTTTCCACAGGTGGACAATGCCTACTGGCTGTGGACCTTCCAGGGCCGTCTGCTGCAAAAGAACAACAAGGACCGCTTCTGCCAGTTGCTGTGGAGACCCCGACCCCCCATCCTCCTGGGCCAGGAAGAGATCAAAGTGAGCAGTGCCCCAGTGACACTTTTGTCGTAGCCACCATGTGCTAATTTCATTTTGAGAGCACCATGGCAGTGATGAAGTAAATTTGGCTCTCAGCTCTCGATAATGTGTTGCAAGGCATTTGTTCGGTAAAAAATAGAATTGTCTGAGAGCCTGGTCTTCATTGTGGAGTTTGTTTAACATTGGATTAATCACGGCCAAGGAGTACATGGGTTTAGATCAAGAGGAGTCGAGCTGTGACAAGGGCCTGCTTTGATTCAGTCATTGTGAATGAAATCATTCTGATGTGCTGCACCTAATCACACCTCCCATCTTTTTTGCAGGCCATCAAGAAGGACCTGAAGAAATACTCCAAGATCTTTGAGCAGAAAGATCGTCTCAGTCAATCCAAGGCCTCCAAGGTACAATGACCACATTTTCTTTGAGGATCTGCAACCCCCTCCTTTTCATCTCAGAAATGTTCTCAATACCTGTGTGTAGTGCGCTCTCACCGTCGTGCTTTGATCTTGATCTGACCTAATCTGTTCTAACAGGAACTGATCGATAAGAGACGTGCCATGATGGAGGACTACCGCACATATCGTGAAGCTGCCCTCAAGATGCACCAGGAGCAGAGATCTCTGCGTCTGGAGCTCCGAGGAGGTAGGACCATCAGAAAGGGATAATAGAACCATTTTATTTACAGACTCAATAACCAGATATAAAAGACGTGAACCTACAACATACTGCACACACATCACCTTACATGCGTGAAATTTATTTATAGACGTGTAATGTCTGTCTAAGGTCATTCAAATACAGGTTTTTTAGTCCAGTATTTTCAAATATGGAAGAATGTTGTTGTGTGTCACTTGAAAAGTGACACATGATTCTCCTTACTTGCAAGGAGTATAGGAATTATACAGAAGTTAGGTCCGGTCAAACTATTTAACATTTTTTGATTGGACGAGACGTATTCTAAGCATCACTAGAAGAGCGGATATTCCACGGTATACAATGGGTGACTCTTCACAGTTGATAATTACTCCACCGAAGATACAACGTAACTGTTCGGACTGTGAACAACGACAACAATCATATCTCAGCGGCTGCACAATACAGGGGACTGTCCAAATCAACGTGTAGGAGACTTGTTGCATAGTAACCACAGACGCCATTAACTCGAACTGGAATTATTTTGTGGAGCAGGGACTGGAGTAAACTGAAATACAATGAAATAAAACTTTAAAATCACTGTTAAAATTGTGTCTATACATTAACTGTGTCGTCAATGGAACTGTTGTATAAAAGCAATACAACACTCGTGTTCGTGAGGGTGTTCATGGATATCCTCACTGGTGTGGTTACCTACAGCACTCAGCCTTTGGCTTTGTGCCTACGGCTGAAGCACACCATTGAGGATATCCACAAACAGCCTCACTCCCACTCCTGTTATATTGCTTAACTATACCTTACTACTCACAAAAACTTATATTATTAGGGATATTTGGCTTTCGAGTGAAATTTATCGAAAATGAAAAAAGTTCACACTACAGTCGTATTGTCTCACGAAAGTAGGGCATTTAAGTAGAATCATGCAGTGGTGATTTTCTCATCTCAAACAGTTTATTGAAACAAAAGCGAACAACAGTGGTGGGTGGGTGACAAAAAATAACTAACTTGTCAATTTTTAGGTGTCGTCTTGGTCTCATGATTTCGAAATGTGAAGAGAATGATGAGGAGGACTGTTTAAATACCAATTGTAATTAAACATGAAGACATTTATTGGTCAATTCATGTATTAAACAATTATTTCACTCAAAAGTCAGATATCCCTAACTTTTTGTGAGTAGTGTATATTAGGAGCAGCAGATCGTAAATTTAAGATGTATTATTTGTGTCCAGTTTCCAGAGATGGGTTAGTGTTGGTCAGTGGGCTCATTGATGTATCAAGTGACCAGCTGTCTCTTGAGGGGAAAAAATAGCTTAAATATGTGTATTTATTAACTTTCCTCTCTGCCCACCTGTCTGAATCTAAGGAGTGGACACGGATGAACTGGACAGCAATGTGGATGACTGGGAGGAGGAGACCATTGAGTTTTTCATCAGTGAAGACATTTTTCCCTTCGGCGAGCTGTAGTCCCTGGAGCAGGTGGGTTTAACTTTGGATAGAGTGAGAGGAAAACTGCCTGCTTTGACTGCGCTGTTCCCCCACGGCATACCACTAGCATTATCCACAGCAGTACAGCTGCTTTCCTCTCAGCAGATTGTGTAAAAAATGCTTGTGTATACAAATGTAACCTGTAAGTACATAAATAGAAGACGCTTATGTAAATAGATGTAGTTGGTGTTGGCACGTTTCGTGAATCACTCATGTAATGTATTGTGCGTGTGCTTGTCTCCTGATTCTCTCCACAGCTTGGTGATTTAGAGAGGAATTGGTGTGGATTGAAAAAAAAAAAAGCATCAGTTGTCTCTCTGCCTGGGCCTCGGGGACAACATCCTCCTCCTCCTCCTCCTCCTCCTCCTCCAGAGTGTAATTCTTTGCCCGACATCCATCTCTAGTGCCTTTTAATATTGGTTGCTGCAGCGGGAGAGCAGGGAGCTGCTGTGGGGCTGCTCCTCTGGCACCTAATCCAGTTCCAACAGGACCTGTCTCCAACACTTTGGGCCACATCTTGACTCAATCTGTTCTTTTCAAGTTTTTAAAACTTTTCAATTGTTTAATCCTTTTTCTGGTTTTTGAGTTGACTTTTTTTTTTTCTTCTGTTTTTGTAATATCGAAAGGCTGAGGTTTCACCACGTCACAACGTGCCATGAACTTTTTTTACACCGAGTGGAAAGAGAAGTGTTGGTTTCAGAAGTTTTTCCGAAAGGATAAAATGTATTCTAGAGTGCCAACATGGCACTACAGCGGCCTGTACCCTCCCCCTTTCAGATTACCTTATATTAAAAAGTGCGCAAAGATAAATAAAGAATATACTTACAAATATACAACAACTATATGGGTTTTTTGTCCCTCCTAAAACTCCCTACCCATAGAAAAGAAGTTTAGAATCCCCCAGTGTTCATAGTCTTTGGTGCCAGTAGTATGTCAGTTACAATTTACATTTACATTTACAAGACATAAAGGGTGTGGACTATTTGGTCTATTCAAAATGACAATACTTCAAATATAAAAAAATATGAATGACCTCTTTGACACTAACAATTTCCAAGCGATTATGAGATTTATTTCTTTTTTATTTCTTATTTTCTCTATTTAAAATCCTTGGTGAAAAGATGAGTTATGCGTTGGAGCAGCTCATTATGCATGGCTTAGCTGCCTGCCATGCTCAGAGTTTGGGCATTGTGAAGCAGTCACGTTTTTCTGAAGAGTTCAGCCCAAGGCTTCTCTGGTCACACACAATCTAATCCAGCCTGAAGGACCTCTCCTGACCCCATGTGGCAGTTGTGTGCTCCAGGTGTGCTGCTGCTACGCTTCTTGTGAGCCAATTGGGTGCTCATGTATGCTGCGTGGCAAGGGCAGAGGGGTGAGGCGGTGTGAATGGCCTGAAAGCATCTTTTGCATGTTGAATGAACAAAGTCGGTGGATTATCCGCTGTAAAGGGCACCTAGTTGCTGCTAAAAACACGCTTAAATTGTGCTCTTGTAGGCTGTATGAGGATTTAGAGTGACTAATCCTAACTTGGCATGTCAAGCAACCAACCTTGAGATCACGTGTGTAAGGGCAGGTTATCGTCTCTGTCATAGGGCATAACATGCATAGAAATGAACTTTTCATGGAAAAAAGATCACATGGGTATGTTTTAATCATGGGAGCAGAGTTTGGTTTGAGAATTGCAGAGGATTTTACATGATGCTATTAAAGAGTGTTTCTGTTGCCTCTGCCGTAGCCAAACAACAGATAACCCCAAACTGAAAGGGCACTGAGATTGGGCACGGCTGCACTTAAATGTTTATTTACTGTGGAAGACCAGTGCGGCCCACCCACTAGTTGGAGTTGAGGGTGGGAAAAGTATGCAAAAGAAGAGATGCTAGTGTAAACATTGACAAAATATTTATTGTCCAGTCCGCTAAGTAATAACTAAAAAAACACAAAAACAATAGGGGAAAAAGAAATGGCTTCTTTAATAATGCACTCACCAATGCACAGAAAACTATCGACTGAGAGATACCACATAACAGGAGAGCCATCCTTCCCTCTCAAAAGTCCCAGTTGAACCGAGCCCTCTTTAAATACACCCAACTATCCACTCTTAATTGCCTCAAATTGGATAATAGGGCTAAACTACCCAAATTGAGGAGCTCTCATCACAAATATACACATCAAAATCTCAAACTAAACATTAAGAAAAGAAATGATTGCTCAAACACCCAACTAATAATCCTCAAATTGTATCCCATAGCACACAGCAATAATATGATGGCAGCATGGCCACATCAAACACCCCTGTACAGCAAATGCTGAGCTCCTTCCCCTGGGGGAGTAAGCTGAAAGCATAGTCCAAGCACAGGGACGGCTGGATGGAACACTAGTTTGTTACATTTTTATGGACAAAATAACAAAAGTACAATTGTGAAATGGAGACTATGACAGTGTGTCACACTGTATGTAAGCAGGACAGCGTAAAGCAGAGATTGGAATCCCCACGAGGGGAAAACAAAGTAAAAAAAAAATCGCAGTAAACCGGCGGTAAACTCCCGTCACCAACAATAACCAGGCTTATTGTCACACAGCACAATGCAACAGCAGGCTACATATTTACACGCTGCAGAAAGTCCATAAAGAGTGATTGGGCAGGAGAGACGCCGTGTGTGTGTGGCTGCGTCTATGGGCAATTCCATATTAGTTGAAACGGACCATTGTCCTTGTTTTTTTTCTGATTTTTTTGTTCAAACATTCTTCCATGTCTTATTAGAACCAAACCAATATTTCAGCCTAATATCTTGTTTAGTTTCTGAGATATCGCTCTTCAAATATGGATAGACGTGTTCTAAAGAAAGGCAAGCATTCCAGTATTTCATAAGCACCACTTTTTATAGCCTACCCTCTCCTCTCCTAGAAAAACTCATCAGTTAGGAACTCAAGGAGTTCAAAGGTCATTGTAACTAGGGTTATACATTTCACCGTGTTTTCCCTCAGTATCTGATCTGTTTTATATTGCGTTTTTAGCCTTGGCGTGATGCAGTTGGCCATTTAAGCCCCTGAAATTACTCTTTTTTCATTTTGACAACATTTGGACATGTTCTAAGGAACTAATATTGAGCAAATGTTGGATATAACATTTTTAGCCTGTTAACACAGTGATTCTCTATTCCCTCAAACAGAAAAGAATGTGTGTACATTCCATGTTGTGCTTCCAAGAGGTTCATACAAATCAAACCAACACCTTCAGCCAACAGTTTTTCTTTTTTTTTTTAACTTCAGATGTTCAAAGTGGGTTTGCAAAGGTGGGTTTGCATTTCCTTTTGTACTTGAAAAAGTCTTCAGTGGTGGAAAAGACTGTAATTCCAATGTGATATTCTTAGACACACAGGGTACTGCCCCCATGTAAGCATCTGTCTTATATTGCATGTTCAGGCTTGTATGGCTTGGTTAACCATGTAAGCCCCATACATTAGTTGGTTATTTCAATGATGAGGAGGCACTCTAATCTCTCAAACAAAAAAACATGTGTTTACAATCCATATTGTCCTACCAAGGGGTTCATAAATATCAGACCACATTCTTCAGCCAAGACAGTGTTTCTTTTTTTTTTTTAATAATTTCATACATGTTCTGATAGAATATTAAAAGAGACAAGTTGGATCTACCACTTTTGCGTGGTCTATCAAGTGGCATACTTTTGAAGAAAAAAGTTGGGTTTTCATTCCTCTTGTTTGATAAAGGCAATAAAAAAAAAAACAGTCAATATTGGCCAACTTTGAGAGCTTGAAGCTTTAAAATACGACAAGTAACCATCTCAATTTTTTTCAACATCTGCTCTTACAATAAGTCATGTTAGAGTCACACTGGTTTGTCTTCTAGGTTTGGATTTACACTTCAGACAAATGTCGTGAAACGTGAATGAACTGTTAGTCCAAATAAGGCTCGCACCATGCTTATAGAGTCCTTTGTGCACAAAGTTGGCAGAAGTTCTTTTAAGTTTAATGGGAGGTAGGTAGCTCAGGTAAGATATACATATATAAAAATATATTGTAATAATAATAATCTTTACCTGTATGGCACAAGTCATACATACAAGATTCAACTCAAAGTGCTTTACAGTTTGGCAAGGTAACAACAAGACAACATTTCTTGCAGTCCAGTGGCGTTCAGACTGCATATAAGTGAAAATACAACCACAAGTAAACCACACCAAAATCCAATCTCTCATTCTCTCTTAAATGAAGTGCTGGGCAAAGTTTTTAATCTGTTAAAAACATTGCCGGCTGGGGCAATAATAAAATAGAATTCTCAGAGATCTGTATTCACAACACGTCAGAGACTCAAAGAGACACTAGCTGCTGTGAGCTCTGAAGTTACAAGAAAGGTACAACATCTCATGCTCACCCCAACAATGGTCCCTTTTCATCTAAATTATGACTAAAACCCATTAGATAATCCCCACAACATTCACCACAATGTTACCTCAAACAACCTTCTGGAAAACCATGGTCACTCTGAGCCTCCTTGCTATATCAGTAACTCATGTATGCAGATGATGACTAACAGCCGAGCCTCTCCTTCTGACTAGAAGCCCACAATACAGACAAGAGACTGACAGCCTTCACCGAGGCCTTCTTTGCCATGATAACACACTGAGTGAAGGCCTAGACATAGCATAGGTGGTTTAGCCATGCCCTCATCCTGCCATAGACTATCAGGCACAATCTTGTGTTTATAAAGGGTAACAACATTTTAGAAGACACAAACCTCAATGAAGTACAGACATTAACTTAAATGTCTACCTTTAAGCATATAAGTAAGTTTTATTAAAAGTTTCCCATGAAAGGTGTGTTGAATCTTATTTTATGCTGCATGCATATGTTTTTAAGGACTTGTAGTTTGCTGTCATGAGATGTGTTTTTATTGTGTATAAATTAACCTAACTGTTACATAAATTACCAACAGGCTGTGTGTGAATTGGGTAATGTGTCATTATACGCTTAGGTAGCCTATGTTTTCTCAAGTTTGAGAACTTTTTTTAAATTCAGCTTAAGTGTGACATTGCCTAAATGATACCAAGTCACTTAATGTTATCCAAAATTTGAAATAGTGTTCTCTCCTTTTCCTTAATGATCATTTGGACTATGCGTTTCCACAGCAGCCCCTGTGTGTGTACGTTCTAAGACTTTCAGGGAAAAAAACCACCTTTTTCATGATGAAAAGTTTGAACTTTACAACGAGCCTCTTGTACAGTCCCCGGAGATAATCATCATAGCCATTGTGAAGAAGGAAGGAGCGGAGCTTTAGGCCCTTAGGGTAGATCTAGTTTTATTTAGTGACATGGTACTCTGTATCCTTGGCTCTCTTCTTTTGTTCATGCTATTCACAGTGGGTAGTCGGAGTGAAAGTTAAATAGGGTATTTGGTTTCATCCTGTTTTTACAGTGATTATCCCTACCTCAGCCATGAAGTTTTGTGCAGTCAGGGAATGAGGAGACACCTAAGAATGTTTTCTTTTGTGTCCAGTCCAGTGAATTTATGATCTGACAACACATAATTTTACTTCAACATTCAGCCTGGACAACACATCATTCTCATAACTTGCATTCACAGACGTTTCTGTCAGTGGAATTGTAATGAACTAGACCTAATTTAGTTCCACCAAAAACTCGTCTAACTGCAGACCCTCTAGCGCAGCCTGCCCTAGCATGCAAGTGCATTCTTGCATATAATCTCTGCATTTTCCACGACAGATTAAAATCGCTGTTAGGGTTCTTCATATCTGATCCAGGATCTGTACACGATTTCATGAGAGAGGCGGGGTTTGAAGTCTCGCGAGTTTAGTGGTCTCCACTAGGCTTGTTGGTGTGTCAAAATAGGCTACCCAGCTTGCACATCCTTTCTCAGCTGACACCGTCTGGGGTGTAGAGCGCAAAAGAAGTCCTGTGGAGAGGTGAGTTTACCGATCTGGCACTGTTTTCAAATTTCTTTCTGGAAGTTGTCGTATTGTTAACGTTAGCGCTGTACTGTTAAATGCTTTATTAGAGGTGAATTTCTTGTCTGATGGTTCTGAGCAGCCTGTGAACCTTATCTGAACCTGAAAGGGAGGGGGCAATGATTCGAAATATCGTTTCAGCAGTTGATATATTCAGTTTCAAATGTAAAGAAGTATAGGCTACACTGTTTCGTGTATAACTGGGTTCTAAAATACATATATATATTTGCTGTAGCCTATGAGTTCCAGCTAGATAACGGCGGACTCACAGCTGCCCTCTCCGGTGATGTTGTCAAAGAGCTACATTGTGCGGCCCGGTAGAATGTAGAGGTTTCAGCCGCACATGATGAATAGGTGTACAGTGCTGTAGCAGACTTGTAGCTACCGAGTTATACGAATATTAATTAGTCGTGTGATTATAACGGGAATGCGATAGTTCACTATTCAGCGACAGGGTGAAAAGCTTAAGGACCTAGCTTAATATCATTGTAGGAAACGGAAGTCATAGCTAGACTAATATGACCACTGCCTTTTACGAACAGAATGTCTTTGATTATGTCCAGTTGTAGGCTATGTGTTGGGAATCTTGTGTATTTCGCAGAGTATATATTTATATAGCCTCGAATGGACTCGGCAATGTATGGTTTATTATGGTTAAAGAGAGTCTAGTTTTCTTCAACGCGGTGGTTCACAAGAGACTTACCAAAAACTTATGAATATTCAACCATGCGTTCGGAGACATGTTAAACCATGATTGTAAAACGCGCTTGCAGTGTTATGTCTCCGACTAAATTGTTGTTCCAGAACGACCACAACGTCGTGTTCTTTTCATGATGGTGTGAAGTACCGTATACTGCAGTTTGGGACGCACCATAGGCCTACCTTTTTACACCACAATTGGTGTCTGTTAGTAGCCTACTTTTTCCTTGCTTGCTTTTTTTCCTACTCCTGTTTGCCTACTTCGGGGGCAGATTCCTGTATAAGTTATGGAATAGAAGTTAGGTTGGAGAGATATTAAAAACCACATTTCATAGAAAATATGTGTCTTGCAAGTAGCAAAGGAAGTATTGAAGGAGTGTTGAACACAGTACCACATGACCAACCATAGACCAGACCCGTCATAGGGTACATTTTTAGGTTTACTCACAGCTCTGTGTTACTTTAGATGTTTAACTTGAAATCTTTTGTACATGGTCGTAAAATCTCCCTATTAATGCCAAATAGTTTAAAGAGAATGCCTTGTGTTTCCCCCTGTTAAATTGCATTAAATTATTGTACAACATCCTGGCATTGGAAATGCAGAAGTGTCAGTAGTTGGTTGTCAAATGGCAATGTTAAGTCTTCTTTGTGAAAATGATGCAAATGACCTGTTTCACTTGAGGTTGGTGTGGTAAAGTACTTGGCCCTCGCCACTGTCATCCTGTGTGGAAGTGTCATATAATGATCTAGCAGGCTGCAGCATTGTCAGATAAGAGCATAGAAGTTTAAGTTGAAGTCTACTCTGTACTGGCCCAGATGATTTTACAGATTATAGTTATTGAAATCCTTGTGGTGGGATATTGTCTCTACGCCATTCACATGGCTTACTACTGTGTAGTTTCTGTGTTATTGACAGTGTCTTTTCTCTTTCTCTCTCATTCATCCTTCCTCTTCTCCATCTGCAGGTTGTATACTTTCCACTGGCATGGGACGTGCTAGCATGGATCTTAGGTGAGGATGGAATACCCACCGCTAAAATCAGAGAAAATGGGGAAGTCCAGACTGTTTCGTGTCTCTCTGATTCTGGGCTCTGTGTTCATGATTCTTCTGATAATCATCTACTGGGACGATGTGGGGGCAACCCACTTTTACCTGCACACCACCATATCCGGCCCCCACACCTCCCGACAGCCCCCGGAGGGTAACCCTGATCCCAAACACAAGCCAGAGCCGGACAAAGAGCCCTCTTTCCT
The DNA here is from genome assembly GCA_030347295.1 of Setipinna tenuifilis. Taxonomy (NCBI): domain Eukaryota; kingdom Metazoa; phylum Chordata; class Actinopteri; order Clupeiformes; family Engraulidae; genus Setipinna; species Setipinna tenuifilis. The sequence continues at coordinate 24,602,076 of CM059266.1, read as the reverse complement.
GTCAGACATTGATGCCTTTGTCAACCAGTTCCTGGTCGGCACCATGGACCCCACCGAGCAGGTTAGGGGGCAGCACCTCGCTGGTGATGCTCAGAACCAGTCCAATGAATCCAAGTCGGACGAGAAGTTTGTTCCCAGGCGTGAGTGGAAAATCCACCTGACCCCGATTTCCCCGGAGCTGAAACAAAGGCAAGAGGAGCGTAAAGAGATGGTGCGTAGCCTCTGCAGTGCCAACAGCACGTTGGAGTTCCCCGGCAAGAACCGGACATTTGACGACATTCCTAACAAGGAGCTGGACCACCTGATTGTGGACGACCGGCACGGGATCATCTACTGCTACGTGCCCAAGGTGGCGTGCACCAACTGGAAGCGCATCATGATCGTGCTGAGCGAGAGCCTGCTGGTGGACGGTGTGCCTTACCAGGACCCCCTGGACGTTCCCACCGAGCAGATCCACAACAGCAGCCTGCACTTCTCCTTCAACAAGTTCTGGAAGCGCTACGGCAAGTTCTCGCGCCACCTGATGAAGATCAAGCTTAAGAAGTATACCAAGTTCATGTTCGTTAGAGATCCCTTTGTCAGGCTCATCTCGGCCTACCGGAACAAGTTTGAGCAGGAGAACGAGGAGTTTTACAAAAGGTTCGCCGTGGTCATGCTCAAGCGATACGGAAACTACTCTGACCCCCCGGCTTCGGTCGTGGATGCATTCGCGGCTGGCATCAGGCCGACCTTCTCTAACTTCATCCAATACCTTCTGGACCCCAACACAGAGAAGGAGGCTCCCTACAACGAGCACTGGAGACAGATGTACCGCCTGTGCCACCCTTGCCAGATAAACTACGACTTTGTGGGCAAGCTCGAGACCCTGGATGAGGACGCTGAGCACTTGCTGAGGATTCTGCGTGTGGACAATGTGGTCCAGTTCCCTGCGAGTCATCGGAACCGAACCACAAGCAGCTGGGAGCAAGATTGGTTCGCCAACATTCCTTACGAGTTGCGGAGAGAACTCTACAAACTCTACGAGGCTGACTTCAGACTGTTTGGATATGCCAAACCTGAGAAACTTTTACATCAGTGAAACAGAGCTCCCTCCTGGAAGCTCCATTGTAAAGATAGGAATATGGGAAATATTTTACTTTTATTGCCATTGTTATTGTATTGACTTGTCATTTTTTTCTAATACCCGTAGATTTTTTTACAAGGGATGCTTGAATTTTTGCTGTCTGGTTTCTAGTCATTTTAGTGATTCTGATATGTACAGTTTGCCATAAAGGAATATGAAAAAAGGATTGCTTGAAAAATGGTAACACGTATTTGAAGGTTTCAGTAATCTCAAGGAGCATGAAGCAGTGGGAAGTTACAGTTTCCCAGAAGGTTTGGATTTTCATGCTAGACTCTGTATGCTGGGCAAAGAGGTTTTTTTTTTTACTATTTTGACAAGGAAAGGGAGAGTCAAGGCACTGGTGGGAAATAAGTGTGTTAAAACAATGTTTATTTGAATGTTTCCTTCCAACTTAAGTTCATTTTTACATATTGCCCCCTTACAGTAGAGGAAGTGTGAATGTGACTATTTGTGATATAAGGGAATGTGTCAAAAATGCAGCTATGTTGCATAGATGATGTATTTATCTCGGTTTGTACATATTTTTCTGTCTTAAATGGCACAAGCATTCATCATAGCAGTAAGGTTATTTAGCATGCAGGGAGGCAGATCTGCTTTTCTGGCTATCAGCATCAAAAGGAAATTCCTTTGTAGCGGATTATGTTCCTGAGGAGAATTGTCGGGCCTCTTTTCCTCTGTGTGTATGACTAACTCCTCCTCCTCCTCCTTAATTTATCGTCACTTTCCTTTGATTTCGCCTCTTCTCCGTCTGTAAGGAGCACTGGTGTACCGGCTAAGTTTGTTTGCCATAGTCGTCTGCATGCCACAGATTTGAATGGAGCATGTGTGCCTTGGTCCCTGTCGACCGATGTGGGTCTCTGGAGGGACTCGGAGAAGGGGGAAATGCAAGGCTTCCTTACTCAAACAGTCTGGTGGACTCGCATAGATTTAGTCGCTGTTAAATTAATAACAACGTTTTATTTAATGACTTAAAAACATCAGAGAAATCACATTAAGCACAAAACAATATGTGGTTTTACAGCTGTTTATTTTATCTTTTCCAGGGCAGCAACAGCAGCAGAACATTCTTCTTACAGTAGAGAGTTTGTGTCAGGCTCTTATAGTTAACAAACTGGGCACTTCATTATCCATTATACTGCACTCCTTCAAGATTGATTTCTTTTAAAGATGCTATCATAGTATTAACCCGATGCACTTTGCACAGAGTACTGTATTTTTGTTCTTGACTCTGAGAATGTGTGTGCATTTGTTTGATTTCCTCTGGCGTTTCCTGTCTTTCTCTACTGTCCTGTAGTGTGCTTTGGTGGGCTTGGTTTACCACGTGAGTCAGCATGGAGCCTACAGGTCAAATAGCAGCTATTGGACAGGAAGGCAAAAGGGGGGGTGGGGGCTGGACACACTCATCATCTCCTGACCAACTAGCCCTGTGGTCAGAGCTTTGGGGGAAAATAGACTCTGGCCAACACTGCGCTGTTGCACCCATATTGTAGCAGTGGCTTTCTAAGGGCGAGGGAAGTAACGTTTACACAGCAAAAAGCATAAATGAAAAAAAGTATTTTTCTAAGTCGCAGTATATTTGTCTATGGAAAAAAAAGGAATATTGTTTAGGAACTCCTTGGGAAATATTTTAATGAAGTAGAGTATATTTGATGTATACTGTATGTTTTTAAAAAAAATATTGCTAAACCTTGCCAAGTTAATGGCTAGGATGTCGAGATTTGTCAATGCGTTTTTTTTTTCTTCTTCTTCGTTCCTTGTTGAAGTTGGGTTTCAAGTGGACAAAGCACATCCTTCTCCTAAGTTACGTTAAACAGATGATTCTGAACTCTCCTATGTACTGTCATTTGCCAATGTGTTTGAATATGGTTGTGCAACAGAACAAAACTTGATGTTATTTTGTTTTAAAGTTATGTGCCGCAGATCATGGCAATGATTATCTATGTATATGTGTTTATTTGTGACCTTTCTGATGCCTCCATCTCAGTGGAAGATTAGGTGGTGTCATATAAGGATTAAATTCAGTCAAAGCAAGTTCTAGCTGCATGCAATGTTTAGTTGCAGGGTAAACTTCAGCGTTAGCTCAAAAAGGGATATCTTTGTGTATAATTTTTCATCAGGTATGAATAGTAAAAAAAAAAGTTGTCAAGTGGACTGATTTGATTTTTAATTCAGAATATTCAGTCCTGAGCATTTGATAAGATCTTGTCATGTGTGTTGCACATTATGTTTCGCTGTTGGGACATTAAAGTGACATGGTTTAATAAAAGATAAAGCATGTTTTTTAAAAAGTGAAATGAAAACGTGTGCTAATGGAAAGTGTACTTGTACTGAAAATTGTGTAATAATTCAGTCACCAGATCAAGTCTTAGCTACAGAGTAGGCCACTTGAATGGCCACTGTAAATATAAGAGACTTACCCTTTGTATAAAGACCTACCCTTTGTATTTTCATCTCCAGAAGTAACTGCATCTGTGTGCACCTTTGCACATGGATCCATTGACCACTTATATGTCATTGTCTGTAATGTAATGTAGAGCACCTAAAGGTTCCAGTCTTTAACATAAAGACATGTTTATCAGACACATTCAGGCTCTTCTAACTAGACACTTTTGTGTTTATGCCTTTGCCACTAGGTGGAACCAGTGCTCCAGTTTGGTCCACATTTGGGTTAGTAATGCTGCTGGAGTGAGTTATATTATCCCCAATGGATAAGCCCCCGTTAATCCTCTGCACCAATGCTATGACCACTCTCTGTCATAAACACGCACACTCAGACAGGCTGGAGAGAGTGACTGATCTCCAAACCACTGTATGCCCTTGTATTTTTAGAATCTTTTCAGCTGAGCCATCATGCGGGGAGATAGCGGCCCACACACAGCCAGACAGCTAGACAGCTAGACAGCTTGACTTTGGGGGGGAAAGGTCAGTGTTTGAACCACATGCTGTCTGGGACAGACGTTATAATAATAGAATGTGCTGCTATCAAAGATGGCCCATCTCAGTCGTCATGTCGAAACTCCTGGCTCGTGACCTACTCTTTAGTCTGAGGTTGACTAACTGCCTGCCTAACTTTGTATTTCTAGGGACTCCAGTTATGCATTTATGTATAAAAAATCAAAAGAAACCGAATTTGCAAGTTGTTAATTAAGGTTTAAATGCAAATATTCCTGCTTTAATACTGCTGTCAGTGAAAGTAGTGTTTTAATTTAACAGGTGTCATAAATCACTGGTTACATATCAGGACCATTTTATGACTATTTGCTGTAATTTTCTTACATATAGCACCTTTTAAAATGAGTTGTTTTCCTAAAAAAATAAACTGAGTACTCTATTTTGTTAGTGACACAGAGATGGGTGGAATAAATGACTGCCAGGCATGTTGATGAACATTTTCCTCAGTACAAATAACACACTTATGAAATATGGCTGATCTGAATCCAAAACTAGAAATATTTCCAGTCTTCATGCCGCATTGGCCAGAGGGATTCTTAGCAATCAAGCTATTAAGATTTCCTGGAGATTATGGGCTTGCTCATTCATATATTGTATAATGTTGATATTTGCAAGAATATTAAACCGTTCCAGCACATATCCAGCACAGCTTGACACAACAGCATTTCCGAAATCAAAGCCCGCTTCCATGTAGTATTTCTTGCGATATGACAATTAGCTGGTTTTGTCTCGTTTCAATTTGAATACAACAGCATTTGTTAATGGAAATGAAATAAACAATAATTTCTCCCCATCTTTGTGGGAGACCAGTATGTTGCCTGCTGTAATTGCCAGCTTTCGGTTTTCTCAGTGGCAGTATAAAATCATAATGGGAATAACTCAGCGCAGCCATTAGAAAGAAAGACAGAGAGAGAGAGAGAGAGGGAAGCCATTATGTTGCAAAGTGCCAGCACATTAATTTGCAAACCTGGTATTGATTCTGCCCATCTCCTCAGATGGATTGAAGTCGGTTCTTGTGTCACTAAGATTGGCACCCCTCATTTCCCCAAACCTCTGTTTTCAAAACAGACCCCTTACCACTTTATGTGCCAACGCATCAGAAATGGGCACTGGCTGATGATATATGACAGGGTCCTCAAAGTCATTTTGCATCTGTGACATCACTCAAGGCTTTTGACACACCTGTCCCGCTGAAGCAGAATGGCTGTGTTATTTGGACTTATTTCTTTTTCTGGCATCACAATGGGTTGCAATTTAACGGGAAGGGGAAGACAGAATTGTTTTTCTGCCCTGAACTTGTCACTGTGTATTAGATCTCTGGAGTGATGCTGAGTGTCAGAGCTTTTGACTGATTGGCTTCAGGGCATATTGGATGAAGCTATTGCACAGAGCAAATTAATGCACTTAAACAGCAAAGTGATGTATGTCTCAGCTGCTTTTTATTGGATCAGTATTGGCCCTGGATATCTGAGGAGCCATGGCGCATTTTGTCTACTCTATTCCTCAAGGAAGCTCTGCAGCAAACACAAAACACAAACACTTTTTCGATTGTGCTCAACTTGACATTAGGTGAAAAATGCTGAAAAAAAAAAAACAGTTTAAATATCAAGGAAGCAAGGTTGAGCCACATCCTTTCCCTGCACAGTGTCCACCTAAACCACCCTGTGTGCTGTGCTGCAGTGCTTTTTAATGGCTGTGTTGCCTCTTAAGATTCACTGTGATTGAATTAGGAAGCAGCAGGGGTAACAGCAAATGCTTGCACTTACTAGAAACACTTTTGATGAGATAGCTAAAGATCTGGGGTGCAGGTCATGGGCAATGAAATTTCGTATTTACTCATTTGAATAGTACCATGCCAAATGCCTTTGCTTGTACTCTGTGAGTGATAACCTTTGTGATGGTGTCGCCTCAGCAGATGGTTTAAAACAGATTATGTGAAATTTGAAGTCCTAATCTACTCCCAGATATACTCCCTATATTCAGACAGATTTTTATTTTGGTCTCTTAACAGGACCATTTTAAAAGAGTTGTTGTGACAGATTTCCACACTCTTGCCCTGTTTTCTCTTGCATCAGTAGTGGTTAGTGGCTAACCTGGTCTAGCTGCAAGGGCACAACGCTTTGCACAATTGTGTGTAGTGCACAACACTTTGCACATTTGTGTGTAGGCTCTCTGCAATTTGCAGGCTTCAATTTGGTTGAATGTTTTTCATCCTCGTTTGTCTGTCACCTGTGCTGTTAACTGCTTTTCAATCTAAAAAATGGCAGGAAATGGACTGTATCGATGGGTGCGAGAAATGAACCTCCCTCGCACACTCCTCCCCTCCCAGTGCTGTCAGAAGCCTGTGTGACCTTATCCCTGCTGCTTGAGGGTGTTCTGGCCAGCTGGCATACCTCAATCCCAGGAAATTACCCAGCGCTGGTGCAGATGTGTCAGGGCATGAGGTCTCCTGTCTGCAGCAGCATCTGTGTGATGGACGGAGGCCCTGTCATTGTTAAGTCTGTTCTGCTGTATGGAGAAGTGAACTTTACACAACCGCAGCTCCACCTCATGACTCCAAAGTCATATTTATACTCCAGTATTTTTAGCTGACTTGGAATATCAGATAGGAACCTGTGAGCCGTGCTTGGCGTGGTTTGGTAGGAGCTATGTAAATGTGTCTATTTTCAATAATTATAAAAAAAAACGAATTCACAGCTTAAGTCTGTCCCGAACATTGGATCATGCTATCATCCTATCCCCACATCAGAGAGCTCAGGCAAAACAGAGAATGTGTGTGAAGCACATGTTTCGGGCGTTTAGCAAACCACAATTTTGTTCCATGTAATGGTACTCCCACACATTCCCTACTTAAGAGTGATAATCACGGCGCTGCTGCATTAACGAGCTAAAGACAGCAACTCGAGTGAGCTCGCAGGGTATCATTACTGGTTGATGTGGATCTCATTGCTCTGAAACTCACCTCTCACCCCTCATGGAGAATGAGGTGTTGCAGATTAAATGACTGGCAGTCTGAAACTGTCATTGCAGCTGGGTCAGCACTTCATTGAGCAGGAAACAATGTACAGGAAAAGCAAATCAATAAATGAAACCTAAAATAACAGGATAAAAGAAAGAAAAAGAATCAATATCTGCAGTCTGAGGTTATATATTACAAGTATGTAATTGCCCATTTGAACCTTATTTCTGCTACATTAATGTTGCTCTTAAATTGCGGGTGTTGGCAGGATACAATGAATTACAACCTATGTCAGATAATGTTTAGGTGTCAAGTGCTTATAAGTAGGGCACTTGGAGATGATGTATTCGTTCTCAGTGCAAAAGCTATAATGGCTCGCTACATCATTGTCCTTTGCTGTAACACAGGCAAACACAAAGAGCAAGAAGAGAGAAAGAGAGTCAGATAATCTAGGCAAATAGTATTGTTTTTACATTATTTTATCAAACATTGTGTTGGAAATTTAATTTGCTGCTTGAGGTTTCTCATGCCATGTGAGACAATCTAACCCAATCATCACAAACATAATCTTCTCCATCTAACACATTTTTCTAAAGCCGTAATAGATCAGCACGGTTGCATTTCACAGTTAAGCCATCCCTCCCAAGACCTTCACCCGCATTTCTGTTCTTTGGCATTTAACAAACTGGACCAGAGGGAAATAACAGGAAAAGCAAGCCAGGGGAACTGATTTGGAGTCTGTTCAGATCCCTCCAATGAGTGTTCCAAGACGGCACAGACACTCACAAGTGTAAGCAAGTCTACGCCGCCCGCCTCCTGATTCTGCAGGGTGTCTTTTCAGTCCTATCAGCAGTCTTTTAGCTGCTAATGCAGGTTAGGTTAGTGGGGTGTCCTTGGGGGTTAAACACCAGGCCGCCTTCCGCTGGCACTGCAGGGACAGCTGAAGTCCATCTTCTCCAGACGAGGGGGTGGAGGAGGCAGGGGGGGGGGGGAGTACCCCTGGAGTGCTCTCATCCTTAACCCCAATGCAGTAACTCACAGTGTTCCTCTCCTCTAGCCGCAACAGGGCTGCAGAGAGGAGCCAAAGATGGATTATTTATGTGTTTAGGTCACCTGTCTGCCGCACGAGGTGGGGGGAGACCATTTGCACAGCGAGGGAAAAAAAGTGTTTGTGTTTTTCCAGAGGGATTCATAAATGCATTGTGGCATGACAACCTGCTGACGCTTGGCAGGGGGTTGAATCACTGGGGTGCTTGCATTCATAAAATGTCCAGAAAAGAAAAAAAAGGTAAAAAAAAAAAAAAAAAACACAAAGAAAATGCAGCCCACAACCTACTAAGCCCATGAAATGAATATTTAGCTGCCTGGTGGTTTCTCATTTTGTCTTTGCTCTTTCATCTCTGACATAAATGAATCGATCTCCAGATGTGATGACACCAATCATCGGACTGGAAAGAAGAAATAGCACTGGAAAAAGCCAGCAGTGACATGGGGCATGATTACACTGTCAGCCATGGCAGAGAGGGCTGCCCCATCTCCACAAACACACCAGTGATTGGCCTTATTATGGTGACCAACACCAAGAACTTCACCACCACCACCACCCTGTCACTCAGCCATCTCCCAACATCTGTTGTCTGTCCCATGGACCCATTTAAAAACTTGTGGTGATCATGCGTTTGAGACAGCTGCCTCTGAATTGTGGAATGCCCTACCTATCAATCTCAGGTTTGCAGTGTCTGTAGACTCTTTTAAAAGGCAGCTAAAGACACATCTTTTTAAACTAGCGTTTGGCTAACCTGTAAAACCTATACTTAATTTTCTGTGATTATGTTTTACTGTGATATTGTGTTCTTAGTCTTTTAACAATACTGCCTCTGTGAACTCTGAACACACTGTGACACTGTGTTTTAGTCTTTTATAATCCCACCACATATGAAGCACTTTGTGACTGTGTTGTCTGTAAAAAGTGCTATATAAATATATTTTACTTACTTACTTATTGACATCATATACCATATCCTGTGAGATAACGAATCAGGATGATCCTTGGATAAACTGGACAAGAAGCTTGTCCAGCCACATACACTGCCTTGGAGACAATGTTGGCCCAAAATAGCTCTGTTCACATTCTTCCAGCTCGATGGATGTTTCTCTCTCTCTATGTTTCTACCGCCAGGTGTTCCTGTAGGAATGTGCAGAATAACTCAGCTTGATGACTACATAGTGTTTTTCTAGCAGAGATATTCCTTGTGTGCAGCAAAAACCATTACGTGCATACACACAGGAGTAGTGTGTGATGTATCAAAACAGTGTGTATTGAACTTGCATGATAGGACTGCTGTGTTTGTGGGCTGAAAGTGTGAAATTGGCCTTTTGGTGATTGGATATGGTGTCTGGAAGAGAAATCAAGCCGAAGTTGTTATTTAGACAGGTCAAAAGACTAAGGAAATACCTTTGGCGTCTCTCCAATGAACAATGGAGTCGTGGAAAGGCCATTTCCTTGAAACTTTGATCGCAATCACATTTTGTTTTGCTGCTCAACAGCACGTAACTTGGATTCACAGAAGGAAGGCTGTGTACATCTCCGCAAAACACTATTGACGAAAAAGTAGGGACAGTGTTTAAAACCAGGAAGAGAGAGTGATTAAGTCAGATTGTTTACTCTGATTACTTCTCTTGGTGTGTTATCATGTGTCCAACTTGACTGGCCTGAAGTATTTTATGGCTGAGCATATTAGCGTAAAAGAAAAATGTATTCATTTTACAATTGGATTTATCTGGCCCATTTTCCAGATCAATATGGACACTAAAAAACACATTCATATTGAGAAGTGTTGATTATAAGAATTGATTTGTTGAGATGTTATTGCAGCATGCACACTGACAGACATCTTTTGCGCAAACTACGATGTGGCCATTCACTGTTGAGAAATAAAAAGACAAATGAAAAGTCACAAGGGAGAATATTTCTCACATGCACTGAGTTATTCAAAATGTATTTGACAATATCTGGCCTTTAAAGATGTCTATGCACTGAAATTGGGTTTCTGTCCTGTGTCAAACTTTGCACTACTGCAAGACTAAAGTGATCAGCATCATGAACACAAGTTATTTTTTATAACTTTAGGTCACCTTCCAAAAAAAAAAACATTACAAAAGGGTGATGTGAGAATAGCTTTCCTGTAGCCATTATTCACCACCTGGCAAATGCCATGCTATTAGTTTTTCCATTATGTGCTACATGACGCATATTGATTAAAGTTGCAGTGCAAATTTCTACATTTTGTACATTTTCTGTAGTTAGACGTTATATTGTAAACACATACTATGTAAATATGCAGTAAGTACACTGTGTATACCTTAAGCCTATGGTTACGTGGTTTACAAGGCCCAGAAGGAGTGTGATTACCACAGTGTTCCTTGACAGGCTCATTTAAATCCATTGATGCACTGATCAGATAAACCAGATGAGCTGGCATGGTTCCAGTGCTGCTGTGTTGTGAAATGCTCCGGAACTGGGCATTAACACACTCAGATGAAATAACTTCTCATTTTCGATTTGCATAAAAAAACGGATCAAAAACAGAAACAAGCTAGGCAAAAAAATGACAGAAATAAGGCAATAAAGAAATGAAAGCAAAACAACAAAGGAAGCCCATAAACAAGTTAATTATATTTCACAAAGAATTCGATTGCTGGAAACAATAAAACCCCTTCTTGAATACCTTGGTTTTGAAATGCTTTGTTAAATTATCCATCTTATGCTGTGTGCCAAGGCAAGGGAATATAGAGTAACCCAAAGAGTTGAATTAAAATGAGCATAAATAAGCAAACAAATACATAAATGTTTTGTGCTGTATTGTGCCAGACATATGGCTGACTGGTTATGCCTCCCTCAATTGCATTATGCATACAGTGCATGTGTTTGGATTTCACCAGCATGGGTTTGATCAGATGTCTTTTTGAAACTGACTGAAATACTAAATTGAAGCCTCACTGAATCCTGTGAAAGGAGAGAAAAGACTCCAGTGGGTCTTACCTTTCTGCTATACATCTTGCATCCTGTGCTTTTCCTGCTGCATACCCATTATGTGTGCCTGGCTGTGTGTACAGTATAGAAAAAGAGCCTCTTCCTTCCTTTTGAAACACAGTTACAGTGAATGGCACCCTGGTGAAATCAGGCACTGTCGTACTCTCTGTAAGGCTTTTGTGTGCACCACTGAATGCCTTTTAAGAACTGGGAGATGGCTTCATTTGCATTTTGCCTTTCATATCAGGATAAATTGCATTAGTGCCAGTTATTTGCTAATCAGAGTTCATTTAGTGCAGCCCAGTCAAGGAACATATATACATACACAGAGAAGGAGAAGTCTGTGTGATTAACAATTATTGGGTTTCTTGCACTCTGGCATATGAAGAGATGTGAATATTTCAACAAGTGCAAATCCTTAATTATAACAAATTGCTATTGTACTGACATCATTGCCACATCACTGGCAACATTTAACATTTTTTATGTTTTTGTGTTCAAGGTTCTTTTTCCACCAATAAATCTTCTGTGCATGTTCAACAAGCTATTGCTTTTTTCCCCATGCCCATTCCTGGGTATGCATCCAGCTTCCATCAGTTTTGCCATGCCTAGAGCCATTTAAAATAGACCTTACATCAGATAAGCTGAGGGACTGGGTTGACACAAAAAAAACACAGTGCCGAGCACAGCTCTCACACACAAAAATTGAATTAACATTGTTTGGATCGCTATGTTTTATTTATATCAAACAATGTATACACATGGAATATTCACTTGACTTTTGCAAAATGCACTGAATTATGTCCTGCTGGGCAACTGGTTGATACGTGTGGTGGCTAATATCTGTAGCTCATTTTTCAGGCAGAAATATGAAGCCTGACTTCAACAGCCACCCAAGCCCATATTAAACACATTTTTTAATGTTAACCCTTTTCTGTATGTGTGCTAAAGCCCACTCATCATAGCTGTTGTCCAGCTCAGAGCGTATGTGCTAAATGTTAAATAATACACTGCTCTGACACTCTTAAGTCTTCGCACATACTGCAGCAGGGGTCATTCTCAGCTCAGCCTAGAACACTTTGCTTTAATCCAGCGCCACTGTAGCCCACATTACCCTTCTGTTTATGGCCTGGAGCTGGCCCTCAGTCCCCAGTTAGCCCAGTTAGCCCTAATGATTGGACATGCACACACACTGACCCTTTGCTGAAAAGCACAAACCAACCTCACGTCCAGTACTAGTATACAAGTCTGTACCAACACAACGCATCGCCTACAGTAATACAACATGTGCTAAAAAAACTGCCAGTTTTACCTCCAAGGTAAAATGTGAGATGTAAACAGTTAACATGGAAGTACATCGGTACATTCTTCATATACAAATTTGGAATATCTTTGACATCAAATATTTACAATGATTCTTTGTATGTATCCAAGATGGCAAATGTGAGTTGAGAGCTAGAGAACACACAGTTGCTGATGTTCTACTAATGAATCTTTTTTTCTACTTGCCACAAGCCACTGACGTCACATTCAATTACCTGCATCCACTCACTTAGCCAGAATTAATGGCTATAAAAACTATGTCTGTGTATGTAATATGTGTAGGTACAAATGGCAGCAGTGAACTGATTTTCTATTTCCTACATGTGCTCTGGCTCTGAAAAAAAAGAACATACTGTGCAGACCCGCTTCAATATGGCTGACCGATTCTGGCTTCTTTTCTCAGAACATGAAGACGTGACACTATGCTGTACATGCTCATCACAGCCATTCACCTGAACCAATACATTACATTGCTGACACTATAAGTGGGTTTGCTGAAGGACAACATTCCACTCTTGACATTCATTTGTTTCATTCCATTAAGCACAAACACTGAAAACAGAATCATCACACACTGATCTGTAGGTCAAACATTTCTACTATAGTCTGCCACAGTCTATAGTTCGAGGACAACTTCATATTCAGCTCTCATTTCCTGCAGCACTCTGCCAAGTGCTTTTGGCTTCTTAGGGATGATCACGAAGCAGGTTACTGTTTACACACATTAAAAGGCCATTCTTACAAGTCTGTTAAGTCAGAGGTGCTCCTTGACCCTGTCCTTTCTGAGAGCCTCTGTAAAGACACAATTTCACTGGTGTTTTCATACACACTGGTGTGAGAGCACCACTCTGAGAAGGTATCCTCGGCAGCCTGGTTCACTACCCCTGGGCGCTGGACCAACTTCTGCCGCCTGAAGGAGAACATTCTGGGTATGCTGCTGCTGCTGCTGGATGAGGAGCTGAGCAGCGATATGAGCCTCTGGTGGTACTTGTTCTTGATGACCTTGGCCGAGCGGTAGAGGTCGCCGATGAAGCAGTAGCATATAGGATTGAGGCTGGAGTTGGTCAGGCCCAGCCACTGAGCAAACGGCCGCAGCTGCAAGACCCAGTGCGGGGGGTGCTGCACGTGGTCAATCCAGATGTCTGTCAAGTACAAGGGCAGCCAGGCGACAGCGAAGAGCAGCACCAGGGCCACCACCATCTTGGCGATCTTCTTGCGCATCTTGAGGCGCGAGGAGTGCACTGCCTGGCTCTGCGGATCGAAGTCCTCGAAGTTCCGGGACGCCCGCCAGAGTTTCTTGCCCGTCAGGAAGCTGATGACCAGATTGAAGGTCACTGGTATGCAGTAGAGCGTGACGAAGAGGAGGACGTTGTAGACCTGCTTAAGCCTCGCCTGGGGCCAGATCTCTCGGCATATGGGCAACACGATGTCGCCGATCAGCGGGATCTCGTCACGCCTGTTCATGAAGATGAGGGGTGAGCTGATGGCAGAGGACAGCACCCACACCACCGCGATCGTCCAGAGGATCTTGCGGCGGGTGAAGAAGGAGCGGGCGTTCAGGGGGCTGTGCACGCTGTAGTAGCGGTTTACGCTGATGACGGTCAGGCTCAGGACGCTGGCCGACACTGACACCGCCTGCGTGAAGGGCACCGCCCGGCACATGAAGTCTCCGTACACCCAGGCCGTGTAGATCTTGTGGCCCAGTGTGATAGGCATGCACACCAGCACCACCATCAGGTCGCACACGGCCAAGTTGATCAGCAGACTCCTGGTGGCACTAACGCCTGACAGCCGCCGGCTCCTCCGGCCTGTGAGCACGCGAATGGCCATGATGTTGCCCACAAACCCCACCATGAAGGACAGGATGTACATTATGGTGAGTGCGATGGTGGTGGGCTCATGGATGGTTAACAAGAACAGGGTCTCCAGCTCACTGTTACCGTGGGGAAATATGTCCATGATGTCCATGTCTCCTGCTCCACCAAGGGAGTCATTCTGTTGGTGAAACAATAGCCCGGCTTTTTGGTTTTCTGTTGAGAAATTCATCTTATTTCCCTGGGCATGGCAGGATGAGGTGTTCTAAGAAGTCAAGAGCGCTATATCTGCATAACCTGCTCACAGCGCACCCCGGAGCACAGAAGTCCCGGAGAACGGAGGCAGAGAGGGGCACTCGACATCACATTTGAAGTGGCTCCCATTAGGTTTCTCGGAGAAATCTGTTTAGTTCGGTCAATTCACTGCTGTGAATGAAAGAGCACGGTCAGCATAAAAGGGTGTGTAACGGTGCTTCTTCTAGCTCCTGAAACGAACTGTTTATATCATAATACCGAACTGCATTACGGCATGTACTGCTATTGATTAAGTCCACGTATTTTAATCCACTGTTCAATTAAACTTGATAGCTTAACACGCCATATATTAATCAAGTGAATGATATTTTCTCTGCATGTAGTACCGTTATGCATTAATCACAAAAAAACAACGCAAAATGACACCGAATGGTGCAGAACTTTGTACATCAGGAATTTATAAAAAAATGTAATTAAGGTGGTACAAAAAAGCGCAGTGCATATTAACAGGTGTCAAATACTCCGCACATCATTAACTGCCACCTTTTAAATGCCTGTTCTCCCAACACACCATGCTGCGCACTGCAACAAATCTTTTGAGTCACTTCGAACGTCCTTTCAATTTCTTTTCAGAGAACCGTCATAGAACACACGCCAAAAACAGATAAGTAATCCCTACCTGTTTTCATGATAATCCACAGAAATAGACAAGTGCCACTACAGCGACTTGATGTAGGCATACAGTTTTACTTTGCTGTCCACATTATCACGCCCGATGAACCACCCCGTCTTCTCTGCCTTGGAATGACATCTGGTAGAGGCGTCTGTATGACTAGTTACATCTGAGTGCGGAGAGGAATGTCGCGCGAAAGAGCACTTGTCAGAGTGTAAAGCGCGGTTCGCTGTTTCTTCAGCAGGTCTTTTGCTAATGTAAGTGTTATGTCAACGAACCGGGCAATAGAAAAAGGGAGGAGGCAAGAAGAAATCTGTCTTTTTTTAATCATTTAGAGCTTGAAAGCTTTATTCCTTCAAAATGTGTTGGTACTGTAGAGGGGGGGAGTTCCTATACGTATGCAAATATCATACTATGCTGTCAAATAAAGGTTTGAAGAGCACTGGACGGTATTGAGGTAGGGAAAAAAAAACTTAATGTGAAGTCTTACGGACACAAATTCTCTGCAGAAGGATTGTGTTGTCTGTTGCCTGATAGCTTAGTCCAGTGATCAAAGGGAAAATGTTGTCAGTAGTGCTGGGTGTACCCTAAGCAATTTCCACACACAAGGCTAATCTGAATAAGAGGTACAGACCTGGGAGGTGGAATTCATTTTGTTGTTTTTGCCGGTAAGAATGTTTAGAATTAGATCCAAGACTATCTATCCTACACCCATATGTTTATTGTAGGACTGTGCATACCACAACAGTGTTTGCATTCAACTTCGTTCTCTTTTCTTAGAACTTCGGAATAAATGCACTGTCATACATTAATGTACACGTATTAATGCGCACGCAATCCCCGATTAAATATTTATAAAGTTGACATTTGACATTTATGGTCCCCATCCACACGAACCTGCCACTGATAAAAATGGAAATGGAATCCAATACGCATCAAGGATTCTTCCAGACAGCCAATACATCACAGCTACCGTCAATTCCGCCATTTATTTTCAGATTTGTTTATCTGAACATGACATTCAGGTGAGCTATATCCAAATCAATGGTCAACACATTTTACCGGCAATCTTTTAATTCCAAATATCCACCAAGAGGATTTAGGTTTAAAAACGCACAATAAGGGACGTCGACTAATCCACTACAAACAAACAAAAGCTTACTGCTGTTAACTCCAGATGGCATCCTGTGAGAACACCAAATCTTCAGTAAAAGTGCTTCTTGGTGATCTCTAATGAGGAGATGTTGACGTCATTCACCACCTGAACCTTTGTGATGGTCTTCAAGTCTTCCACGCGGTGTTTGAACTGCATGATCTTCGTCTCGTCAATGTTGACGTGGAAGTTCTCGCTGTCTGAGTAAATTTCAATCTGGAAGATAAAAAATCATTGCAGTCATTAGCCAGCTGTTGTACCCTTGGCTGTCTGCCCGTCTTCATTAGAACGTTGCTTTTATATTGCTCTGTATATAGCAGTACAGAGCTGGCACACATAGACACACATTGTTTCACTGTGCAGGACTTCAGTCATCAAAATGTAAAATTAATGACAAACTTATGTGACAATTCAGACTCATAAAGTGATAGTATTTTCATGTAGCCTGTGTGGAGACAGGTTCAGACAGGAGGCAGTACAGGAGATACCACATGCCACATGCGTCACCTGAAAAGGCTCCTCAGACCCAAAAGGGAAGTTGTTGCATGTCTCTTCCTGTCCCCAGTGGTTCGCCATGAAGGAGTTGCAGACGATGTCCAACTCTGTGAAGCGTGGATTGAAGTGGAAGGCTATTCGGTCATCCTCACACAGGAAATTAATTTCGAACCTTGGGTGCAAGACATACAACATAAGAAGGGATTCAGCCCTCCACTGAAAACTGTGGCAGAATCTTTTTAATATTAACACAAAATAGGGGTCACAAAGTCATCTGAAATTGGAGACACTACAATGAGAAGTTAACTGAATTTCTCATCTTCGCTTTCTTTTTTTTCTTCATCATGTTCATTTTGACCCCAAACGACAGGTCCGGAAAAGAATTCTGGCGAGGATAATGACAGATTATCACCTTCCCTTCCGGAGATGGGGACAGGGTTACTCAGCCATGCATCCTGCTCACATTTACATAATGTACAATCATCGAAGGCGTTCCTGGAGGACGTCCAGTTTTGCCTTCTTTCAATTAATTGTCTCACGCACAACTGGGTTTTGCAATACCCCGATTCATGGCCCACCTTGTTAGATTTGTCCACCTTGTTAGAGACTTTTTTTTTCTCTTGGCTCTTTTAATTTAAGGATGATGAATGTGCATCCGTCTATCAATGTTCTCCGTTCACCATTGTGTGTAATTAACCCTTCATGCCTAATTAACACAGAGTGGCACATACAAAAATGAGTTTTTTGAACCATAGTAAAAACACACACACTCAACTGCACGTCATTTATATTCTGTAGCAGTGGTGGCGTGTGAGAGCCTCATAGCACGCTGTGTGATTGTGGTAAGGTCAAGACGAGAACAATTGAAATATAAATGCAACTTTAGAACAAGCATCTCACTATTTTGAAGGACATTGAGATGTGACTTGAATAAGTCAACAAATAACACGGCTGCTTTTGACTCATAGAGCTTTGGCTGTGCTCAGTTGACTTTGACAAATGTCGATCTGATGTTTTCACATGAAATCTGTGTAATAGTTCAATTATCCCTTTAAATATATCGAGAAATAGATCTCTGATGCTATGATTTGTACACTAAACTAATATTGATGACATTGCAAGCAAACTGAGAACACAATAAAAGGAGTAGTCTTGGAAAGCAGGGGCTGATGTAATATTGATCCTGAGATACGGTGCCATGAATGGATCTGATGGATCTCAAACCATATACAAACTATTTGGTTATGGGAAAACGTGAGGTACATAATACATTAATCTGGAACCAACTTGGCAAACTGACCTCTTACACCAGTGTAACTGATGCACTGACCAATAAAAGAGTATGTTAATGTATGAGATAGTCATATAAGCAAGCACTCACTCGTTTGCTTCTGAAGGTGCCTCTCCTTTGAGGATAATGCTCCAGCCTGGACACAGGCCATCAGGACAGGAAGCCTCGAACTGTGAGGGACAAGTAACAGGTAATAATCACTTTACCAGCACCAGCAGACGTCACCTCCGCCACCTAAATGACTCAGTGTACCTTCAGCTTGGCAGAGAGGCACATTACATCTACAACACCACGAGGAACAACATAATCTGCTCTCGGACACACATGGTGAGAATTTTAGCAGAGACTACTTATGGGGATTTTGAGAGGAAGGATACATGGGTATAAACATGGTGGAGAAAAAAAAAACAAGTGTGGGGGACTCCTTGTATGACTCATTTTTAACCGTAGAGCATTCACTGTCTTTTAACCGTAGAGGATTCACTGTCTTCTGTCGCAATTGTCCACTAACTCTGTGAGGTTTCTCCTTGTCAGGAGCACCAAATAACATTATCAGCTCATTGTGATGTGCTGCTGGGAATGGATATAGATATTCCATCAGAGACCACAGACTTCATCGGACACCACATTAACACTGCCAAAAGAGTAGACAGCAGACTTGTTCCATAGGACCACCGATGGACAGCTAAGCTCTGTTCAAACAAGTCCTTATTTGAGCACCCAAGCTGGTGTATTTGCCAACTAAATTGACTACATGATTTTTTTTTTTTGCAAAGGAGTTCTGGAATTTTTTATTTAAAATGGGGCCAGGCCTTAACAAGATTTAGGTTTGAAATGATGGCATCTTATTGAGAGCAAGCCAAGTTCATCTGATGAAATGAGGAGAATGAAAAAAAAATCCCTACACATTCATTTCTGACAAAATGATCTGTTAGCATTCCTAATTCCATATATCGCTTAATGTCATAATTTTAACGTTTTCTTTTAGCTTTAAAGGACTGCTGCTTTTTATACCATCAAAGAATATAAAATACATGCAATTTTGTGAGGAGCATACAATTCTAAGCTTCCAGCCTTATCAGAAAAATTCAAATGACTGTTCTTATAAAGGAGAAATTCTTTAAAAACAAAACAAAAAAAACCCCTTTTCCCTCTCTTTCTGAGGGAGATGCAACAATATGCATTCTCAGTGAATCACACTAAACACTAAACCATGTGCAGGGCTCCAGATGCTCTGCCCCCAGCAGGAGGAGTGGCATCGCCACCCCCCACCACCACCCCACCCAGACCCCCCATCCCCATCTTGGTCCAGAAATGGAGTGAGGAGGAGGAGGAAGAGGATGAGGAAGAGTGATTAGGATGAAGGCTGTCGGCTAGACCGCTTCTTGTCTTGAAGGGGTGGAGGGGGCACCTGCAGTGAGCAGTATCAGTCCTGCTTCAGCAGCCTCCACCCCTCTTATCAGCCGCTTTAATGTGCGCTACAACCGGGGGGCTCTCTCTCTCTCTCTCTCTCTCTCTGACACACACACACACACACACACACACACACATACACACACACATACACACACACTCATGCACACACGTAAACACAAGCACACATGTAAACACACACACAGACACACACACACACACTCATGCATAAACGTAAAGACAAACACACACACACACATACACACACACACACATTCACACACGTAAACACAAACACACATGTAAACACAAACACACACATTCACACACGCGCACACACACACACACACAGGCATAAACATACTGCCGTAGTCTGGCTGCCTTATCTGGTTGCAGTGACTGTCACCGTAGTCAGGGGCTCCCAAGACAGGGGCGAGAGCAGTTCTCAGAGTGGAAAGAAATTGACATGAGTGAGTCTCACTGTCTCCACCTTCATGCTCATACACTATTACCTATCACACACACACACACACACACACACACAACAGGAAAAAAGATGCTGCTGATGATGCCGGAGTGTCTGCAAGGACACATGCTTTTAAGTTTATCCGTGCATGCAAATGTGTGTGTGTGTGTGTGTGTGCATGTCTTTGCATGTGTTTGAAGGAGCATTTCATATGCATATTTGATGCATGCATCAGTAAATTAAAATCCTCAAAATAAAAAAAAACACAACAAAAATGCACATAAAAACCCCGAGAACATTGAATTACAATGATGAATAAAAACCTTGAGACGAATGAATTACAATGATGGCAGCATGTAATTTCTTCTTCTTTGAGTCAATGATAAACTATCACATGGTACTGGTGTTTAGGGGTGACACCATCTCATTACCTAAAGTGCAGCGGCACAGAGAATAATTAAATACCCATTGCACCAGATGAGACAGAGTGATGAGCTATGCAAAACGGCACAAGATCTCTAGTTCGTCCATATCTCCAGCAACTTGGCTCCGTTTCTTCCTTAAAGGGACAGAGACTCTCCATTAGGGTAACTCTGTGATGCTCTCTTTCTCTTTAATGGCCTAGAGCATCTTTCCATCAACAGAATGAATGCATGGAGCGGAGAGTGATGTGTATGTGTGTGCACCTATGCATAAAGAACCGCTGCACTGTTCACTCCCCAGGTTCTCTCTACTCTGTGCATAATCTGATATATTTTTATTGTCAGTTGCTTTTGCAGAACCACCAGCGAAATGGCTAAATGCATTTGTAATGCACCTGAAATGCACCTGTGGCTGCAGTGTGTGTTTGTGTGTGTGTGTGTGTGTGTGTCTTACCCGTAATGTCATTCTGTTTGCAGGGTCTTGCAGTGTCTAGCTTGCGTCAGGGGGCTGCAGTAGGCACTGTTTTGGCAGGGGAATGTCATTTAAAGCGCGGTATGACGACCACGTGGGTGGTGAGGTTTTATGGGGATCAGAGAGAGAAAAACACGCCTTTGTCTGAGGTAAGACCCTGCAGCGTTCATTGTGAGCTTAGGTCCTCACAGAGCCCCCATCTCACTGTTAGCAAGTGTGTGTGTGTGTGTGTGTGTGTGTACAGCATGTGTGTGTGTGTGTGTGTGTACAGCATGTGTGTGTGTGTGTGTGTGTGTGTGTGTGTACAGCATGTGTGCGTGTGTGTGTGTGTGTGTGACGGTGGTTGTAATGAAATTTAGGTCCCCACTATTACATTTTTTTACATATTGTTCTTACTTTCTAAATATTTTTACTAAGGGTTAGTTTTTGGCCAAGACATAGATTAGTGCTTTCTGTGTGTGTATGTTAATCTTTGCATTATTATGTGTGTGTGTGTGTCTATTTTTGTTGCCATGTATTTGTATTGTGGTATTTTGGTATTGCATGATGGCTTTAGTAGTGCGTAAGTGGGTTTTTACTACCTGTTGCAGGAAATGAGAGGGGGCGTTTCAGCACCAACTAGAAATGGAAGACTGAAGCAAAAGTATTATATTTAGTCTACACTATAAACACCACTGGAGGTTCATAAAATTTTCAACACTACTTAATGACAGCTGAATTTCCAGCAGCGCATTATTTAATCTCCAAGGCGAGACTGCTTTAGTCCCGCCAACCGTTTGTCAGCTATCCCTTCAGCTCCTTGCTACCATGGAGAATTATTTCATCTTGGAAATGCTTACAGAGAGAAAGACTGGTGATGATGGTGGCATTACCTGCAGAGAGGCATGCTGATAAAGGTAGTGGTGGTGATGGTGTATTGTAAATCCAGCAAGCCAGGTTGATGTGGTAATAAGTGAAATATATATATGTTAGAAGCACAGAGGGATTACCTGACAGGATTTTTACTTTCTCCAGCCTCTGCTGGCTGGTTATCTTGGCGATAGTGGTGCAGCTTACAAAGATACAGGCTGCTGATGTGATGATGATGATGGTGGTGGTGGAGCTTACGGAGAGACACAGGTTGGTGATAGTTGTGATGGTAGTGGCGAGAGCAGCTCATCCCTACCCAGAGGTGCACCGCTCAGCCACGTGCACCGCTCACCACCACCACCCTACGACCCCACCTCACCACCCCACCCCACCACAACACCGCCTCTGGGCCTTTGTGCAGGAGCATGATTGGCCATTGATCCTGGGGATTAGGTCTGCCATATGGGTGTCTGTTTTGGTTTCACAGTCCATCAAATCTGCCAACCCCTTTGGAATTTCCTGTCTCTGTGTGAGCACAAAGGCTCTCCGAAAAGCTCATTAAGCCTTCTGAGTGTCCCCCCTGCTTAGGGCGGCAAAACGCTAGGCATTGCTCATCGCACACAAAGACACACCTCGGCCCCGGCCCACAGTGCCTCTGCACTGGTAAACAACCAAGTGTATTGGGAAGGAAATTTTATTTTGATGATCATGCATACAGATCAATAGTTGATGGCGCCTGTTGATGGGGGTTGATGGCGCCTGATTCAGCCATTAAAAAGCACTTGGTTGGCTCTCTCTCACACACACACACACCTGTAGCATGTACAGTTGTACATTCAGTGGGGAGAATAAGTACACAACATTGCAACATTGTTTTCAGTTAAGTTAATTGTAATGGGTCTGTTGACACTAAATTTGCACCAGATGTTGCCATGAATCCACGTATTGAATTTATACAAAGAAATCAGAACATTTAAGTGCATAAATTGAGTTATGTGTAATAATGTGAAATGACACAGGGCAAAAGTACCGAATATATGAAGATGAAAAGGTACAAAAAGCCAGGAAATCAACTGAAATCTGTCTGTATTGAGAGAGAAACCCTGCCCTTTGTCAGTGCCAATAAATATCAACCGCTTTAGTCCTGATGGCTTCTCATTACTCAGGAGTTAAACAGGAAAGATTTCATGATGGGTAAAAGCAAAGAGCTCTCTCAAGACCTTTGTGATTTTATTGTTGAAAAGCGTGCATTGGTTATAGGCACATTTCCTCAATTCAGAATGTTTCTGTGAGCACTGTGGGGGGTCATTAGCTGGAAATAGAAAGAGCATAATTTCACCATAAACCGGCCACGATCAGGTGCTTTCTGATGGTAAGATTTCTGACTGAGGAGTCCAAAAATTAATCAGAACAGTTCTCCAAGAACCATAAACCATTTGGACAGAACTTCAGAAAGACTGTGCATCAATGGGTACTGTTGTTTCAAAGAAAATCATAAGCAATGCACTAAACCACCACATCATCCATACATGCTCACCACACAAGACTCCCATACTAAGTAAAAAGCATGTTCAAGGCTGTGGATGACTGGTATACTATAATATGGTCAGTATGGTCATTCTACACACCATTTTGGAGAAGAAATGGCACTGCCAATCACCCCAAGAATGCAATACCAACAGTTAAGTTTGTGGATTGAAACCTCATCATGTGGGGCTGCTTTTCAGCAAATGGTACTGGCAGACTTAATATTGTTGGAGACAGGATGAATGGAGAAATGTACCAGGACATTTCGATAAAAATCTGCTGTCTGGTACCATAAAGCTGAAAATGAAAAGAGGGTGGACATTTCAGCAAGTTGCTAGAATAGCCCAGTCAATCACCCAACTTTAATCGAATTGAAAATCACCACCACCAGAGTTTCTAAAAGAGGCCACCAGAACCTTGAAAAGTCAAAGAGAGTTTGTGTGGAGCAATGGGACAGAATCACTCCTGAGCAATGCAGGTAACTGATGTCTCCATACAGGAGGCATCTAGAAGCTGTAATGACCAACAAAGGCTTTTCTACCAAGTGTTAAATAAAGTGTGTTCAATACTTATTCCCTGTGTAATTTCACTTTATTTTCGTATAACTCATCTTTTATACTTAAATGTTCTGATTTTTTTGTATGAATTCAATACTTGTATTAATGGATTCATTTTATGTCAATAGACCCATTAGAAATGCCCTTACTGAAAAAAGGTTAATGTATGAAATACTTATTCTCCCCACTGTATATTTTAGTACTGGTGTGTGCATGGAAGCTTGCATGCTTTAGAGAATAACTGTATGCATAAGCAAGTGTGCACACATACGCTTCCTTTTTAGCAACTTTGTGGCATCAATGCATGTAAGTATGTTTAGGCACAACAACACAGCCATCCAAGATTGTTTGTGATGCTTACGGCTAAATATTGCACTTTCTCTAAGAAAAAGATACAGTGTTCTAGGAAGTCAAGCTAAATGTGCATAACATGCATTTACACGACAGTATTAAGTCCCATCTCTGATTGTGGTGGTGTAGTGATCAGGGTCATGATGGGTCAGAGGCTCTGTAGGCTGTAATTGGCAGGTACGACCTGAACTGTAAGTAGAGGGAGGGCAGAGGGCTGCACTTTAGGTCACCTTAGGTCACTCTTAAGGACTTTAATTTATACTCTTAGCAATCAGGGCAAGATGAGGGCCAACACATCTTTGTGCAGAGCTGCGAGGTGATATTTAATTCTCATGGTTGATTAATCCCGTATTCTGGCCTATTCCGAATCATCTGTAGGTGTCACTACCAGAAGATGCCAGGGCACCTGTCAGAATGACCCTGCAGTGACCTACACTTGCTATGATATGTTAAGATGAGGAGTAACACAGCAAAATCAGGAAGGTGGCTGTCAATCACTAACTTAAATTGTGACTTTGAAGACTTTAAAGGTCTTGCCTGTTGGATGACAGGTCTGTGTGAGCTTCAGTAATATAGCAATGAGTTTTTAGATGTCTTTTCCAAGATAGGAATGAGCTTTTGCAAGTTTTTGCCTAAAATAGCAATAAGCTGGGATGAGAAGGTGCCCCCCCCCCCCTCCATTGACACTTGCCGCAAGCCAAATTTTCTGTGAACATCAGTGACCTTGTCAGCTGGCAAATGCAGAAAAGCTATTACAGTACATACCAGTTAGCAGGTGCTCTTATCTAGAGCGAGTTACAGTGAGCTAATTACAGGGACAGCCCTACCCCCCCCACCCCACCCCACCCCCAAGCAACTTGGGGTTAAGCGCCTTCTTGCTCAGGAGCACAAATGTGGCAGACCCTGGATTACTACTTGCAACTCCCTAGTTTCCCCATTTGCCAATCCTGACTACTGACCACCAGACCACTACCCCTCACCCCTCACCCCTCACCCCTCACCGCTCACCCAAAGGGGGCAATCACTGAACTGTGGTGGCACACCTGGTAGGTTGGTGCAGAGAGCTTGTATATACATCCACTGTGACTGTGTGGAGAAGAATTCCCCAAAGAGCACACTGATTAAATATTTACCTCAATGCTTCTGTTAATCACGGTGATTAAACCAATCTGCTGAAGGACGGAACATAAATTTCACCTGCTGCTACTAATAACGAGCCAGCCAATGATCATGTAAGCTTCCAGGGAGCTAGAGGGTGGAGATGATAATGACGGATAGTGGAAGGCATATTCTTGGGTTTATTGTTTACTGCAAAAGAGAGAGAGAGAGAGAGTGAGAGAGTGAGGGGGGGGGGGTGCAAGAGATGCTATTCCTTAAGGCTTATGAGGTGTGTAATATTAGATCCTTGTGATTAGTGAACTCCCTTGGTTGCGGTGAGAGCCACAGGAAGACAAAATAGACAAAAGCAGTGTCTTCTATATAAACACAGGTATAGACCCGTACACCTGCCGCCAACCCATATGACGTATATGCACTAGTTACTCAACCATGCTGCAGTAAAGATATACTGTGCATTTTACTCTAATACATGTAGTATTACACAGGACAGCAGTATCATGCAGCATGTCTCAGTCTTGAGCTTTTACAGCTTTTCTGGCATTCTTGTGTAGTATCTCCTGTGCATTGCCAAACACTGATCATCCTTGCAATTTAGCACAGCAGGTCACATGAGCGATCCAGCAGGTGTTTCTCTTGTCCTGCGTCTGATAAGTGGACAGAGCTGTGGGGATGCCCAGTGGGGCCACAACAACAATGGCTGCATTTTGATCACACCGTGACCACCCATCACTGCAGTCCACGCGATACATGTGCAAACACATACCTACACACTAACACACTAACACACATGCACACACACACACGTT
>CM059266.1:24563523-24573523 GCA_030347295.1 Setipinna tenuifilis | reverse complement strand
TAGGTTTTGCTGTCTGGATAAAACAGAAAGAGAGAGGTTGGAGAGTGAGAGAGATGAAAGAAATAGAGAGAGACAGAGACAGAGAGAGACACAGACAGAAAGAGAGAGAGAGAGAGGAAAGATGAATTGAAAAAAAAACCATAGAGAGAAATAGAGTGAGTAAATAACTTCCTATAGAAAATGAGAAAGGGGCTTTATCTAAGGCAAACCCAGGAGGAGGCTGTGAGATTGCCTGGGAGAGCCGAGTCTAAACCCCAGTATTGGTTTGGCTGGTGTGGTTCTACGCTCCGTTCAGCAGAGACAGGCAGGAGAGGGTGCGCAGCACAGAGTCTACATCAGCAACAGTCCTGGTGGTGTTGGGGCCAAGGCCACTGCAGCCATCATTACCACCCCTGGCTCAGCACCGCGACACCGTGACTGATATCGATTATACACCGCGCGGCCGTGTAATTAGGAGAGTTTTCGCTTTGAGGTAAGCAGTGATGAGATGCCTCTGCAGCTGGACACTTAGTCACAGATTTCACTCCCCAATCAGCATTCAGCTCCAGCGTACAATCCACCCAATTGTCTGCTCGAAGTTCGCCATCATTTGCATCCACGCATAGCAGTATCAAAGGGCTTATTGCATATGTATGGCACTACAATGGAAGTGGTTATGTTTGTTGTTGTTGTTGAGTCCTTTCATTTTAACAACAGTGTGAAATGGATAAAGGGATAATGCCTTGATGGCTTTTGGGAAATCGTGATGTCGCTGAAAATTAATTTGGTGCTAAAAACAAAGGAGGCCACAAAAAATAATGGGAGAAAGACCGCTCTGGAATACACATCCCTTCATCTGTTTTATGCCTCCGAATATAATTGAGGCCGCTCAGCAATAAAGCATCCCAGAAGACATTTAAATCCTCATCAAGACAGGAGACTAGATTATTGTTCAATATGCTATTCTCCGGTGCAATGAGCAACCCATCTGTCTGGGCGACTTGCTGAACTGTAATTATCATAGGTGACCAGCAGGGGTCAACAGACCTTCACGTTTGTTACTCTTTGGCCCTTACTTTGTGCAGAAAGCCTCCACTTAGTAGCACCAGAGCGCTGCTTACCCTTAACCAGTCTTGTCATGTATAGCAACAAAGTCTGAAGTCGGGGGGGTGGGAGTTGGTACTGGAAGTGGATCTGAGCCAGATTGGAGCCAGGTCAGGGCCAGATCCTCTTCACGGTTAGCTGTTATCTGCTGTGCTTTGATGGAGCACATTTCTCTGTGATTATAGAGTATAGAGTGACCTCTTAGAAACATCTGCTGGTTATTCTTAAGCGTAATGATAATGTCAATTTTTCGCAGTCAGAAAAGTCATTTTCACGGTGAAACATTTGACCGGCGGTGCACTGAGGCATTGCCTCAGCAAACTGCTCCAACTAGCTGCCGCCATTTCATCAATATGCAAATGCCATAGACGAAGTCTGGATTCTGGAACATGGTAATGTCACAAAACTAGCAAGGCATGGCGCTGGCAGAACTAAGGCCATAATTATATGCAGTCATATGCTATTCATGAGATAACAAATGCCAGAAGGAAGGGTCTGTGCTAAACTGAAAGTGGCTTTGGCTATCAGTCTGTAGAAATGTGCATTGCAGTTCGCCAATAAATTCATATAATTGGAGGCTAAACTCCTCTGGACTTCATGCCTGATGATAATGTGCCAGAACTGCCTGAGCAGCTACATAAAACTGACATTAAACTTCATATATTTAAGACTTATACTATTGAATTCTTAATAATATTGAATTCATGCAAAGGCCTGCACAGGCACTTTTTCAAGTGGCACGAGCAGACATTAATGTTTTCTGGGGGACATAACTTATTTAGAAAGTATTGGACTGCAGAACTGGGAATGTCAAGAAAATGTCCCTGTTTTTTTAGCCCAGAAAATGGGATCACTTCAGTTTATGGGTATTTACTCCATATCGACAATGATGCCCAAATATGGAGATGTAGAGTCTAGACAATTGGATACATCAGATCTGCAATCTGGAGAGACGGCGAGTTGAGAGCACGCTGGTGACATTCCCACATGAAAACTGGTGGCCTTCACTGTCCCATCATATTTGAAGTCACCCAGAGAGGACCTCTCATTAGGCCCGGACGAAGCCTCGCATGCCTGGGTCTCGCACGGAGGAAGTGAGCCTGACGTCGGCTGTTTATGTGGGCAGCGGCCGGCCGCACACCCTCCTCCTCCTCCTCCTCCTCCTCCTCCTTCTTCTTCAGCACTATGGCTTCTTGTTCAAACATGTCCAGTTTAATACGAAGTCACCCATGACCCTCCTTAGACTTCAAGGCCTGGGAGCGCCAAACAATGTTATGAACATGTGTCACGGAAGGGTATAGATACTGCCCCTACACTACAGGACCACTGGTAATGAACCCCAGCCCGGCGAATTCAAGCGAATGCAAAAGCAGAAGTGAGTTATTCGTCATTTCAAGAGTTAAGAGTTCAATGTTGAAACACACAGGGAGGGGTATCACAGCAGCTCTAATTGCATACAGCTTCCTCTGTGTATACATACACACATGCACACACGCTACATAAATTCTCAGACATCAGGCCTTTGAAATTTCCTTCCATGGCATGTGACAACCTGAGTATGTAGAATGAGCCCTTCCATGATTATAATAGCACTGACTAAACTATGGCCTGGTTCAAAAAGAACAGTGAGTGTGATTGGCAATTTTCAAATTTTTTTGTGCGTCTCTGTGGACGCATTTATTTGTGTGACCTCATAAGTGGACGTCCCCTATTGCTCTGTTGCAGCCTCATTCCATCATTGTTTATGTCTCCCAACAGTGTCTGATGGAAGTTTAATCCCCCCCCCACCCCATCCCACCCCCTCAGCCAAAAAGAAAAATTCCCAGCGGACTCCGACTCAAACTTCTATCCAGACCCAGACAGCCACTGAGCCAAACACACACGCCACACGTCCCCCAGTGCCACCACGCGGCTCCATTTTTAAATGGCCCTCGCCCTGCATGCTCAGATGACTCACTAGAATGTGGCATTGTCCTCGGCCATGTTCCTCTATGGTAATGAGTCGAGTCCAGGGACAACCAGACAGCCAGGACTACAGAGCCGGGGAGAGGAGAGGGGGGGGGGTTATCTGGGGGAGGGAGGTGGGACCCACAGCCTACCGAGAGAGAGAGGGACATCCAGACGGCCAGGGCTACAGAGCTGGGTGTGTGTGTGTGTGTGTGTGTGTGTGTGTGTGTGTGTGCGTGTGTGCGTGTGTGCGTGTGTATTGGGAAGAGGTAGGACCCACGACCTACTGAGGGACAGAGAGGAGCAGCCACCCCCCCTCCCAGCTGAACAGCATCCCCCTATTTGCATAATGATGCCCAGGGCTGTGCTGTGCTGCCTGGTTCCCAGTGCCGGGGCCGGGGCTGGCTGACTGGGAGCCATATGGTGTGAGAGGGGGGCGAGCCGCGGTGCAGGGGCATGTTCTCACACTGTTGCTGCTGGCAGGGTCAGATGGCCTCACAGGGGCCGCCTGCTCAGGACCAGCTGCAGCCATCCAGACACACACACACACACACACACGGCATAGTGATAGATGCCTCAGGTCCACACACTGGACTGGGCTGGCCCTGACTGAATGAATGTCCAGCCCAAAGCTAAGACAAAGGTAAATTAGATTACAGTAGATTATATTGCCAGTGGTGAAAAAAGCTTGGTCACAGATACAGAGCCCAAACATCAGAATAATATCTATATGTGAGGCTTATATTATATTATAATAAAACACCATAACTCATCGTGTCTTTGCTTTACTTACTTGCATTAATTCAAAGCGACGTAAAAGCTTAAATATCCTCAGAGAGACCTGTGCAGAATTAACAGGGTTTTGTGAAGAGCAGGAGAGCTGCACTGCCCTACCAAGGCAAAAAAAGGACCTTAACTTGCCAGAGTGTAAAACTGAGAAAAATGATCTTTTGCTTGCATGTGTTTTCAGCATTATGGCAAAGACAACATCTTATATTTCCCCAAAAAACAACAACATTAACTCAAGATATTTGGACACGTGATGAAACTGATTATAAAAAAAACAAAAATGACAATAACTTATTTTTGCCCCAAAATTAAAGTTACAGTCTTTTGCCTTTGCAAGGCAGTGCATTATACTTGTTATATGGCCTGACATGATGAAGGGACAGAAGCCAGTGATGTTGCAAGGGTTTACGCGAGAGCTTACTTGGAACTACAGAAAGACTCAACAAGCTCCACTTCCAAGCACTCTTGTAATCGATTGCCTTATTTTCCCGTGATCTCTCTCCCCCCGTGGTATAGTTTTACGTCAAAGTGGTGATTTAAAACACATGTTACAGTAAATCTATGCTATCAAAGCGATGAATTAAAAAACGTCTGTTTTTATCACAGGCCTCTTCACATACCTTGCACACACAGACACAGACACAGACACACACAGAGGTACAAACACATGTACACACACACACACACATACACATACACACGCACACAGAAACTCTCTTCCTATCTTTCACATATTCACACACACACACACACACAGCCTTGCAGTCTTGCCCAGGCACATACGCGTTCACATATGTTCATGCTGCATGCAGACAATAAGACGCATCCACACAAAGGGTAAGTAGCTCCAGATGGAGGCCATATTGCCCCGGCGGGCCCAGCTGCTCAGCCCTGCTCCGCTCTGCTCTGCTCTGTGCAGTGTCCCTCTGCCTGACCACATAAAAAACCATGGCGACTCAGCCGCCACCACAAATAACCATGGAAACGCAGCCAACAGAGTACATCTGCCTAGGCATGTGCCGATATGCTGCCCTACCCGTCACGGACCCTGTGTGTGTGTGTGTGTGTGTGTGTGTGTGCGGGGGGGCAGGCAGTTTAGACAGGCCACAGCCACAGTGGCCTTCTTCAAAGCATTAGTGTGGGATGTGACATATACAAGCTCTGTTAGAAAACTGCAGGCAGTCGGCGTCTTGTAGCGAAACCAGAGAACCGCAAATAGCGGCCAATGATGGACATCAGAGGCTCACAATGGCGTCTCTTTTACGCCATGCTGTGCACAATGGCGCAGGACCCAAGCAGGAAGGACAGCACACATCCGTTGGTTGTGTCGTGGTTGGGTGTGTTCCCAAACATTGTGTGTTGTTTTTCTTTTTGTGTGTGTGGAAAAGAGAAGGGAGGAAGAAGGGGGCCTTCTGGATGTATGTGTGTGAGTTGGATGTACTTAAATGTATGTAATGTCTGCGGTGTGTGTTTGTCTAAATCTGCGAGTCTTTGTTTATTAGTGTGTGTGTGTGTATGTGCAAGTATATGTTTGTAGGTGCTTGTGTGTATGTATGTGTGGTTATGGGAATATGTGTTTGTGTGTGTGTGTGTATGTGAATATGTTCGTGTGTGTGTGTGTGTGTGTATGTGAATATGTTCGTGTGTGTGTGTGTGTGTGTGTGTATGAATGTGTGTACATTGTCCCACTCACATCCTCAGACACCCGGGGGAGGCCTACCACAGCAAACTGAAGCAGAGCAGCGTGCTCCCACACCACTGTTTTAAACGGAGCAAAGCAGCCGACCCTCACAGGGCTCTAGCCAAAACTTTGTGGCAAGATGGACCGTGGGGCTGAGTTTGTTTGCTTTGCTGAACTCCTCCATATGGCTTTCCCCTGCTGTTTAAAACACTCTGCAACACCATGAAACACACACACACACACACACACACACACACACACAAAAGAGAAAAAGGACATTTTAGGGTGCCAGCCTAAGGCCTGGGTGCTCGATCCAGTCGTAAAACACACTGAACGCATGGCTACGGCTACGGGAACTAGTTTGATGTAGTGCAGCGAGGCCGAATAATTCATGGATGAAATACAAATCCCATTTGGGCCTTACATAACTCAGCCGCACACATCGCTCGCTCCTGTGACGGCACGGCACTTCACTTCTTGCCGCACACACAGCACAACAGGACTAATGCCACAGTGGAATGTGCGAGTAAGCCGGGAGACAGAATTCTCCTTAATAATACAGCAGCAGCAGCAGCATTAGGGTTGGGTGGCCAGATGTATGAGATTAAAACTGGGGACATTTTCCTAAAAAAAAAAAAAATCCAGGGACACCACTCCCAGTTCTAAACTCAGTACTAATGCAATATGTAACCATTTTAGATACAAAAACTGTGCACAAAGCAGGTTTTTGTATATTTTACCGGTGAATGACCAGCAGAAACACGGACAGTCCCAGGAAAACATCTGGTGACCCTACGTTAGAGTCCCCCCCCACACATACAGTGCCATATATTACTGGGATGAAGCTTCAGCACCAATAGGGCTTATATCTTGACTTCAGTGCGCATGCACATAGGTTCATGCAGCTTATTTTGGTTGCTCTTTTGGTCTGTTTTTGCTAGTTTTTCTCAGTTATTCTCATTTTTGCATATTTATGTTGCTTTCTTTTTGAATAACTCATTAAGCTGCTTCATCACCAGACCGTGTTGGTTATTACTGTCTCTCCTGAAAATATTGAGCAAAGTAAATTGTTAAAATGTATAATAAGAAAGTATTTTGATTCTGACTAATTTGATAATTTACAGTGTTCAGACACTCTAATGTCTTAGACTAGACTTTTACTGCCGTGGTTACAAAGAATTATTGCAAATAAGTCTGGCTTTATATTAGACTGCTGCTTATTATGTTGCATCATTTTCATCACCACTCCCTCAATAGACAGTCACCTGGAGCTAATTTTGGTACATTGGTGCCCAGCACCCCCTCAAAGACATGATCTGAACTTTAAGAAGACACCAAAAGCCATGGATCATCCAGATTGCTCCACGCTTGTCCTCCAAAACAACGGCATCATTGTGCCTCACGGAGGAGGATTTACAGCATATGAGCAGTTATAAGCGTGACTTTATGGCCACTCATAAAGGAAGCTTGAGGCCCCGACAAGACAGCATTGTGACTGGAAATGAATGACATAAAAGAAGATCAAAGGTGTTGGTTATGGGGAGGTGTGGAGAACCGTGTTAGGATGTTAAAACTCTGTCATCATAAACCCGAGCGTTACACGAGTGTATGACCTTTACAAGCAATCTGCTAGAGCTGTGCTTCAGGAAAACTGTATCGATTACAGGCACTGCTTGCTGTGCAAATTGAATTTACAGAGGCAGTCCAACACAGAGACTGTGTGTGATCGGTTGTGAAATGAATAGATGAGCTATATTTCTGATGCTTGTGAAGGGGTGAACGTTGCTGTGGCAACAAAAAGTGGCAAAAGACAAAACCAACATCGAGTTTCTCTATTTTTATGGCATCATCAAAATCCTCTGGCGAGGCACCCAGAAAAATACTTTCTTTGAACACGGTGAATATCATAACGCTTATGAAAATCGAGTGAACCATAAAAAAAACGTGGCTTGGACCGAAATCTTTCACCAGTTCTGAAAGGGCATTAGTCACTTTTATTGCATGTTAATGAGAGATGCAAGCTCACTGTTTCTTTGGTGTTTGACTTGGGTTCCTTCCTGTGTGCACATACAGGCTGATGGATTAGGGTGATGAAACTCTACGTGCTAAATAGGGACACACAACACACCAGCACCACTAGCACTCATATCACTCCACTTCGAGCTCCACGTACTCATTCCTCTCATTTGGAGCATCTTTTATTTAAAAAAACCTTTGTCCAAGTGTCTAATGATTAAAAAAGTAATACAAGTCTCTTCTTTCCAGTTCTTCGGAAATTCTCTGGAGGTGAATTAATCCCTGGCCTCTGTGTCGGTTGGGTTAGCGTAGCGTAGCCAGGAAGAGGAGCTGAGGGGTAACTCTTTGCTTTAGGCCCCCACACACACACACACACGCTTGTTGACTTGTTGGCTCTGTTTTTTTGCGAGGCTCTAAATCTCAGGAAAGCAAACTCTGTCATGGTCTGCCGAGACTTTACAGGCCTCTTCAGCAGGAGGCGTTTTGGGCCTCGGTGCTTCAGGATAGAGAGATCCCTGGGTGGTAAGAAGAGAGCGAGGAAGACGGAGGAGGAAAGATGAATGAGCAAATAATAGGATGAGGACAGAGGGAAAGAGAGAGAGGAGGAAATAAGAGGCCAAAAGATTGCTTTGCCTTTTGCAGTGGATCCAGTTAATCTGATTTTCTGTGTAAAAATGGGGAAAAAAAACACTAAAAAACAAAAAACATCAGGCTGTTCTTTCCACACAGTGAAATGGTACATTTCTGTTAGGGGTCGATGCCAAATGGTCCGTTGGTTAGGGGTCATGTGTCCAAGCCTGGGCCGGGCCATCAGGTTCAGATTAGGCTTCAAAAGCCAGGCAGACGTGCAGAGGAGACATGCTTCATAGGAGCCCAGGAGGCCCTCACAGTCTCCCCCAGCACCACCACTCTGACCCTGGAGAAGGCAGGCGCTGCTGCCTCCCTCATTAGAATGAATAGGCCTCTAATCCTCCACATTCAGTCTTCCATCCACCTCAAGGACCAACTCCTGATGAGTGATGTCATAGTGTCCACAAACACACACACACACACACACACACACACACACTCACTCATACACATACAAACAAACACACACACACACACACACACACACACACACACACACACACACACACACACTCATACACACACACACACACACACTCATACAAACAAAACACACACACACACACATACAAACAAAACACTCACACACACACACACACACACACACACACACACACCCCATGTAGAACACTAATGGGCAGTACAAGGGAGCTTTTTTTACTGACAGCCACTAGATGAACTGGAGATGTTAGCTCAGAGAGGAGATGGGGGGTGGTGTGGGGTGGGGGGGGCACCCTCTATCTGTTTAAACAGCTTTAAGAGGGCCATCACCGGGAGCCCCCTGGCAGGCTGCAGTAAAAACACCAGCCTTATGGTGCTCAGCAGGGGGTGCCCGGGTGGTGGTGGTGGTGGTGGGGAGGGAGGGGGGATGGGAGGAACGCACTGGCGTCCGCCAGGCTCACGGCCCTCTGTTTGTTTGGACATGTCAGCGACACACAAACTGTTTTCCAGCAGCAGCGAGGCGGCCGGCGGGGCTTCCTGATGGCTTCAGCAGATGGCAGGAGTGCTGCTGTCACTGCTGCTGTTGCCTAAGCTGGGGTTGGGGTTGGGGTTTTCAGAGCTGGGGTTGGGGCTTCCAGAGCTGGGGGTATGGGGCTGCTGAGGCCGCCCATGACCTGGGTGGATGTGGGGAGCCAGGCAGAGTGCAGGATGACAGGGAAAATCTCAGCTCCCCATTGCATGAGCTGGGGCTGGGGCCGGGGCTGTTGGCACTGTCAGTGCAGGAACTTGGGCTGGTGCTGGAGCTGGAGCTGGAACTGGGGCTGGGATTGCTGGGATTGCTGGGAGTGCTGGGGCCACTCCTGGGCTGAGTGGATGTGGGGAGCTGAGCAGAGCTGAGCACACAGCATGGTTAATGGGGAAGCTTTCTGCTCCCCATCATGGGCAAGAGCCAAAGGGGGCCCCACACACGGTGGGGAAAAAAAACATGGATATGGGGCCTTTCATCATATCCAACAATAAATCCACCATTAAAACTTCCCCAACACCACGTGGGAGTCCAGGAGCCTGGGAGCAGTGCAGCTACTTCTCCGACAGCTTTATGGCAAGCAGGAGAGCCGAGTAGCCGCGGACATCAAATAAATCAGATGAGCAAACGCACCTCGCCAGCAGCATTAAAACAGTCACTGGAATTACGCTGGACAGCAAGCTAAGAGGGAGCCGGAGGAAAATGACACTTTGAGTTAGTAGCTCAAGCAGAATACACTGCTGGTGGTTTGTGTATTCTTGGGGTGAGAGGATGGGGTGAGGTGGGGGGTTTGACGTGTGTGCTCCCCATGGGTGTGTGTGTGTGTGTGTTTTTGGTGTGTGTGGGGGTCTGTGTGTGTAAGGTTTGACACACTTGTTCCTCGGCGG
>CM059266.1:24506023-24558523 GCA_030347295.1 Setipinna tenuifilis | reverse complement strand
CAAGGAATAAATGAAGAAAAGGTCAACAAAATTTTACTTAATCTCAAAGGTTCTAAGGCTCAAGACATATATGGTCTTGACTCGTCCTTGTTTAAGAATAATGCACACGCACTTTGCAAACCCATCACACACCTGGTAAATCTGTCCATTAATGAGTGTCTGTTTCCTGATGCTTGGAAAAAAGCTGTGATATTACCCATTTTCAAAGATGGGGAGGTTACAGATGTGGGAAACTACAGGCCCATAAGTATACTCCCAATTATTTCTAAGATAGTTGAGAGGGTGGTCGTACAACAATTGACCTCCCACCTTAATTTGTGCCACGCTCCACTGCATCCAATGCAATTTGGGTTCAGAGCAAACCACTCCACAGACACTGCCCTCTGCTACTTTGTGGAGGAAGTGAAATCCAGGGTAGACAAGGGTGGTGTAGTTGGAGCGGTTTTTCTGGACTTAAAGAGGGCCTTTGACACTGTGAACCATAATGTCTTGGTGTCCAAAATGTCCTCACACAACATCTCACCTGACACGCTCAAGTGGTTTATATCCTATCTATCAAGAAGGAAGAATTGCACTAGGATAAATGACTCACTCTCCACGGAAAATACCTGTTCAATAGGGGTGCCTCAGGGGTCAATCCTAGGCCCTCTATTATTCAGCATATATATAAATGATCTTCCCTTAGTTTGCCCTGATGTTAGCATCCAAATGTATGCTGATGACACAGTGATCTATGTACATGCTAAATCAAAACAACAAGTGGCTTACAAACTCAATGGAGCATTAAACAAAATAGTTGACTGGTTAGACTACTCTTGTCTGACACTGAATACATCTAAAACTGTCTGTATGTACTTCTCTTCACGTAAGAATACTACTCAAGACCCAGATATATGCATTAAAGGAGAAAAGCTCAAGGTAGTAAACGATTTTAAATATTTAGGGGTCATTGTTGATTCCCAACTGACTTTTAAGAAGCATATTAAAAAGGTTAATGGTCGAGTTAAAAGGAATATCCTCAACTTTAAGTTAATAAGGAATCAGATGACCACAGAGGCAGCCAAACTGTATTTTCATTCTATGATTTTAACTCACATCTCTTATTGCTTGACCTCCTGGTCACAGGCAAATGCAACTGCGATGTCACCCATTCATAAATCTTATAAACAGGCAGTGAAGATACTGGACAAAAAATCCAATACCTACCATCACTGTGCCATCACACAGAAGTATGGTTTATTTAGTTTGGATAACTTCATTTTCTTTTCAAACTGTTGTTTATTTTTTAAAATCATAAATGATCTTGCCCCACCTCCCCTTAAGCAATTTGTGAGTCTGTGTAGACCCACAAACGACACAAGAACTACAAGAGCGTCAACAAGGGGGGACAGCATAACGGTATTTAGATATTCTACTTTTGGCCAAAGTGCCTTCTCAGTAAAAACGTCAGGGCTATGGAATAGTATTCCCGTTAGTATTAGGCAGAGCACCACGCTCCGTACTTTTAAATCAGGGCTTAGGACATGGCTAAAAGCAGAGCAGCACTGTGGACATTTCTAGTCATTGACCTTGTGTGTTTGCGTTATTTTATCATTTTTTATCATTTTTTTTTTTTATTATTATGTTTTAATTATGTCCCAGACACTACTTTTATCTATTATTAGTGCTAATCTTTTAATCCTTTTGTAACATTTCTGTAACACTTGTAACACTTTTGTAACTTGTACCACACACACTACTTTTATCTATTTTTAATGCTAATCTGTTAAATCCTTCTGTAACATCTATTCCTGTCCAGGGACTACAGATGAAAATTAGCCTTGTGGCTATAATCTGGCTCAATTATATGTTGTGCACTGTCCCTGTCAAATAAAGATTAAACTAAACCAATGGGTAGTCTACTCTGTATGAGAAAAAGAGAAAGAGAGACTGACAGAGAGAGAGAAAGAGAGAGAGAGAGAGAGAGAACAAGGGGTAGTCTACTCTGTATGAGAGAAAGGGAAAGAGAGACTGACAGAGAGAGAGAGAGAGAGAGAAATATGAAGGTGAAACCTCAGCGAGGGAGAGAGAGGGAGAGAGAGGAGTTGTCTGTGGCAGATGGCGGGGCTGAGCCCCTGGGGGGCCGTAGGCAATGCTACACCCTGGGACCCGGATACCTAATAATGCCCTGTTGAGTCGCCCACCTGTGGCCCATAGCAAAACA
Organism: Setipinna tenuifilis; assembly: GCA_030347295.1. NCBI lineage: Eukaryota > Metazoa > Chordata > Actinopteri > Clupeiformes > Engraulidae > Setipinna > Setipinna tenuifilis. Next base: position 24,556,320 of record CM059266.1, on the reverse strand, counting down.
ATGTTATCTCATCTCCCCTGACCTATTGTGAGCCTCATTGGCAGTAATGACAGTGTGGAGACCATTTCAGCCGATGCTTCGCGTCTCCCCAGAGAGAGAGAGAGAGAGAGTGAGACCGAGAGCGACAGAGAGGCCTGGGAACAGCGATCACCCTTCCCCAATCTCCCCCAATCTCGCCCTAGCCATTTAAATCATAGCACATAGACACAGAGAGAAAAAAGTGCTGTTGATGGTATGTGTGGGTCAACTGTGGCATGAATATGCTTTCTGTGCCCTTTGAGGTAATGGCTCTCCATGACAGGGAAGATAACACAGAATGATATCCCTCTTCAATCCACCCTCAACTCCCCCACACCCCTTCCCCTATACCTACCAATTGAAAGGATTGTATTTCCAGATTGGCATCAGTCATAAAAATGCTAAGCGTTCACAGTGCCAAAATTGAGCACGGAGAGAGAGAGATCCACATCTGGTTTCCTGTTTCTACAGCTTCCACAGATCTCTCTCTGTCTATCCGCCCAGTCCAGTCCAGGCAGCAACCCCATTCCTCCACCATTCGGCCGCCCCATTCACTGTGTCTCCTGTGCAAAAAAAAAAAAGAAAGCCACATTCAATCAGCCAGGCACAATGGTGAGAATCCCCATGGCCCCTGCATTGCTATGTTGTAGCCCTTTTTTCTCTAGCCCTTATCTGTGCCAAACACCGACAGTGTTCAGAATCCCTCACAGACTATCCCAAATCCCCTCGTGGAATGCCAGTGACCTCAGCCTGGAATGCACGAGGGCAGCGCAGTCAGTAAAACATCACACTTGCCGTTAATGGTTTACACAAGTGCTCCGGGGTCTTATTGTTTTAGCCGGTCCTTGAAACAGCAACCTAAAAGCAACTTTTAAACACTGTTGGGTTTTTTTTTTTGCACATGTGTCTCTGAGAAAGTGGTTAAGAGGTGGTATGCAGCTGCAGCATTTACCTAATTATTGGCTTGGCATCTGAAAAAACAAAAAAAATAAAGTACCAAGATGGTCGGGATGAAGGAATAAAACATTTTATGAGCATCTACTTGCAGATCTGTAATGAGCCTCACACATCTAAAGCACATCGTGTCTGCAGACAATTTTGTTTCTTTTCCCTTGTTCTGTGGCACTTTGAAACAAAATACGTCTTTGTTTTCTTTTTGTTGCAAAGTAGCAGGGAAAAAAGAAAAGGGACAAGGAGAGGATCAAATGGGGAAGCACGCCCAAGTGCTCTTTTATTTTTCGTACGCCCAGGGTTGTGGTCCCCGCTCAGAGGACAAAGGGAAATCGTGTGACCAAGAGAGTGGAAAAATGATCCCTTCCTCACCTGCTTGCCCGCCCTGCAGCCACCTATAGCCCATGATTCCCCCGGCTGCAGCTGCAGCAGAAGCAGCAGCATACGTTTGACTGAAAGTGGAGTACACTCCCAGCTTGCCAAGGCCAGCAGTGTCCTGAACTCTGAACTGAGTGTGTAACCAAGCAGGCACATGTACAGCGCAGTCCCATCTGTTTGCGAGATTTTGAATCCGATCGATACTAATGAATAATTAAAAGAAGGTTGCCATGTTCTCATGAGCTCAGTTAGCTGGTCTGCTCTTCAAAAATCATGGGGCCAGGGCAAGACCAGTGACATCTAAACAAACATCCATCCCTCCCTTCCCTTCCCTTCCACCCCTCTCTCCCTCCCTTCCACCCCTCTCTCCCTCCCAGCCTCTCCAGTCCATCCCTCCATCCATCCACCCCCTCTATCCTTCCATCTCTCTCTCTCTCACCCTCTTTGATGGTACACCGTACAGTATGTGAGTGGGTTTGTTTTCTTTGCATGACTGATTCATGAGAGCAAAATCCAGTGTAATCCAAGGGGATACACTGCGCTGACTTTTTCCTATAAACTGTTGGTTGAGAGGCCTGGCATTTATTACATTACGTAAAACATGCAAACATGGCTTGAGGTCCTTTCAGTTTGCAGGAAACTGCAGTCGATGAGCTACACGCTACTCAAGGGCCTCGTTTGTAACCCCCCCCTGCGAGAAACCTTTTTCCTGTTTTACCCACCCCTCCCTCTTCCACCCACACCCACCCACCCATCCATCCATGCATCCATGCATCCATCCATCCACCCATCCACCCACCCACCCTCCTCCTACCTCTCCACAATCCACCTGGGAGAGGTGGGAAGAGGAGCAGATGAGCAGATGAATGGCCCCTTACCCACATTACACAGGGGACATCCATCTGTGGGATAAGTAGCCAAGCTCAGGGATTCGCCCTTAGTTGGTGTTTGATAACATGGGGATCCGAAGCATTATTGCTGACCTGATGGCTGTTTACATAGGATCGGGGGTCGGCTTAGAATTCGTTACCAGTGTTACGTAATAATGTAGACCAGGAAAGATGTATAACAAAAGCATTTCATGGCTTATCGAAAGATACCCGTGGACAATGCCAATGGAACCTCTTTTTAATAGAGACTCATAGATTTAGGTATTATGTATTTGAAATAATCACTCTATCTAAAACGTTATGGCATGACCATACACTTATCGGTGATTACCTTTCACCTCTTCAACTTATTCCTCATTTCTTGCTAAGAATAAATCTTGAGTTGAGTTCTTATTTGCTCAGTGGCAGGACATGTTACATGATGACACTGCATCACATCTCCAGCCTGTGTGTGTATGTGTGTGTGTGTGTGTGTGTGTGTGTGTGTGTGTGTGTGTGTGTGTGTGTGTTTTAGCTGTGCAGAGGGGACATCGCCGAGGGGACATCTCAGGGAAACAAAGGCGCTTACACTGGAATGGGATCATTGATGGGTCAACACAATTTTTGTTTTGAAAGCTGCAGCTTGGCTTGCCTCAGCCATAATGTTGCCTTAATTAAATTGGCACACTTGAGCAATACAATAAATAAAGCCAAATGAACCAGGAGCCCAAAAAGCAGTTATCTCATGGCACAGCCGAATGTTTTTAGAACTGACAAATAGCAAATGGAGCTTAATTAAAAAGTGATATTCAATATCTCCAAAGTACCGGTTGAAATATTTGTATTGCTTAATGTAACAAGAAAGAAAACAACTCACAAATGAGCTTCACCCACATAACGGATAAATCAAAATAGTGGTTTGCCTAAGACAAGTAATTTATTCTAATTCAATTAGCAGTTTCATTAGTCATCTAAAAAAATTATCAGTATACATTCAACCGTTGAAAATATTGCAAAATCTGTGGGGTTTATCCAAAAACATTGACTAACATTAACTGGTCATAACAAAATGTTTCTAGATAAAACACAGATATTTATTTTGGACATCATTTTCATGTTCACTTTTTGAACCCTCCTTTGGCAAGTTATCTAAACATGTCCAAACTTACCTCAGCATGGATGCTAGCATTTTCTACTGTATTCTTCTCTAATTGAAACATTTTGATCTAAAATAAAAGGAATCTGCCATGCTCATATGCCATGCATGACATACCAGTGTTGGTAGATAATGGTGCAAACTAAATTAAAGTTTATACCTGTATTTTCCTCCTTATCAATTTTAGATTATTCAGATTCAAATGTGGTTTTGCAATTTTATGATGCATCCTTTAAATACCAGTGGGAGGTTAGCACCAGTTCTGTGGCTGCTGTAGTTCATATAGGCTAAGTGTGAAAGCTGACAGTTGAAAGTGAGACTGAAGCAGCAACAGCAGTAGCAGTACGGGCAGCAGCAGCAGCAGTAGCAGTATGCCTGCTGGAATTCTCATTAGTGCAATTGAATGACTGTGTTGTGCCTCCCTTTTCTATGGTTATGTGCTGTAAGGGATTTAAAAAAAAAATGTTTTTCTTATAACGCCATCCACTGAACTGATACGGAAAATTGATGCATGTGAGGCTGTAACGAGGGATATTATGAAAATAGTCTTTGAGCGTATATCAGCAATAGGTGGAGAGTTCAGTGAAGAGAACACAACACAAGGCGTCAGTTCCATCAACCATCAGCTACTAGCTCATGATTATGCTCACTCCATACATGGAACTGCCTCTGTGTCACGATCCGGTAATTGTTCTTCTAGCATAGCTGCGAAAAAGAGTAGAAGCAGCCGCAGAGCTTGCTGCCAAGGAAGCTTAATACAAGGCAATGCAAAAGGGAAATACAGCAGAAAGAAAAAAATTGCTAAATGGAAGAGCAGCATAAAAAGGACCTAGAGATACAGCAGGCTCACTTAGAATGGCTACAAGTAGAGAGAGATATGAAAACCGCTTGTGCTAGACTTGAGATTCATTATGAGGAAATTAAACAAGCGAATGTTCATCAGACTCTACGACTAAATAACAGACAATCTACTTTAACGCACATGCACTCCCGCACTGAAATACCTATGCCTCTACTGATGTCTCCTATCTGGCTCAAGCGATTCACATAGCCATAGCCATAAACAAACTGCGAGTTCCAGCACCCACAGTATTTATCCTATCCAGTACATTGACTGGAGAGCCTCATTCCAGTCTCTCTTTGATCAAAAGAATATCTCCTCTGCAAATAAACTGTACTACCTGAAGAAATCTGTCTGTGGTGCAGGGCACTTTCTACACAAATGACAAGGAGGCATACAGAGCAAGCTTAACCAACAATATGGTCAAACATTTGTAATCCAATGCGCTTTCAGAGAGAAGCTGTTAAAATGGCCAAAAATACACTCCAAAGACGCAAAAGGGCTAAGAACATTCTCTGATTTCTTTAAAGCAGCGTTACAAGAGCTCAACACCGACAGACTGAGCATGTTTCTGTCCCAAAGGCAGTATGACTTTGTGATTAATGCACCCTATGCAAGTCATGCAGTCATGGTGTATGGGAACACCAGATCAAAACTGTCAGAGGTGTCCTTAACTCCACACTGTTGCTTTCCCACATCAGACTCAGTGACTCTGCAATACGAACTCTACGTAGACACCTTACTCAGTCCTAACAGCCTGGAGTCTCTGACACCCAACCACCTTATCCAAGTGAAGACCAGCCTTGCTCTGCCTCCACCTGGCACATTCCTATGAGAGGATGTCTATGGAGCAAAGAGATGGCGCCGGATGCAACATCTGGCGGAGCAGTTCTCAATTAATAATAAAAAAGTCTTGACCATCTTTCGGTGGGGATCCTACATGTGCTGTATATGTCAGCAATGGTGTTACTGTGTTTTAGTAGCCCAGTGCAAATTTGTGTGTGTGTGTGTGTGTGTGTGTGTGTGTGTGTGTGTGTGTGTGTGTGTGTGTGTGTTTGTGTGTGTGTGTGTGCGTATGTGTGTGTGTCTGTTTGTCTGTGTGTGCGTGTGTGTGTGTGTGTGTGTGTGTGTCTGTGTCTGTGTGTGTGTATGTCTGTGTGTGTGTGTTTGCATGCTTGCGTGCATATGTGGTGTGTCTTTACATGTCCATTTGTGCATATGTTCATCACGCCTCAGTAAGTGTTTGCTTTTATGTTTTATGTGTGTGCGTGCGTGTTCGTGCACATGTGTATGCATGTGCGTGTGTGTGTGTGTGTGTGTGTGTGTCTGTCCATGCATATTTGTGTTTGTGTGTGTGTGTGTGTGTGTGTGTGCGTGTGTGTGTGTGTGTGTGTGTGTGTGTGTGTCCGTGCATTTTTGTGTGTGTGTGTGTTGGCTTCAGCTGTCGTGCTGGAGCTAGGACAGAGCACAGAGGATAGCGGTGGGATTCCACAGCGCGGCTCCTGCTCCAGACTCTTTGTTAACAGCAGGACGTTTCGGTGCCCCCCTTCCACAGATTGTTCAGCAGTGGCGGACCGACAGTGGCCAGCAAACACGCATGGGGAGAGTAAAACACCCAGGCCTCTGTCTTTCCCGTGTCCAAACAAACAGGGATTTCTCCTATCTGGGCAAAGGATTTAGTCTCCGAGGTCACACCGTTTAGAGAAGAAGAGTGAGTGATGAAACTAATCTGAATGTTTGTACTGCGTCTTAACAGAGGAGGGGGACAGAGAAACTGTCTTTGCACATTTTCAGATTTCTCAGCACACAACAGGAACGTTTTTTTTTTGGAAAGAAAACAAAACAGCAGTGACAGATACTGTGAACATTAGACGTCTGAAAACCATTACTGTCCATTACTGTTACAAACCCCCCCCCTTAAAGCCCGTTTTTGCAGGACTTTCTCTCTCTCAGAGGCATTCAGGGAAGTAGTAAAAGTGATGACTTTGTGCTTGGGGGCAGGAAGCTGGGCTGAAACTCAAGCCTAGCCTCATGTTATCAGCATCCAGACAGCCAGCGGCGAGCCGGTGCTCCTTAAATGGTCCTGCCTGCACTGGGGAGAGAGAGAGACTGGGGTCCAGGCTTTGTATCTTTTACCTCCATGCCCTTTGACCTGCACGGGTTTCCCATGATGCTGTTCTGTGTCAGCTTTTCCCAGTCTCAGCAGTTTTTGTCGTTTCTTGTTGCGTTCAGCAGAGAAATTAGGGTCCCTTTGAGAGGGTATTTGCAATCGTTTAGGAAAAAAACATGCGCAGAACATAAACAAATACACATGAATTGGGCTGAATGGTAAGTGAAAGAGGAAAAAGAAGTTAATGAAAAAAGCATTACACACACATGCACTGAATAACCTTATGAATAATAGTCTTCTGGGCCAAATAAACTGCAACGGCACCATCTGTTCTTGTCAAACCAAATAGTACACAAAAATCCTGCATACTTTCTAATGAATCTGATGAATTTAACAGGACACTGAGAACTATCCAGTCACACAAAGACACACAGCCTAAATGGCATGCAGGCACTCTCTCGGCTGCTGTCGGAGGTGGCAGCATCAAATCTCCCAAAGTCAGCAAACAGACTGTGAATCCCCCCTTTTTAGTAATTTACATTTCTGTGCACAGTGATAAGAAACGCAGAAGCTTGAAACAACTTTCCCTCAGGAACGGCTTCAGCAGAGAAAATCCTTTTGGATGTCTCTGAGCAGCACATCCTGTTCCTCTCTCGCCGCTATCTCCCCATCCCCAGCCTGTTTGCTTAGCGCCTGTCCAGCGGAAAAAGTGACTCACACACTGTGTGTGTGTGTGTGTGTGTGTGTGTGTGTGTGACTGAGAGAGGTCGAGGCAGCAAGCAACTACCCCCCGACCCAACATCCCCATCCAACCCAACACACCAACCCTCCCTTTCCCCTTCCCCTTCCCCACACCCCGACCACCCGCCCTGACCCGACCGCTCTTCCTCCTTCTGAGGTGGCCACGACCCTAAACACGACGCTGTTCGGCCCAACCAGAGCACATCGGCCCCCCCATCTGTGTGGTTAGCTGAGCGGCGCTGCAAATACTGTATCTTCTCAATTGGCCTCTGTGCTCCTTCATCAAGAACATACAGAATAGCATGTTCCTACACTATACAGTCCTCACATGGTTGCTCTTACTGTAGAAGCAGTTTATCGTCAGCTTAAATTTGCTTGAATTGAAACACAGTTACAATCAATGGATGCTCTGTTACATAAGCAAGGCCAATTCATTATCATCAAATTACACTATGCAACTGAACCATCCAGAATCCCATCACGAACAACAAGAGAAAATAAGAATTTGGAACAGTTCACTGAGTCAACTGTAAAACCTCCATGATGATGTTTTCCAAAACCTGGATACCCCCCAACCCCCCACACACACCCATAGCTACTGCTTCAGCCACAATTCCTGGAAGTTTTGGGTGCAAACGAACTTCTCCACCAACCCTGTCATTGTTTTGACTGGAGATTTATTTACTATTTTGACTCAATTAATCTGTTCTTTTATGTATATCTGAGGGGTTATTCCTCATTTCCTGCCCCTGAAATGAAGATTAATATCTTTGGTGGCACGGGCCCAAGCTAAACAAACAGGGGCCCCTTTTTCTCCTCTCTGTTAGTTCAGTAGATGTAATCTACAGGAGGGGGGGCCCCCTCACACTATACCGTAAAAATCCTAACTGTTCGAGTCAGAGTTTGAAGCACTGGACGGCTGTGGGGAAACAATGGTCATGTTCTATGTGCGAGATTCTATCGGCGACTTGTTGAAGCCCCCCCACCCCCACCCCCACTAGGGAGCACTCCCACCCAGCCGGTCTGCACAGGAAGTGAGGAGAAGGGTGGCCCCGAGTGGTGGCCCTTAACCCTATGTCTCATTCGTGGCCATGCCAAACAAAGGAGAGACTCTCTTGCTCTCCTCCTCTCTCTCTCTTTCTCTCACTTTTTTATCTCTGTTTATTCTGTTGTTGGTGCAGACACTCACACAGACACAGCCATCGTTGCCTTAGGATCCGCTGTCGCCACCCTATCTCCCATCTCAAGGCTTGTGGGTTTTTTATTGGCCACAGATAGTCTCCATTAACAATGGCTTGCAAATAAACTTCTGTCACATTATTTTCTCATGAGACACATTAATTAATGAAACGCTGGCTGTTTTTATGTTGGGTGGATCATCATGTGGCTAGGCCAGGCTCCCTGTAAACAGCCCAGTCCTTATACCCTCACACTTCTGACGTTGGATGTTATTGGAGTCTTTGGGAACCACAATAATTAACAGTGACTTAAATGGAAAGCTGGCTGTAATGGCACATGAATGTGCGGAGGAGGTCAAAGCTGCTCAGTAGTCTTAAGGCTGGCAGCATGTGACTTAATAAATCTCACTTTAGGGTTATTGAACTGCAGGCTGTCTTTTAGTAGAACCAGCTGGCAATAAAACAGATCCTCCATTCAGTCTTCCATTCTGTCTGATTGGGAGATTGGCAAAAAATGCCTGTAATTGTTTTTGGACCTCCTGTATAGAAATTTACAGCTCTGCAGATGCAAGGGCAGTGGATGGAAGGCATCTTTTCTCAAGCATCTGGTAAACACATTCCCAAACAACACGTCGTCTATCTCCTGAGAAGATATCTTTAGCCCCTTATCTACCGTCAGGCCAAATGATATATTAAAAAAAACATGATAAACGATGATCTAGATCCAATCCAAGATCACCCACCTCCTGCACAACAATGGTGGGAAACACTTTCTGTACATTTTTCTGTCTCGCCATCTATCTCTCTATCTCCCTCTCCATCTCTCTCTCTCCCTCTGTCGCTAATCCAACATCACTGGTGATGCTTGCTTGATGGTCGTTATCAGTTTTGTGGGGAGAAAGATATTGTGTATGTTGGAAACAGGAAATGGCTGAGGAATGCTGCTTTGACATCAGAGGCCTGAAATGTCCATGTCCCGGGGCTGAGAGGTGAGGAAACAGTCAGGCGTGAGCGTAAGCGTGAGCGTGCGCCAGGCCCAGGTCCTTTATCGACCTTGCCGACTCTTCCTGCAGATGTCCTGCAGGGTTCCACCATAGCGAGGGGGGTCAGAACCTTTCTGTGCCGCCCGAATGATCCACCGCCATTTGAGCTCACCTTCCAGAAACTTCCTATGGACACCTTTACCTGACCTGCGGGGGCCGGTATAACGAGCAGGACCCCCACCCCACCCCCTCCGGAGGAAGCGGCAGATTGTCGCTGTTTCCCATCAGAAGCGCCACCAGGGGGGATGTCAAAGGAGCACGGCCTTGCCCCTGCTAATCAGAGCGAGCCGGGGTGGAGAGGAAGACCTCCTCCCTAAACCGCAGGCATTCACTCAGTAATGGGCTTTCCATGATTACACTGGCCAGGAACACAAAAAAACAGACAGAGAAAAAAATAAGACGGGTGGATGAGTGGGTGAGTGCAGGGGGGCTGGAGTTGATTTTGGTATACTGGTTTGTATGTTCCAGTGTAAGCTCGCTTACATGCTTTATGAATGATTAGACTTTGATCCCATTCAATTTGTTTGAAATCCCTCATATGAAAAAGAGCTCGGTGCTCAAAACCTCTGGAAATTATTTTCCTTTCCTTTTTTGGCGTGCCACACTGTCCCTGGCAATAAATAGAAAAAACACAGAAAAAAATACTGGATATAAGTTTTGTTGCCTTATCCTTAAGTCACTCTGAAGGTTAATGTAATATAATGTTCTTGGCTTTACAATATCAGAGGTGAAAAATGGCTTAAACATATTGTACTGAGAATTACAGTAAGACTACTGGCTGTTTGTCAGCTGTTGTGCAAGAGAAATGGTTTAGCACATTAGGATTGCATTGACATATTTTTTAATGTCCTCCATGTACAGTACTAGGTAGCAAACTGTTTATGGTGCTTCCATACAATGGCCACCACGTGACCCCTCCAACTCCCCCCCAAACAAGTTCACAAAATTGGTGAGAAGTGTGTCGCATTAGAAGTTTAGTGTCTGCAGCTGTCACATGTAAATTACTTGCAGGCCGACAGACTGGCAGCTCTCCTGTGTCCCACACACTCTGTGTCTCACTCTGTGTATGTCTCCGCTGCCTCCCAGTCTTTTTTGGAGAGTGTGGGCAGAATAATGTGATTCCAGACTGCTGTGCTTCTGTGCTGCTGTGCCTGCCTCTGAAGTTACACCCTAAAGTTTCCACAATCTTCGCACTTCCTGACTTCCTGAAAGAGGCTTGGCAGACAACCGGACTCCCGCACCACCCCCCCCTGTCCGAAATTCAGTTCGGCCTTTAATTCAATTAGTAACAGGCAACTGCAAAAAAGACATGGACAAAATATGCTTCCAGTCTTTCCATACAATTGTATTTCAGAGGGAAAATTCAGTTTTAGAGATGAGAAGATACTTTTTTTATGAGGATGGGGGGTGCAGGGTCTGGGTCTTCACATACCCCCCTCACCAAATAGATCCATCTAAGATATTAATGATCACAGAAAGCTTTAAATGCAAATCAGTTCCAAAGCCTTGAAAGAGTTCGAAACATAAGAGCTTATGTGTTGAAGATCTTTTTGCCCTAAAGGCAAGAGTGCTGATGTTATGCTGTGAAAAAAAAACAAAGAGAAGTTCTCTTTCTCTCTTTTGAAACTTCAAATATCTGCAAAATATCTTCCTCTGCCTCCAAAGAGACCATGAGTGCAAGCGAGGGCTCCCGAAAGGGCTCTCTTCTATGTTGGGGCACGCAAAAGAAATTACATGGCAAATCATCACTGTGTCCTCTTCTAATCTCTCCAAACAAATACACTGACGCGTCTGGTGTGTCCGCAGAGGCCACAGGCCTGGGATCTGTCTGTCCTCAAACGATGCTGACCCTCGCTCTGTCCTAAAGCATCTGTCAACAGCCGAGGGTCAAAGTAACCCTATTCTCTTTGACCTGAAGAGAGAGAGAGAGAGAGAGAGAGAGAGAGAGAGAGAGAGAGAGAGAGAGAGAGAGAGAGAGAGAGAAAGAGAAAAAGAGAGAGGAAAGAGAGAGAGAGAGGGAGAGAGATGGGAAGGGAAAGAGAGAGGGAGAGAGAGATGAAAGAGCGAGAGAGAGAGCGAGGGAGAGGGAGAGAGAGAGAGAGAGGGAGAGAGAGAAGGAGAGAGAGAGTAAGTAAGTAAGGGGAGTTTGTGGGGGTCTGTCATACAGCTGCCACCCTCTCTAGGTGGCGGGGTGACCTCTGCTTGTGAGGCAGGAGGGCTGAAAGTGATCCTCTTCAGGGAAAAAAAGGAGGGAAAAAGCCCAAAGAGGCAGCAAGACATGGAGAAGAGGGATTTGACCAAAGTGGTTTTACCCCCTGCAAGGCTCTTTCTCTTGCTTCTCTTCACACACACACACACACACACACACACACACACACACACACACACACACACTGTCTCTCTCTCTCTCACACACACACAACACACACACACACACACACACACACACAGACATACATATGCAGACGCACACGTGCATGCTAGCACACACACACACACACACAGACACACACACACACACACACACACACACACACACACACACATACATTTTCTCCCTGGCTGAAGTTCAAGACCTGCCCACACTGTGATCACCAGGGCTTTGGCCTCTGCCCTTTCCTCCTTTTTCTTCGCTCGAGGTCTCTTACGCTGACCCTGTGTGCAGTCATCCCTGCACCGCAGCACAAATGTCACGCACCGCGTGATTGACAGGTTCAATGCAAGTGGTCAGTGAGCCCAGTCAGGCCTGCAGCCTGCAGCCACTTTGTATAAGAGAGGCCCTTGGCAAGGTGCATTGTGGGGGGGGGGGGGGGAGAAAACAATGGTGCTTTACTGCTGGGTCATGAGGAAGAAGAAAGAGAGGGAAAAAAAACTTTCAAGTGCTTAGAAGCCTTTCCAGTTTTTTTTTCTCTCAGTTCAATGTACATAATTTTTCGAGTTTGCCACACTGCTGTTTTCAAAACTCCTAAATAGCCATCTTCTCTTTTTTGTGTTGCCTTTTACCTTAGAGACAAAAACACACAAAACACACAAAAACACAGACTGGATTGCTGTTGTGGAATCCTTTAAGAATGTAACCTTTAATGAAACTCTGACATAAACCCTTAATTATTGATTGAGAGTTGAGGGGGGATTTTGACCCTGTCTCAGCGATGTCTGCCTGCTGTGTTTCTTTCCTTACTCATTTACACCATTTCGCTTCGACACATTAGGCCACTGCTGTCTGCTGTGTGAGATGACTGGCTCTGGTGTAATATCCTGATGTACATCGACCTCTGAAGTGACATCACCAACCCGTAATGAAAACATGGCCCCCACTGTGGAAATTGCTATGGGGTTTTAGAAATTCTCCATGACCTACAGAGTTTAAAAGCATCCATTACTCAAAAAAAGCTTGTATAGAGACATGGGGGCCATGTTTTAATTATGTTATGATTATGTCACTTTGGAAGTCTATTTCTGTGCCCCCCTGCACTTAGTCGGGTGGCTTTGCTGATCTGGAGTCAGTTGGGGTACTGTCACACATCTCTACCAGTCGGTGCAGTTGTATGTGCAAAACAATCTGATTAAAGTAACAACTGGAGTTTTATTAGCAGAATTCAAAATACTCCAGTTTACATACTAAGAGAACTAGCAAAAATATCATTTACCCAATTTATATACCATCCTTTACTCGGAGTACATAGAATAATTTATCTAAATTCTGATTTATGTTTGTTTGCCTGTACCTACACTGAGTGGCTGTGTTGTCAAGAGTTGTGTACAGTTATGGGATCACACTAAATGTGTGAACCCTTCCACAGAACATGGAGCTGAACGTGGAGCTGAACATGGAGCTTACTTTTGCTGGGTCCTGTCCAGATCAGGGCCGAATCTGAGCCGACATTGGCTGCTGCTGGTTTCTGATTGGTCGCCTACGTTCTGTCAAAAAAATCTGATATCAGATGATAAATTTACCCAATTATACTTGTATCCTCCTGCCAAATTATTTTTAGTTTCGCTTGTCAGAGAATATTGCTTTGAGGGTCCCAATAACACATGGCGAGGATATCCAGACTCCCATCTTTGTTGATCTAACTCACAGTCCAGGCCAGCTTCACTCTTTTGATTGATCGCCTGTAGCTAATTAACTCGCTCATAGCAATTTACAGTTCCCTAGGTGGTCACTGTTCAACCCACCAATGTGCTGAATTGACCCCCCCCCTCCCCCCACCCGCTCTTTTTTTTTAAACTTTTGCCCTGAACCTCTCTTTGCATCTCACGGTTTTACACAAGGCAACCACATCTTGTAATGGAAAAAAGAGACCCTTATCATTAGTGGTCCGTCAGCTGCATCTTCATATATGGATGATCACAGGAAGACTGAGACCAGCCATCTTTGCCATCAGTTTATCATCTTTTTTTCGGAGGGGGCTTGGAGGTTGGTTGGGGGAGTTCAAAGCACTGATCAAAGTCCAGTGTGCAGAAGCTCGCATACCAGAGCAGGGCTATCTTGCCTTCCACCGAGGAAACAACTTGAATGCAGTAAACAGGCCAGACAGACAGCATGCTGTGCTTTTAATCCTCTGTCCTCAGTCTGCTGCTCCCCGTAGCTTTGAAGTGTTTTCTCCCTCTTTTTTTTCTTTTCTTTTTTTTTCCCCTCCTGCTTCAACTATTCCTTGTTGGAATCATCTGCAGCCAACACATTCCACATTCCACAGACTCTCTGTCAACTTGTGCCAGTTGGGATTCAAGTGTGTAGCTGCCATGTCATACCAGAACACAGTAATACAGTTATACCCTCCAGAAACATATAGCGCCTATATCTTTATACATGCACTACAGTATGTCCACATGTGCCTGTGCAAGGGGACAAGCTGCACAAGCAATAATTATGTCACCTGTCCAAAATCTTCATCTATATATCACCGTCAGGGCTTGCATGCTATATGTAACTGTAATGTGTGGTAACCAAGTGATGTGGATGCAGTGTACGCAGTACTGGACTGTAGGCAGTACTCATAGTGACTTCATAGACAACATATGGCTAAGTGACTGTATTTTGCCATAGTATTGCCAGTATTGTTGCTAATGATGTGTCATTGACTAACATAAAGATTATTTTTTTGCTTTTTCATGAAGACCAATAATAATTTTGTGTGATATTTCCATGGTAACCTTTTTCCTGTCAGACCAGTAGGACCATCAGCTGTCACACATTACCAATGCAGAGCCTTTTTTCAAATAAACCGCCATAGGGGGAATCAGAAGCTGATACAAATACAAATCGTGTCCCCTTCTGTCACAGCGACCTGTTACCATGGCAGCGGGGTTGTTTGTGCGGCTGTGTGAGAAATCGATCCATCAATTGTTACTAGTCGTCACCCTCTGAAGCGTCGGCACACTTTCCTTGTGGGGGAGTCCCCCCAGCCAAACATCTGTGCTCCTCAGACCCCTTTGGCCCCTGAGAGAGGGTGGTGTTGGGTGGGTGGGTGTCTCTCTGCCCCCCTAAAAGGGCCTGCTCACCCACACCTGCTGTGGAGGTCAGAGGGTGTGCTCTGTGTAGGCATACATTAGCAGTGTGCTCTAAAGGACTAAAGCCCTCTTGTCACCCAGTCATGACCCAAAGGGCTCCGCTTTTTTTGTCTCATGAAGAAGTTCCCGCTTTTTCTTCCCTTTTGCTAATGGCTGCACACTTCTACGTTTTTTACCCTGAATGTCTCCGGCGCTTGTTTCCACCATTTTGTCTTTGTCTCGGACTTTTCAGCTGCTTGCTCTGTTCTCCTGTCTTTTCATCCAAAGCTATTCTGTTTCTATTCTTTCTTTCGTGCTCGCTTTCTTCTCTACACATGTATCTTTTTAGTCTCTTTTCATATATTTCTCCTCTATGCTCTCTATATTTTACTTTTTTTCTGAGTTTATTCATAACAAAATCCAAGAGGACTTGTCTAGCCAGAGGAGCAGTTTTTATTGGATCACCGGATGCGTAGGCAAGTTGGTTAAGAGTTTAAAACACATATTTTTTTCAATAAAGAGCTTTGTGAAATATCACCCTGAAATTAGTGGTACTGAAATATTACAGTAAGAGGATTACTTCTTTCACATACTTTCATCTGTTAAGATTTTTGTTGCAAATAGGCAGCAAAAAGCCATGTTTTATAATCTGGATTTCCTGAAAGCTACAAGCAGACCTCACACCAAACCCTTTAATCTCTTGGCATCTCTGTGGTTTTCAGATGAGAAAGATCTAAAAGAAAAAAAGAAAGTGTTAGGAGGCCGTTTTTTAAATGCTCCCAGGACTTTGCATAGCAAATCTCAGGCCCAGTCACAAGGTTACACTGGCTGCTGACTCCTCTTGTGAGTACTGTGGTAGGCTAAAGCAGAAGGGGGGCTGGGGGGGGGGTGTGGGGGGGTCAGGGGGTGTTGTGACTGACCCCCATGAAACACACTGGGGGTCCCTAAAGGAATCAACCAGGCTCCCTCATCAATCTGCCAGAACATTCCAGAAGCGCTGACACAATGGCCGTCCACTCCATCCGTGGCAGATGGCTAGCCTGGGGCTGTCCAAGCCAAGCTCCCCTTTGTTTACATCGCCGAGTTGGATGCTGACACCATGACTCCGCCCTCCTGGGGCATCATCACAGGACATAACTCACACACACACACACACACACACATACACACACACACACAGACATAGAGACACATAATCGCTGTAGTGGATATCGTCATTCATAGTGGCAGAAAGCTAAATGTTGTCAGCTTCATTTGTTGAATGAATGGGTGACCATTGAAAACATGAGAACACTGATAAGACTGAGGTCATTTGCATGATTGTTGTCCTCATGCGAATCTTTGCTTTTGTTAGCAATCTGGGTTGTCTGGATTCCCCTGGGCTGACCTACAGAGTAGCCGCTCGTGTTTAGCAGAGGGATAACTTTAAACTGCTGTGCACATAGTTGTATTAAACAGTTTCCCTGCACTGACCAACACAGTAGCCACTATATTAATGCTTAGTGGAGAAATAGCTTTAAGATGCAATGAAGTAGTTTTTTTTTCTTTTTTTTTTTTACTTTTCCTGTCAGGACCTAACATTACATGTGGTGTCCTGCTGCTAAACATACTTCTAGCCAGTGCCTTTTTATTTTGTGTAATAAACCACAAACCCAAACCAAGTCAGAGCGTTTCCACAACAGAGCAGTTGGAGGACGCAAGCCCACTTCTGTCCACTGATGTATCACACTCACGGCTTGTGCCAGGGAAACAGTTTTTTCCACACCAGGGAAAAATGTTATCATAAAATCGCATTTAATTACACAGAGGAGCAGAAGGAATAGTCCATGGGTAGTTTTTTTTTTTTTTTTTGGAGCTTGACGTCATTGCCCTTTTCAGGATGAAGTGATGTGGTGCGCACAGGCCTGGACCTTGCTGTGGGAGAGTGCAGGGGGGGGGTTGGGGCTGGGGGTTGGAGGGTTGGTCGGTGGAGGGTGGAGGGTGGAGGGTGGTGGGGGGGGCAGGGACAAGAGGGCCCTGTTAAAGTTGTGCGGCCGGCCTACGTGGGGCAGCCGGTGCTGTGCCAAAAGCTCTGGGCGCGGCTCTGTCCTGCCTGTGAAAGGATTAGGATAAGACTGCAGACTGCCTACAAGCACTTATTCACAAACCGCAGACAAGTCTCCATGCACACACACACACACGCACACATACACACACACACACACACACACACACACACACACACACACACACACACACAGAAACACACATATGCACACACATACACACAAACACACATGCGCGCGCACACACACACACACACACACACACACACACACACACACACACACACACACTCACACACACACCCTATCACCATAGCCCCTTTCTTTGACACATCTGCCAGGACTGTGTCTGTTCAGCCCACAGAGACAGGTCAGTGTGCAGCATCTCCTTTTCTCTGAGTCTTCACGGGCCCTTGATAGATTACCTTCACTCCAATGGGCATGTCCTCCCCCTAGTACTCCCCATGACCAACAGGGAGAATAGAGGGCCACGTCTGCAGTGAGCCCCAGCTTAAGCTCCAGGCCGCCCCCCCCTACCATAAAAAAGACACGAGGGGAGAGGGGCCCTCTTAAACAGCCTGATGCTGAGCCCTAATCATGTACAGAGTGTGAGAGAAAGAGAGAGAGAGAGAGATAGAGACAGAGAGAGGGAAAGGGAGAGAAAGAGTGAGAATAAAGAGAGAAGGAGCCAGAGTGCTGGTCCCCAGGTTTTATAAGTGCTCTTTTATGAAGCAGAGGCCTTTCTTGTGTTAACCACGTCGACCATGACGCATGGTAAACAAAACTCTGAGGCAAACAGTTACCATGAGGGAAATGGATACGTTGGACTCGGCCTCCTATGCAATAAACAGCTTTTTTTTTTTCACTTTCATGTTCACGTTGTTTTTTTTTTTTTCAGAGCGAACAAGCCTGCCATGGCAGTAAACACAGGCTCTGGGACAGCCAATGGAAGCCAACAGTGTGGCTGGTCTCTTGCAGAGCAAGGGGTAAACAAAAGCCCAGCTAACGAGGCCTGACAGGTTGATGCTAATTCTGTGAATCCAAAGTGACCACATAAATAGGAAATATGATGTCACACAACTGAGGATGTGGGCCAGTGTTTTTACAAGTGCCAGCAGCAATCACAGACCAACCATGTATACTTGTGCAGCTAATGTTTCCAAAGTTATTTTATCAGGAAATCAACCAATCAAAACAGGAAAATAAACCCAAGCCCATGAAATTTGTGCTGTGCATGGATCCAAGTGCGTTAAGAGAAAAAATGAAGAGATGAATGTGCCTTAAACAATATCTTGGAAAGTACGCTGAGAGGGTTTGGGCAAGCATGAAATTATAATGACTCCTGTATGGTTTCGCTGGCTCTGAACATTTTTACTTGTCATTTATCTCAACAACACACTTCCAAAGAACCTGAAGTGAAGAATTCACAATGACGGAGCAGCACAGCAACTCTACTCACAAACCACCAATCACACAATTTTTCATTTATGATTAGTGGGACCGAAACCAACTCTATATCTCACTACAGCATATCAGAACTTTTATCATCCTTAATCTGCAGCACACACTTCCCATACATCAAACTATTCTATCTATCTTTCTTTTTTTCTGTCTCTGTCTGACCGACCGTCCCGGAGAAGGAGATAAGAGGAGGAGAGGGATGGTCGTCACGGGTGGGAGAGTCAGTGGGGTTCTCAGGATGTTTACCTCACGGAGGCAGTGGAGCGCACATCAATTTTCAGGCCAGTGTCAGGACAAGACACAATGCTCCACACAAAGCACTTTGTGTGGCTGGACCGTACCGCCACTATTACAGTTTTTGCCTATTGCTTGCACACATTTTTCAAAATTTGACTCATAGAGTAAAATCCCTACACACATTTTCAAAACCCAAAACACTTGGAAATAAACCATTCACATTTATGCCATAATGACACTCTGCTATCAAAACTCAAACTAAACAAAAAAAACCTAACAATCCTTTGTCGAAATGTAACTCTGATGGCAAAGCACACAAACTTGCACCAAATGGTAAGACAGTTCAACTCAACTATAACACACTAGTGTACTTTACATAAAACAATCCACTCTTTCAGTTACTGTGTTTTATTCAGCTCCGCAAAGCAAATAAGGCACATAACAACCCCAAAACAGAAATATTCAATGATGTAGACTCAAAAAGCCCTCAGTACATAAACTACTGTAAAACAAAGGGAGAATATTGCATGCGATGTAGATGAGATCATGTGGCCAGACCCAAACAGAAGGCAGGTGCCATAATTGTTTTACTGTATTTAGGTCCTATGTACTGTAAAATGCAGGCCCCCAAATTTGATGTGTTTACTTCATGTGAAGTTGATGTTGCTGACTAATTGGTGTCCGATTTTGGAGGTAAGGGTTTTCTGGTGTGAAGCAATGTTTAACCAATCATCCAATGTGTTTTATGTTTTGGATATGTGTGTTTTCCAAATGGTATGATGAGGCATCCGTTTTTAACGGCGTGTCTTATGAATGAAAAAGTGTGCAGTGAACATTTGCAAGTGTGTTGTATGAGGAACAAAGTGTGTTGCTGAAATGCCACAACAGTGTTAGGCAGCACTTTTGTTTAAGATATGGCACATTTTGTTTCCAGTATAGCAACAACAACTTCAAGTTATGCTACTTTGGTTTAAGCACTGGGTTTTAGTGTCTAAGCAATAGGCAAAAACTGTAATATCCACAAACATGGCGGAAGGGGCCAAAGAGCAGAAGCCTCCAAAGACGAGCAATGATTTATTTTTGTTGTCCACGGGTAGAGCATGTGAGGCTAGCGTTGAGTTTACTTCATAAAGGGCTATTTGCAGAAACCTGCTTTGCAGTCAGTGATGTGGTTAGTTCACAGTGAGCCAGAGGTGATGCTGTGGGGGGGGGGGGGGGGTGTTGGAGGGCTTCATATGCTGTTCAAAGGTAAGAAAGAACCAAACAGACATGGAATGATACACAGAGTAACCTAAGCGACCTCAACCTGCCAAAACAAGGCAAAATGAGCAAAGCAAGATGCTGAAAAGACCATTTTTGTGCTCCTTCTAAGTCATTGAGGGCTCGCTGCCAAACTTGTCAGTCCACTGCAAAGTCCCATCCAAAACGACAGGGAGCACAGTCAGTGTTTTGCTGTAGCTGAAAACATGTATGGAAACTATGTGCCAAGAGCACTTTATCACTGATAATGAGGAAAAAAAAGTAGTGTGGGAAAGTGTTTATCTGCAGTATCTCCTGTCCATCGGAGGAGGATGAGAGCCAAGGTACACTACACAAGACAGATTTGATGTGTTTTGTAAATAAACAGACGTATGGAAAATGGGGGGTGCTGGCTAATGTTTTGCACGCTCAGTGGCCGGAACAGTAGACATGAAACTCTCTCCTCGTGGAAATGGGACCCACAGCTAGAGAAACAACATGTAGAGACCACTCCAAACTTTTAGACGCTGCTCGAACACTGACGTGAAATGACATCCTGGGGACTCTTAAACGTTGCTCGTCCCCATTTATTAAAGACACAGTGTCAGTATCTGGGCTGCAATCATCATTCCTCTCTCCTCTCTTCCTCTTCCTCTCCTCTGTCCTCTTATTTCTGGTCGTCTCTGGCAATGTCTTCCTTCATGAGAGATCCCCTCCTAAATCAGAATGGACAGATCTGCACAGGGACAATGGACCACATTGTTCAGCGCTGAAAGGGGGAGCATGTGCTTTGCTAATGCCGCACTCGCGGCAGCCAACCTCCGGGACAACTTCAGCATTCAGCCTTTGATTAAGGAGCCACGGTTATCCACGGATGACTTCCTCGGAGGTGCCTAGAGGTTGTGGGAAAAAGAGCCGCCGTGCGAGTGGTGTAAGCCTCATTGGAGGGGCTGGCGCAGTGCAGCACGGTCCGAGCTGTGACCCGACAACGTTAACGATACGGCCGCTACTGCCCCCCCACTTCCCCCAATTCCCCACCCCCCCAAACCCCTAACCCTAACGTCCCCCTGAAACACCACAACACAGCAGAGAACTTCAGGCTGCACAAGTAGTGCGAAAGATCTGCCAAGTGACCCAGGAGAGGGTTGGGCTGCAACCTTGAGGGAAAAAGGAGAGGGGTCTCTCCAAGGCTGTTGGGCTGTAGGCCATGGGGTGACTGGGGGTGGGTTGGGAAGTGGGGACATAGGGCGTTAAGTTGCAGGGTTGGGGGGTCGTAGCAGCACCTCAGGGGTCTACAGACTTTACCTCACTATGGTGGTGTTCCATCACACAGCCGCTGGGACCTGATGGAATGAAGCCAGGCGTTCTTCATTTCCCATGTGTGGTGGAAGTGGTGTGTGAACATGGTGTAATTGTCTGGATGTTTGTGTGCGTGTGTGCCTGTGTGTGTGTGCGTGCCGGGGTTGTGGGGGCTTGGGGGAACTGGGGGTTCAAGCACAGTGTGGGCGGTATGTGCACCATGATGTCATATAATTCCTCAGGAAACAACTCTGCTGGGAGCGCATGGCCAAAGGTGACAGATCAACTGTAAAAATCGCTCTCCACAATCTTGAAATTATTAAAAACAATGCATTCCAGGATACTATAAACACTACGCCGGCTAACTCCTGAGAGTGATTCCACAAATAGATGTCTCTCAGTGTTTCATTAGGGCTTAAAGATCTCCAGGGATGACACTCCAGACACACAGCTGCATCATAAAAAACATTCATATTGTGGAGAGGGCCACTTATTGCAACACTTGTGCTGGGATCCCACAGTTCCCTGGAGTTGTCAGTGATGAGAGGTCCTATCACAAAAACACTCTTGGAAGAGCTGGGTCATTTAGCCCTAGTTGTTTGGACTTTTGATTTCCTTGGGACAAATATCGCCAAACTTCGCCTGCCTTCCAATCCGTAATGGTCGTTAAAAACAACTCAGCACACATTCTCACTCGAGCAACCACAGATGCCTCAAAAGTTGGAGGGCAGTCATCTGTACGGTAAAACCGAGGGGTGGCCAAACTACGGCCCGGGGGCCAATTGCGGCCTGTTGCTCTCACTCAAGCAGCCCACCATCGAGTTTAACAATAAAATGTAATGTGACGCTTTATTACATTCATCTACTTCATTACATGTGCATCGCACATCCTAGTTTCAGCATTGTCACAGGGATTTTGAAAACATTGTTATGGATACAAGTCATTAAAGTTTTTCATTAAAAAGATAATTTGCTCAAGAAATTGTTTGTCAGTACTAACACTAAGCTTTATAGCATCATGTAGATTGTTTTAGAAGGGAAGTTGGTTTTCCAATCTAAAACACAGCCCATCTTTTACTTGTAACCGGTTGAAAACTGGTGCTTGAAATGAAACAGAGAGAGAAAGCGAGCATGTATGTGAGTGTACAGTGAGTAGTGTCAAGTGTCAAGTGAAAAGTTCATAAATCGAAAAGATATTATTTTTTTAAAAGCACCTTTTTATCTCAACAATATGGCAACAACTGGATACAGTGTGGTTTTGGGCACAGTCATGTTGCGCACTACACTAATATACTGTTAACCACGTTGTGTAATACATCTGTTCTATATCTGCTGCTGGGTGATAGATTGGTTGGCCCTTGGGAAAATATCATCGAGAGATGTCGACGCTGTTTCAGTTACTGTTAAGTCCTTGAGTTACTGTAGAGCACTTTTGGAGGCAGGGTACACCACATGCAGACAGAAATGCTCAAACAATAGGTGCAATGATATGGAATGTTTACTGACATCATGGGTCTGATGTTTCTCATGATCTACAGCTGGCCCATACAGCCCTGAGCAGACTCAGAAGAAGCATCCATCTTTCGTTGATTGATTTCCCCTTGGAACACCCACTCATGCTACACTTTGGCAGTATGCATTTGAATAATGCGTCTATAATGTATAAACAAAAAGACATATAAATAAATAAATCGCTAGTGACCTTGCCCTGTCACATCTCATCATCTTCATCTTCGCCTGATCCATGTATATTCAACGTTCCTTATGAGAAACAGAAACAGACTACAGTGAGCAGCAGCACATGGGACATTGTGTCCTTCAACACGGGTATATAATAGTCCGACCGACCTCTCTCTGTGCCTGGAGACGGTTGAGATATTGAAACAAAATAAATAGCTCATGCCAAAGCCATGACGGTGTATCTCGCAGCGCAAGTGAATTATTCATCCGGAGGCTTGTTGCGCTGCTGCGCTGCGCAGCTCCGGCTCCTTAATGCACCGCTGCAATTGTGCAGGAAGCTAACCTGCTCCCCACCGGTCCGTCCCATGGGAAATCAGCACGCTCGTAACCTGCAAGTAACGCGGACCTCGTTCCCACACTCGCTCGCCGTGAGAACTCACCGCGCACAACCCGACACCAGCCGAGAAGCCCAGAGAGAAGGACTCACCCACCCAGTGTTTATCGCATGTTACATTAGACGCACGCTAATGCGCAACGTGTTTTATAAACACGGAGGAGACACCCGTAAAGATCGGACTTTTGTTGTTTTGGTGTTTTGCTTTGTTTTGGGGTGTTTTTTGCATGCTTGAGCTATAGTGTTACCATGCACGTGTGTGTCTTAAGCCTCCACCTCTCTCTGCTTCTACCTGAGCAGGTTTGTGTGTGTGTGTCAGATGGCCTGTGTGTCGTCTGCTGCTGCTGACCTACACCTTTTGCTAATCATCTGCCACAGAAAAAAACACCTGTGACCAAGAGAGAGTGGAAGACAGAGGGGGAGGGAGGCAGAGACAGAGACAGCGAGAGAGAGAGAGAGAGCGAGAGCAAGAGAGAGCAAGAGAGAGACAGAGACAGAGACAGACAGAGACAGAGAGAAAATAAGACAGAGACAGGGACAGAGAGAGGGAGAGAGAGAGAAAGAAAGAAATGAAGAGAGAGAGAGAGAGAGAGAGAGAGAGAGAGAGAGAGATGAAAGATGAATAGTTAAACATAGACTAGTTAATAACAGCAATGGTTCACAGCCCCTCTGCAGTGCCCAAGCAATGGAGCTCATGCGGGTGGGTCACGCTCAGCCAGTCCTCTGTGCTGCTTCATGGGCCTCATTTGGGGCCTGTCAGCTCCCATTGAGCAGCTTCAAGGCTGAAGCGCAGCTCCACACCAAGGGGAGGCCGTCTGAGCTGGTGCCCAGGAGAGAGGGGATGCACACAGACTCACATGGCCCGCGTTCGGAAGTAGATCTGAGCAGCAACTGGAGCAGAAGGTTCCCTCAGACATGCTGGGAGGTGTGTGGGCAGGCGGGGTGGAGAGACTGAGATAGATGGATAGACAGACAGACAGATTGACAGACAGACAGAAACATACTGTTGCACTAGCTGCAAACACAGAATATAGACTGCGACTCTGTATATGTGTGTGTGTGTGTGTCTGTGTGTGTGTCTTATTACAGAGAGCTGGGCACAGACAGGCTAAATCCCTGTCTGACAGGTGGCCGTCTTTGTGTCCCCTGTGTGGCCTCCTCTTCATAGCTGGCTCTGAGCGTCCCTCTCTCCCCACCCAGCCACACTGGAGCCCTGCAGCTCTTCCAGGGCCACATGTGTGCACACACATGTACTGTATGTATGCAATGTATGTCTGCATGTGTGTGTGTGTGTGTGTGTGTGTGTGTGTGTGTGTCTGTGTGTGTGTGTGTGTGTGTGTGTGTGTGTGCAGGCAAATATTTGCCATGTACTCTGTGTACGTACGTATGCCTATTTCAACGCAGTGGAGTAGTGGTAAAAAGAAAAGTGGGTAACTGTATGTACAGGAGTAAAAACGGTGGGTAAACTGTGCATATCTTCAACATCAGCAATTACAAAAAAGGCGAGTAAAATGCTGTTTTGCAGTCTTAAAAAAATGTATAAATGGCGTTTGTGTGTGTGTTTACCCTTCACTACACCACTTTTTACAGTAACGACATCCGTGGATGTCTGCTGCCTTAAAAAAGAATTAGTAAAATATTCCGGCGAAATAAGGCATACACTCACCAGCAGCTGAAACCAGCAAAATGAAACCAGAGCCTTCTCGATAAAGCAAATATTTACACTCACGTTACTTTATCTGAATGTGCTGCGTTTATTTTGATCATATGATTCTGATTTAGCCAAGCAGAATACCCAAGGGGAAACTGGTGGTGAGCGTATGCCTTGGTTAATTGAATGTGTAACCCAGTTGTCAAAATGGATCATAAAATATAAATGCCAAGTAATTAAGACCAGGCGTGAAGGAATCCTCAGTGAAGGCAGAACAGTAAGCACATGGGGCTTTCATCTTCCCTGTATGAATCAATAACTCATGCTAGGCTGCATGATTGCATTCGTACTCAAAGTCTTAATCCCTAAAAAAAAGGTGAGATCCTATTCCGTGTTTTCCTGCTTGTTGTTTAAGATAACATGCATAAGATGTTTAAGTGACATTGCGTTATATTTACCTTTCTTGCCGACACTGAGAAGCATGTTGATAAAGTACTTGTGACATTCTAGATAACAGTGTTGAGTTTCCAAATGTGGTGCTTTGCAGGGAAGGACATTTTCCTCAGCCGAAATTAAATTTCCTGCTGCATTGTTTAAGACAATGTGTATATGGCATCAACTCATATTAGCCTTCCTGCTGTCACTCACAGACATATTAATACAATACTGTAATATAATACTTTTTATAATTTGAGTTGACATTCAAGAGCTTTGAGTTCCCCAATGTGGTGCATTGTGGGGCAACAAGCCTATGTTAGTTGAGCTTTTCTGCACTATTGTTTAAGATCTTGACAAGCCTTGACAAGATCATATATATATCAAATCAAGCACTTTTTCCTTAGCTGAAATTAAATTTCCTGTAGCATTGTTTAAGACAGCATACACAAGATGTGTATATGGCATCGATTCCTATTTGCCTTCCTGCTGTCACTAAGAAACATATTAATGAAGTCCTTTAATAAAATACTTTACCAAAATTTTATTTGACATTCAAAAGCTTTGACTTTCCAAATGTGGGTGCTTCATGGGGCAAGTGCATTATCCTCACCTAAAATTAAACAAAGTGGGGATGACAGGAGAACATGGGTGAAGGGGTGTGTGTGTGTGTGTGTGTGTGTGTGTGTGTGTGTATGTGTGTGTGTGTGTGTGTGTGTGTGTGTGTGTGTGTGTGTGTGTGTGTGTGTGTGTGTGTGTGTGTGTGGAGTGTGTGTGTGTATGTGTGTGTGTGCATGTGTGTGTTTGTGTGTTTATGGTGATGTAAGGAGAGACACTGGGTGCAATTTCCAGTGTGCCTTTGGTAATTAGCCCCCCCTTGCTCCTCTCCTTTTGTAGCACCCCCCAACCCCACCCCACCCTACCCCACCCCCACCCCACCCCCCAAACTCTGGTTCTCACATGGTTGTAAAAGTCCTACAAGCAAGGGCCTCGTCGTCGCATCTGCTTCACATTTACAGGGGCGCAATTCCTCCCGTGGGCCTCCCACCGTGCGTCCCCATTCAGACGCCCCCACTCCACCTCACCCCCCGTACCTCAACTCCCCTCCTTCACACACCAGGGGACACTTCACTTTATACAGTAAGAGCTCTGCGCTGACAAAGTAGTGTTATTCTAAGAATCGTTTCACCAAGGGACAAAGCAGAAGGTTAGCTCCTCAGAAACAGCCTGAACCCTCTTTCCCTCCATTAGATCTAATTTTTTCGAGTAAATACATCAAAATAAATCTGTCCTAGCTTGAATAAACAGACCATCCATTACATTCACAACAGTGAAATGTGAAACTAGGTAATGTGTTGAAAGTTTTACAAGCAACATATACTTGGGAAAAAATCTGTAAAACAAAAAGAAAAGACCACATAGGAAAAAAGACAAAAGAGAGGAGCAGCAGAGAGGAAGGGATTGAGAAAGGGAGGAAAGGAAGGAGGAAAGGAGGGAGAAAAGGAGGAAGGTGGGAGGGAGGGAGGGAGAGCGCCAACCCAAAACTGTGAACTTCTAAATGGATTACATATGAAGTATATTATTACAGATTGAGAAGAGGGCTGACCTTGAGTGCCTACTCCATCTGTCACTGCCTTCCCCTGGCCTCAACCTCACCACAGCCAGCACCACCGCATCTCCTCAGATGTCAGCAGACTCTGGGCCAGTGCCGTCCCAGGTGCGGCACAGGTCTGGGTCTGAGTCAGGTCCCACGGTCAGACTGTCCCGGTTACCTGGGGAGAGGGGAGGAGAGGGGGGGTCACACAATGATGGAGAGGCAGCAGGTCAAGAGGTCCTTCCCATCGCACGCTTGTTTGGGCACCTCTGCTCTATATGCAGTGCTGGGAAGCAGACCTCCACCTGCCTTCAAACGCCGATGTTTACAGTACCGGAGCTGGAGGGGGCCCTAGTCTTTTCTTTCTTTCTTTCTTTCTTTCTTTTTTTTTTTATTCAGGGTCCCCCCCCAGGGCCCAGAGGGAGAAAAAAGAGGAGAAAGGGAAAACGAGGCAGAGATGAGGTGGAGAGGTAGAGGTGGGGGTGGGGGTTGGGTCATTGCTGGATGTTTTTTGGGGGGCACAGATCAGGTGTCAGGTCAGCGTGACGTGAGGGGACATTTATACGCCTTGTGGAACCCAAGCACGGCTCCGTCTGAAGCAATGGCGCCTGGGTGACCCATGGGGATGTGCGGGGGCTACAAAGGCTACTCATGAACACACACACACATGAACACACATGAACACACACACATACACACACACATGAACACACACACACACACACACACACACACACACACACACACACATGAACGCACGCACACACGCACACACACATGAACACACACACACACATACACACATATGAACACACACACCCACACACACACATGAGCACACATGAGCACACACACACACACACACACACACACACACACACACACACAAACACACACACAAAAACACACACACTCCCTCTCTTATTCTCTCTCTATCTCTGTCTGTCTATCTGACCCCCCCTCTCCCCCTTCCCTACTCCATAAAGTGACCTCTATGACACTGTGGGACAGGACATGTGCTAATGCAGTAATTAACCCTAAGTGCTATGCCACTGTTCTCAGTGCTGTGATTGGCACACACAGACATGGGAATGGAAGCACCAGGGTCGGGGTGGCACGGGGTGAGTCAAAATCAGCAAAATGAAGGAAACGTTCATGTCATTTTAGTCCATTAATATTATCAGTAGAGCAGGAGGAAACTCATTTGTTATTTTGCCATTTTTAAAAAAAATTGGACTGAAAAGAATCAGTTTCTGTACACTCTGTTTGGAGCAGTAATGGCGCTCCATTCCTTTTCATTGACCCCACAGTTATTAATGTTGCGACTGTATTTTCTCTGCAAATAATGTACTCTGTTTCATCATGTTGACATTTTGGTGTAATCTAGGTCATAAAAATAATCTCTGCTGATACCAAGGGGAGGTGTCTTTGATGTGAAGTAAATCATTAAAGTGTTGGAAAGTTGCTTTGGGTGTCATTTGTGAGAATGAGGTGACCTGTGCGAACGCCTACGTTTCAAATGTGAGAAGAGGACGTCAGCACATCATACCAGCGTTGCTGTCTTTCCCACGCCTCTGTAGCTCACACACACACACAGAACACACAGAACACCTCCCCACCCACCCACCCACCCACAGAACACACATACACACATGCACCCATACACAAGCACATACACATGCACATGCATAAACACGCACACACACACCTGTGCACAAATACACACATAAATGTGCACACACACACACAAACATATGCAAACACATAAACACCCCTGTCCCCACACACATACATGTGAGCACTAACACACACACATACACACACACACACACACACACACACACTTGTACACACATGCACCCACACACACACACACACACACACACACACACACACACACACACACCCACACCCACACACACACACACTTGTACACACACACACGCACACACACACACGCACACCTATGGATTCTTCCGAGCTCAGCAGTTTTTTTCTCAGACCTGCATCTCACAGCTCAGCAGCAGCAAAGCAAAGCAAAGCGGGGCCCTGTGAGAATCTCACGCCGCCGGCCTTCCCCTTGTCATTCTATCCCCATCATGGCCGCCCATGGCTCCCATTCGCCCCGCCGTATCACTTCCCCCGAGCTCCATTCATTACCCATAATACACAGGGAGGTCACGTCCCCTGTGTCTCTTCAGACTCCACGCCTTGCGCACAAAGATTTCCCTGTAACTTAACATGGGCGAGGAGGAAGGCGGGGAAAAGAGAGAGAAGAAAAAAAAAACAAAACAAAAAGATTAAAAAAAAACAAATAACACCGAAAAAAATACAAGGCACGCACACACTCGCATACACACACACACACACACACACACACACACACACACACACACTCACACTCACACACACACACACACACACAAACACAATACCCACAAGGGACACACACACACAATAACAACAAAAACACAGTACCACTTGCCCAGGCAGCCTTAATTGGTTCGGCCTGAAAAGTACAAAAAAGGAGGCTGTTCTCATCGGGAAGTACCCAGTCACCCCTCCTCGCCTCCCAATACCCCCCCTAACCCTCACCCCCACAACCCCTCCTCACTTCACTTCCAGCCTCTCCACCATGGCATACCCAATTAAAGGTACATTGGAAGTGGTCCCAATCTAACGTATCAATAAGACATTTGCTTGTTAGTGGCCCCCAGGGTGACGAAGGCTTTCTCACAATTGGGAGGCGATGGGAAGAGGGTTGGGAGAGTGGAAGTAGGGCAGAGACAGGGGTGTGGGGGTTGGGGGAGAGAGAGAGAGAGAGAGAGAGAGGGACAGAGAGAGAGGGACAGAGAGAACAGGGTGGGCATGGGCAGTTATGTTAATGTGATGGGGCTATGTGGTAAAGTGGACTACAGAGCTCAGACACTAATTACTGCTGAAAGAGAGAGAGATAGGCATGCAGGATACACACACACACACACACACACACACACACACACACACACACACACACACACACACACACACACACACACACACACATACCCAAACACACACACACAGAAAAAGAGAGAGATGGACCCACTGACACACACGTACTCGACTGTTGTGGGACTTGTCAGTTTATGGGTCATTGTTGTGGTATACATAATCACATCAGACAAAGGTAGAGAATGCCATGAAAATTCATTTAAAATTCATCTTTCTTGAATGTCAAGGAATATGTGTGGCTTGAGAAGTGTTGTAGTTAAAACAAGTTTAACAGCCTCAACTCTTTGAAGTAGGTGTCATTTGTAGACTTTCATGTCAAATGTTGACACACCGTTAAGAGAGCTAACAGTCCTCACACATCAGCCAATTACTTTCACACTTCACTGTGTACACTGTGTCCCCTTCATCAGCCAAGGTAATGATGTTTTACAATGTTTAACTTCCACTGTCGAACACACACACAAACACACACACACACACAAACCTACTGTCTTTCTCCTTTTTACTCTCTCTCTCTCTCTCTCTCTCTCACTCACGCTCTCTCTAATCTATCTATCTATCTATCTATCTATCTATCTATCTATCTATCTATCTATCTATCTATCTATCTATCTCTCTCTCTCTCATTCTCCCTCTTAATGTTTAACATCCACAGTGGCTTACACACACACACACACACACACACACACACACACACACACACAGACAAACAGACCTACTCTCTGTATTATGTTCTTTATTTTTCTCTTGCTCTATCTCCCTCTCTTTCTCTCTCTCTCTCTCTCCCTGTCTCTTAATGTTTAACTTCCCTTCCATTGTCTCACACACACATACACAGAGATAGAGAGAGAGAGAGAGAGAGAGAGAGAGAGAGAGATAAGCGAGATGTTATTTCTCATCAATATCAGTAAAAGAGTAACAAATCTTGGCATTAATTGCCATCCCGAAACACAATGGAACACATGAGGCCCCAACACAAAGTCTCCCATCAGGACATGTCATCCTCCCCATGGGGATGCTACCCTGGGAGGGCCACAGAGCAGCCTGTTTAACAATGCTAAACCCCACCTACCCCTTGCATAGATATGTGGAATATTTGTTTTCTTTTTTAGCACAAAACAAAGAAGATTATGCTGCCTCTTACAGAGCCTGGGGTAAGCGGCAGGCAGTTATACACACACACACACACACACACACACACACACACACACACACACACAGTTGTGGACACACACACCCACACACAGACACACACACACAGACACACAGTTGTGGACACACACACCCACACACACACACACACACACACAATCACAAATTATGGATGAAAGTTGCAGCAGCAGAACTTGTTGTGCCATCAGAGGAGAAAGAGCCTCATTTCAAATTTCATTATTGGAGTCAACTAGACCATGTCTATTAGAAATGGAGAGAGAGAGAAAGGAGAGAGAGGGGGGGGGGTGTGAAAAAATGAGAGTGAGAGTGAGAATTAGAATGAGAGAGAAAGAGAGTTTGTGGGAAAGAAGGAGAGAGAGAGTGTGTTTGTGTGTGTGTGTGAGATAGAGAGAAAGACAGAAAGAGAGTGCGAGAAAGAGAGAGAGAGAGAGAGAGCAAAAGAATGAAAGAGAGAGTGAAACAGCCATTCATTTTATTCCTGGTATGCGGTGGCTAGCTGTTTCTCTTCCCCTGGCGTAGCCTGGGCTCCATTTGAATAAGAATGGGGGCCCTGAGGAGAGTGGCTTACAGTAGTGCTTCAGGCATTAATGGCTCCCAGTCATCGACGGGCCCAGATTCAGACACCACACTGGCTCCCCCTCCATTGTGGCTCCCAGCAAGGTAGTGGGCGCACACAAAGGACGGTGGAGCAGGTTTAGAAGAAAGGCCTTTCATTCCCTCTGGAGCCCCAGCTCTCTCCCCCATCCAGCCATGGCTCGCACACAAGACAGCGGGCTCCTTGTCCTGGCTCTACGGTTACATCGCCATGGCGAGGGTGCCAAAGAGAGAGAGAGAGAGAGAAGAGAGAAAGAGAGAGAGAGAGAGACTTTCCCATCATTACGGGTTTGTTGCTGATTCTTAGGGTGTTTTTCTCCCTTTTCTTTTCTCTCTCTCTCTCTGTCTCTCTCTCTCCCTCTCTCTCTCTCTCTCCCTTTCTCTCCCCTTCTCTCTCAACTAACATGAAGTCTTAAATTATGGCTGTCGACAGGTTGTATTCGCATGAACTCCCATGTCTCTTGAAATAAAAATACCACACACAGTTAGTTTCCCCCCAAAAAACCTTATAGTGGCACTCATAAATCACTCAGTTTGCACGCCTCAGACTGCCATATAATATAATATGCTACAAACACACACATCTGCTTATTTAACTTCAATTCAACTTTTTCCTCGACCTCCTCTACATTTTCGAACACTTGTTGGGAGCTTGCATGTGTGACGTTGTAGCTGGCTGTGTATCTGCACCATGCCTCTTCTCCTCTCTCTCCCCCCCCCCCCCCCCCCTCTCTCTCTCTGTCTCTGTCTCGTTTAGTTCACAGGCGTTTAGTGTGGCCACTGGCACTGACCAGTACATTGTGTTTTCGGACCTTGAGTGCGAAAATTTACTTTGGACTATGTTGTGTGCACGCCATGGTCCATTTTCTTCATGCCCGGGCATGTTAGGGGTGTAAGCTGACCCCTCCCCTCCCCTCTCCCCCCTAGACCCGACCCGTCATCCAAAAAGGTTGGTTGTCTAATCCATTGCTGAATTTCCCATAATCCATTTGCCGTGGTGGAAACAAAGCACAAGCCCCCAGCAACTGCAGCTGGCACCCCACACGTGCACACCCCCACATCCCACTCTCTGCCCCCCTCCTCCCACCCCAATGCTCAGCTTGCTCAGTTGCCCCAACATCTGCAATCAACCCTGGTCAACTGATTCACATAGCGAAGGTGAATGAAAAACAAGGAGAGCAGAGCACATGCATTAGTGTGTGTCTGTGTGTGTGCATGCGTGCATGCATGCGCATGTGTGTGTGTATGTATGTACAGTATGTGCGTGTGTGTATGTGTGTGTGTGCATATGCATGTATGCATGTGCAGGACTGTGTGTGATTTTATACACTGAATGAACATGATGACCGAGCAGCTCTGTTCAGAAACAGAAACAATCTTGTCTTAAAATATGTGCGAGTGTGTGTTGGGGGTGGGGGTTGCATGGCTGTGCGATTCAACATGTGTGCATCTGTCCACACAAACATTTTATTGGATGTGTATGCCATGTGCTTCTACTCGGAAAAAAAAAAGAAATTCCCAGAGTTATTTAACTTTGGCACAGCTTGGCGAGAATGCCCATGTTAAATAAATACCTCTCGTTTCTCTCACTGCGTTGGTCAAATGTGGGAACAAGATGATGATGATGAAGGTTTCTGTTTACACAGGTTTTCGCTTCACACGCAGGTTCTCGCTCCACACGCAAGCCCGGGTGCCTTTGCCCACATCTTTATGTGGGACATCAGGGCTACATAACTGGACTGTGGAGATAGATAAATAGATAGATAGACAGCTTTTATTGTTCCACAGGGATCATCTTTTCTACACATCAGTTCATAAATTTCAAGCAGCAGATGTAAATGACTTAGGTGTCTCACAAAGAGTGTAGCATCCTTAAACATACACAACAACATTATCCATATTTCCCCCAACATTTCTCACATACACAGCCTCACAGACATATAAGACATAACATACACACGAAACAGGTGGACAGAGCAGACAACATAACCAGGAAATGGGCGACTGTCCCCGGAGTTTGTTCAGTGAGGTGATCAGCTGAGGGGACAAAACATTTCTTCAAAAATTGGAAGTGCGAGAGACTCCATGCGAGGGGCGAGAGTGCTGTGAAGCAGGGGAGGGCGGCTCTGGCAGAGGCTAGGGGCCAGCGGCGCTGTTTATTCTCCCAGCATGGCCACGGCAGTGCTGATAGGATTACAGGTCACACCAGAGAAGGGGGAGAGAGCCAGGGGACTCCCTCGCAGCTCCCTCTCTCTCTCTCTCTCTCTGTTTCTCTCTCTCTCTGAAGTGGCTTAATGTTTTTCCCCCTCCTGTTCTGGATACGCCACCCACCGTAGGATGCTCTCCACAAAAGCCTCTGAAGAGGCAGACGTGCCTGCTGCACAACAAGATAAATAAACAGAGGGACTGTTTTTTTTTCTGTCCCTTAATCACTCCCCCTTTCTACGTGTTATCTCTGTCTTTCTTTCTCTATCTCCCTCTCTCTGTCTCTTTCTCTTTCTCTCCCTCTCTCTCTCTCTCTCTCTCTTTCTCTCTCCAGTCATTTGGCAGGACACAGATTGTATTTCCATCGAGTAGGAAAGGATTTCGATCCCAGATGAGATGGAAATAAGTCTAACTGTAACAACACCGCTCTGTGCATCCACACACTGGAACATAAGCAAGATAATACAATATAGTGGCAGGACAACTGGGAGGATTACAGCTATTTTAATGTTTGTGTACTCAGCGACAAAGTGACTCAGTGACTCAAAGACAAGATGAATTAAACGATTAATTAAGGAGTGACAGAGTGGAAGATAGAGGAAGAGAGAGAGCAGGAGATGTTTATCTTTAGGTTTATAATATTTGGCAGACGCTATTTTGGCAAAAATGAAGATAAAAACGAGATAACGAAAGGGAGATGTGATAATATAAAGAAGATAAAGAAAAGCGGACGTGATAGAGGGAAAAAAAAACAACTGTGTGTGTTTGAGAGAGGTGGGGAGAGGTCTGGATGCTTTTTCTTGGACCCTGGCCTGTGTGCGTGTTTTCTTTCTCTGTTTATTGGGAGCACATTTAGAAACAATAGCAGCAGTAAGCTGGAGGCCCACAAACAAACTCTCTCTTCTCCTCCCAGACCTCAGTAAGCAGCCAGAGGGAACACATACTTGGGTAACAAGTGAAGTCATTGAAAATGGGACAGAAATAATCAAAAACATCAAGGAGCACAAAGCAAAGATGTCTATTTCCATTCCAGTGCTGAGTGGTTGTAATGCATCTATTTCAGCGAGTGTGTGGGGGGGAGTCCAGACATGTAGGCTGTGGAGCAATTGTCCGTTTCTCTGGTAAATGTTAATTTCTCGTACATCAGAGAACAACCACTTTTGCTCTGTTCTGAAAGTCCTTAGTGTTTTTTTTTCTCCACTACAAAAATTTGTCAATTGTTGCAAAACAGCTACTGTAGATAAAAAAACTACTTACTGACTAAGACCATGAAGTATCTTTTGAAAGCACGGCACAGAAAAACGTATGTGCAGTTTTTGATTAATGAGACATGTTGTTGTTTTATGGTGTGCAATGTTATATCCAAACAAAGTAGTCATTCTCTGGAGTATTGCGGAGTGGAACATGGATGTAGTGTGTTCGCTGCGTATGTGACAGATGAGTAGCTACACACAGAGTCTTTTTCCTGTAATACAGCTGGGATAGATTTGACTCTCATCTTCAAAAGAGGCTATGAGTCAAAAGCTCTGGGAGAGACACACAAAAAAAAAACGATGAAAAGATAAATAAAGAACGGATGCAAGCAGGATTTGCCTGCAGCAGCAGCACAGAGTCCCATAGAGTGCCTTACTTACAGACAGCACTGAAAAAGCTCTTCATTAATCTTTTTATCATGATGGAAAACAGTGTTTCGCAGATAAAGTAGAAACGCAGTCAGAATGACACACAATACATCAGCTTATGAGAGGGATGTAAGCGATCTACTGTCTCAATAACATACTAGGGTCCCAGTTGTCTTCACCAATGGCATTTTAATTGAAAACAAACAGAAGTGACTACATGGCAGCTGGAGGATCTGGGACAGGGCGCCGATAGCGTCAGGTGAGCAGCAGGCTGGCCTTGACTCCTGGGTCATGGGGGGGACTTAAAGGGGGAGACAATACCCCACACAATACTCCAACATAAGAGACAGGAATGCTGCACCTCGCCTTTGTCCCGCGTCCATCATTAAAGCCGTTCTATATATAGCCCCGGCTGGTAATCATACCCATGCACGCCGGGGCCGGCTGGCGGGGCCCAGCCATCCTCCCCTTTAGATCTCCCCATGAGACGCCAGGGCCAGGGCCAGGGCCAGGGGCAGAGCCGATTGGAGGGGCAGCGGAGGGGAAGTGGGGCTCTGCTCTGCTCTGCTCGGCTCCGGCACAGTGCTAGTTATTAGCAGCCTCCCTGGGCATTCTTGTGGGAAGCCGGGGCTGCTCCGTGAGGGGAGCGTTCATTTCATTGGAATTCAGCGGTAACGTCTTCACAGAGGCAGAGATCCAGGATGTGGTGGTGTTGTGTTGTGGTATGGTGTGGTGTGGTGTGGTGTGATGGGGAGGAAAGGGTTTGGCTTTTGTTAGATGAAGGAGAGAGAGAGAGAGAGAGGAGAGGGAGAACGCAAGAATGGCAGACTGAATGACAGAAAGGGAAAAGACGTGTATGTGTGTGTGTGTGTGTGTGTGTGTGTGTGTGTGTGTGTGTGTGTGTGTGTGTGTATGTGTCTGTGTCTATGTCTGTGTATGAGAGTGTCTGTGTGTGTGTCTGTGTGTGTGTTCGTGTCTCTGTGTTTTGTTCCTCCTGTCAGAAGGGTCGCAGTGGAAAGACGAAAGGGGGCTTGGCAAAGGTTTTGGGGTACAAGCGGAACTTTCACTTTTGTGCGGTTTTTGAGCTCTCTCTGCTTTTAACCACCTCCATTGTCTCAGCTGCAGTGTGGTGAGGAATGGCCACCGGACTGGCCAAAGAGCCCTTTTTGGAGGTGTGACGTGGTCCCTCACAGGGGCCAGAAAGGGCCTGCTGATCCACGAGGAATGGGGGGCCACGGGGCCCGCCCCCACTGCCTGGTTTCTCATACTGCTCCTTAATGCCCTTTTTGTGGCCCATCTCAAAAGGGGTGAACAATGTCCGTTGTTTGTCCATCCACAACCTCGGATGGGTTAAACTTAACACGTGATTCTTTCTTTAAATGCCTTTTTTCTTTTGCAGGCAATGCCATTGTGTACGTGTGCCTTTTCTAATGCATACTCTGGACTTTTGAAAAGTCTAGACTCTCTAAATGTTTCTTTGCTACCAGCAACTGTGAAATTCTTCAGCATGACAATAAGCACATACGTAACAGACATACGTAAGGCATAAGCATATATACATATATATATAAAAGCAGATGTTGATTATAACAAAAGTAGAAACAGAAAAGTAAGAACCATGCCAGTCATTTCTTATATTAAGTATTCAGAATGTATACACTGAGTCAGGCGTCTCTGTGATTTGCCTGCAGGATGAAGTCGTAACAATGGAATGCTTCAGCTGTATCCTGTCATCCGTCTGTGTAATTTGGTTTTCCTCTCTGAAATACTGAGTGACAAGTCAGTGTGATTGATTCGCTTGAATTGAGCGCTGCTTCATTTGCAAGTAGATTTTTTTCTTCCTTTCCACAGGCATCTGCCAAATGAATTAATGCAAATGTCTTCTGCTTTGACTGTTTGTTTGTTTAAGCACTGCTCATGTAATTAGGCATTGGTAATCAGTCCATGACCATATCTCCTGAGCGGGCTGCCTGGTGGCGGGTGGTGGCTTTGAGAGGGGGGTGCCGGTGGTGTTGGGGGGGGTGGAGTGCGGACCTGTCATCACCAGCTGCTTGGCGGTCTGCTGGAACCTATGCCTAGGCCGTCACACTCCTTTCACAGGCCCAGAGGACCTTCAGTCTGACCAAGCTACCCGTTTAAAAGATGCATGGCAGTACATGCACAAGGCCCAATGCAAACATTACAGAGGCTTTTTTACAAGGTTAAGGCAGATGAGTTGAACATGGCAAGCCAGAAATCAAGTGCTGCTTCAAAGCATTATTTTGTGACTGTGATGTGGATAAATCCACACTCTCATCCAAGCTAAGAGAGCCTAGATGAGTCACTTTCTGAAATGTCACAAGGGGGATTTTTTTTACCATGCTTTGTCATCACGGTGTTCCTTTAACTGACGGGAATAAAACTAAAACGCAAAGCAAAAGCAAAAATGTTAATAGGTTTTGAAGTCTGACTGTGGAAAAAAAACTATGTGATGATCAACTGTATGGAATATAATTTGCAGTGTCTATTTGTTGAGACAAGAGAAAATAAAAAAAAACACTTGTAACTGCCAGTAGACAGTGGGACTCTGTAAGGGTGTGAATGTGGTTGGTTTCTAGGGATGTCACACACAGCAGAAACACCTGCAGGCAACACACAAAACAATGGTTAATGCCAGCCAGGGTCATAAATCTCTGGGTAGTAACACCACACACACACACACACACACACACACACTCAGACAGACAGACAGACACCCACTTACAGCCACACACATGCTTTTACAGATAGAGAGAGAGAGAGAGAGAGACAGACAGACAGACACACACACACGCATGCACACACACACACACACACACACACACACACACACACACACACCAACTGTCAACCAGAAGAAAAGCCAAAGTAAACAGGCTTTTAGTCCACCTGTAGCACCTAGTGCAGCTTCACCTCTCTTATCAGCTCCTTCAATACGAACACCTGCCTGCTCCTGGTTGTTTATGATGCAGTAGTCTTATCACAATCTGCTCAGAATGGCTAGTATCTCCTTGTGTGCAGAGTGGTTAGCAGCCTTCCTCCAGCCTTTATCCAACAACATGTTTCATTAAATTAAACCAGCTTAACGATGAAATTTCTTTGTTTTTTCTTTTCTCAAATGCTAATGACAGGCTGGTGATTTACTTGTCTCAAATAACTATTAAGGTCAGCATCGGATAACTATGACGCATCTGGGAGGACAAATGTGAAAAGTTGTAAAATTCCTAAACACTTTCAGTTACTAGCTTCAGACCTTGTTGGGACCTCCCTCACGGGGAGTGACTCAAACATATAACCCCGCCTCTCCTATGCAAAACCAGTTGGTCCCGAACGCACAAAGAATACTCAAACTCCGCCCACCACAGCGGGCGCAGTTTATAAAAAGCCCTTGGCGCTCAGCGAGCAGTGTGTGTTTTCATACCACAGTGCCAGGAGAGAAGAGAGGATGCACGTTTGAGTATTTAGCCTAAACAAGTTTTGAATAGATGCGGATCGCAGTAATTTTGGATATACTTTTTATTTTATGTGTATAAAGATGCTGAAGACGTACAGCAGAAAAGCGGTGCTCTCCGCTGCAGGAGCGACTTTCGCCTGCCTGGTAGTGCTCCTGGTAGTTGCACAGCAGCAGCAGCGACTACAGGTGGATGAGACCTCCAGCGACAGTGAAGTTGGGATGCGCTCGCTGCAAAGCCTCCGCGACGTAGGTGCAGAATCGGACTCAGAAGCGTCAGTAAATGAGGGACAGCAAACCAGCGATTCCAGGAAAGGATTCTCTGCGTATTTCTCCAAGTTGAGTCGCGGTAGAAGGGAGGTGGAAAAGCCCACACTGCCAACCAACTCAGCGACGAACGCGCCACCCGCTGAAGACATCAGTGCGGATGACATCTTCATCGCTGTGAAGACCACGAAGAAGTTTCATCGGTCGAGACTAGATCTGCTCCTTGATACATGGGTTTCAAGAAATCTACAGCAGGTACGTGTTAAAAAAAAACGTCTTATTTGTTTACAACTCAGTAGCTTAAAATGTTTTTTTTTTTGCCTTTTTTGTCTCCCCACTAATTGTTATCCTGCATATGCCCTGCACACATGCACAGATGGACGAGGAGTCCGTATCTTTTCTGTATGCTAGCAGCTGTCAGAGTCTGTGTCATTGTTGTCACAACAGCTGTTTTCAGGAGACCGAATTAAAAGCGTTCTTTCATTGTTGTCTGTGAAAATGGAAAGCTCACTTCTGGGATTTGGCTTTTTTCCCACGACATACATAAGTTTTCAGTAACATATTGGCCTTCTTTGGAGGTTCACACGAAATGTAACCCTTCTTTTGTGTGATCATTTTAAAACACAAGGGTTAAGATGACAAACTCCTCTTTTTTAGTGAAGCTCTTAGACCTTTTTTCCCTGTGACACTTTTGGGAGAACCCCCCCTTTTTCTCTTCTCTCTTTCTCTCACTCCCGCTCTCTCTCTATTTTAGCTCTTTCCCTCTCCTCTTTTACTCTCCCAGTCCTCCCCCATTGTTTGGGGTGTCCTCGTGAATGCGCTGGTGCCGTGGATGCATCACAGAAGACGGCCTCAGAGCTGTCCCCTTTCCAGGAGACTAACAAAGCGTCTTTCTGAAGGCCATAGAAAAGCTTTTTCCCAGCCCCTTGTCTCGCACTCTCCATGGGAACAAGGGAGTCGGAGCTCAGGCTTGGGTCAAGCAGCCAGGCGATGGGAAAATCGTCGGGGCTTCGTTAAGAGCACGGCATTGGGACAAAGGGAGGGAAGTATCTATAGGGAAATTTGCGCTGTGAGCAACATGCTGAGTGGGACGCTGTGTGAAAAACGCAAACCCTGAGAACCAGGCACTCTCTCTTTTTTACAGCCTCTGCACAAAGACGCTCTCAGCGTCCCAGACTCTGTAGGATAAAAACAGAAGCCAGTCAAAGTGATTTTACCCACCACCAAGAGTAGACGCACTGTCTTTTTTCTAAAAGTCAGCCTAATTCGCTTCGGCCACAATCACTCTTTTTTTTTAAACATCCGAATTCTTCACAAGGCAGGGTAACTTGCAAGCTGTTCTGATATGCATCATTAGCGTGTAGCATCAATTTAGCGGCACAAGCTGTGTGGCCCTTTTTATAAGTCCTTCTGTTGCTATAGTTATAGAAGCTATGAGCAGCTTAGATGCTGAGACTAATAACAGCCTACGATACATTCCCACAAGTCTTTCACATATCCTTGCTGTATTTCCCAGCTTACACCCAGGATACCTATCAGTCAGTCCCATGAGTCAGTCAGTCGGCTTGCCACTATACTGCCCTACAAAGCCACAAGGCAGTAACTACATAGTTTGTCAAAGCCGAGTTTAGACTGGAAATTGACGTTGTAGCACTTCATTTATCTTGTGACTAAATCTCTTGCCACTCCGTAATAAGAAAGAACCACTATTATACCTACAACATGTTGAAAATGGGCAGTATGAAGTTTTTCAGTTTCAGTGCTTGGGTAGTGTCTGCACTTTGCCTTTGTAGGGCATTATATTCCCCACATCATCCTCTTCACATCTGCTAATCCAGATGTAGCGACTCTCACTCTCCCAGGTTAATTCAGAACAGCATCAAGTGTTGAGGGCAAAGAGAGGGGGGCTGAGAAGTGTCTTATAGGGAGGCCATGACTCTTAAAATTCCCACTGCTTGATCTGCCTGTAATGCTAGAGGATGATGTAAGTCAAATCACTGCCGTGTGTGTGAGAGAGAGGGAGAGAGAGAGAGAGAAAGTGTGTTTGTAAGAGAGAGAAAAAGAGTGTTTTAGAGAAAGAGAAATAGGAAGAGAGTGTGTGTGAGAGAGAAATATAAAAAATGTGTGTTCGTGTGTGTGTGTGTGTGTGACAGACAGACAGAGGGGTGGAGAGAGAGAGGGAGAGGGAGAGGGAGAGGGAGAGAGGGTTAACAGCAGGGCTTAATGTGGCAGCTGGTAGGGAGCAGCGCAGACATAAAAGAAGCTCCCTGCCACAGAATACAAGTGGGAGTTGCTGCTGGATAGGGTGCCAGGTGGCTGTAAGCCTGGGGAACAAAGCCTGGCTCTAATGCTAGCTCTGTGTAGGCCCTGTACATATGGACGCTCCCATATGACACCACTTTCCAACTTGTGGTTGAGGAACACCTGAGTTCATAAAAGTGCAATTAAGCGTAATTTGCAGAACGTCATGGGATTCCGTGCTGGAACAGTACACTTGGCACTCCACCACTGTGGCTGGCACCGGGGGAAACATTTTCACAAAGAAATGCAAGCAGCACTTCTTAAAACCTTTTTGTACCCTGTGGGAACCCATCAGTTCACATGCTGACAGTGAATGCACTCCATGTCGAGGTTATAATTTTTTTTTCACTGTGGCAGAGCCAATGTTGCTTGGCTTGAGGTAGTGTTCCTTAGCTACAGATCCTACTGACGCAGGATTCCTCTCTCCTCGCCCCACTGGTAATGTCTTCTCATTGCCTCTCCTCTCTTTTCTGGGTGAAGTGGAGCACCCATTCAGAGTGTGTTTACATGTAAACACAGGTAGCAGATGGGATCTGAATAGTCTGTTGTGGTTTGATAGGCCTGCCTTTCAACATGCCTGGGAAAATGGGCCATTTCTGTTACTGCCCACTTAAGGGGTAAAACAAAAGTATGGTCAAGGTCTGTTTGGTGATAAAGAGAACTGTATTTAATGCTTAAATTTTAACAAATAAAAGTATTCCATGTAAGAAAGACAGTTGGCATTTAGACAGGATGGTGAATACAGTTGACTTTTTTTGTGCTCTGCACTTTATATTAGGTGTTTGTGATAATGATTGTGGGGCACACACAATACACACCCAAAGCAACACAATAGAGCCATTTTAGTGTAAAACAATAACACTGATAGTGCTGAGCTGCGTTTCTTATTCTGATTCAGTTTTTGTTCACAACACATCAGCTCCCAGCTTCCGGTGTTTCTCCAAATTTCCCCCCTGGAACAATGCAGCTTCCCCAGTGAGAAGGACTTCACAACAATGAGGGAACAGTCTGTGGAGTGGTATCCGGTGTCCGATTACACCCAGTCCCGCCTGGGCCCTTTAGAGTCTGTACACACAGATACACAAGTGGGGAACGCCGCTGCTTTTGAAACACAGAGAGAGCACAGAGGCAGCCATGCCC
Organism: Setipinna tenuifilis; assembly: GCA_030347295.1. NCBI lineage: Eukaryota > Metazoa > Chordata > Actinopteri > Clupeiformes > Engraulidae > Setipinna > Setipinna tenuifilis. Next base: position 24,513,742 of record CM059266.1, on the reverse strand, counting down.
ACGCCACAGAGTTGATGTAGGAGTCTCTTGGTAGATGCTCCATTAAATACATTACCATAAATCTGCCTGCAGACAGTGCTACCCCTCCAAAAAAAGACAGGGTAGAAGGTTAGACGAGGGAAAAAATCTGGCATATGTGTTGGCTAGTTGGCCGGTGGACCTGCCCTGGCAGTGGGGAGAGAGAGGGAAGTATGGTCTTTGGTGGCTACTGAAGGGAGGGGGATTGGCTCTTCCCTTTCCTTCCCGGAGAGAGCTGGAGACAGCCAGCCAGACTCCAGGCTCCAGCCTGGGGACAGGGGTCGAGACAAGGAGCCCTGGCTGGGCCCTTCCTGTGGTGGGGTGGGCAGACAAGGCCTTGCCCCTGGCCTCCTGTAGTGCGGTTTCACAGAAATGGCGTGGCTCACAGGCTCTCTTTTATGTATACGACGACGCTCGCCAAGCAGTGATAACAAACTACATTTCTAGTCAAGCCGACGTGTTATTTATGATGCTAACCATGAAGCCATGAGAGTGTTCTCTCTCCTCTCTCTCTTGCTTAGTGGGTAAGTTCTCATGCTTTCAAGCCTTTGACATCTTGGCCATGTGTGAAAGACAGACACAGACAGGCTAAGCGGAATGGCTGGGAAAAAAGGAAAGGCAGAGAAAGAGTGACAGTGCGAGAAAGAGTGTAGTGGAAAGGGAGCAATGGAGAGAGAGGAGAGAAAGACAAAGCCACCGTGCCCTGTGGTGCCCTTTCAGATGGGCCTCTTTAGTTAACCGCGGCAGCTGTATGCAAATGACTGCAAACATATTTAGAATTTACCCAGTGGAGGCTTTAGCCAGCATGAAAACACACTGCATTGTTCTTCTGAAGAGGACCAGAGAATACAGGCTCCAAGCAGGGAGAGGAAGGAGGGAGGGTGAGGGAGGGAGGGTGAGAGAGGGTGAGAGACAGAGGGAGGGAAGGAGAGAAAGAGAGAGGGAGGGGGCAGGAGGAAGAGAGGGTGACTGTTGGATAAGGGGTAAAGGGGGTGGGGGTAAAGTGGGGGCTGAGTGACCACACACAGTTTTCAATTTACTAATCAGCACTGTGGTTTTCTGCACGATCCCCAGCTTGCTCTGTCAGTGCCCAGGCTGCCCTGGCAGCTGCCTGGGTGATTAGGCCATCCATTCAGTGGAACTTTTAAGCAAACAGCGCCAGTCTCTCACTCCCTCTTTCCAGCCGCCCCACCACCGCTCCCGCCACTCCCGCCACTACCCTTCACTCTGATCCCTTTACCAGCCCTGCCGCCGGCCTCTCCCTGAGCAAACAGCAGGCCTCAGGCCGTGAGCCCGCAGGCCCCTGTGTGCATCGCACAACATCTGCGCAAAGTTTGCTTTGCAGGGCCATCAAACATGGCCTTGGCAGTGTTCACGGCAGAGTAAAGGAGAGCGTGGAGACAGGAAAATAGATGAATGCAGCCATGTTTGTCGCTTCTGTGTATGTGTGTGTGTGTGTCTGTGTGTGTGTGTGCATATTTTAGAGGATGCCTCTAGGCTTTTCTCATATCACAAAAGGGTATTTGCTCTTTTCATTGAAGTTATCAATGAGGGGGATTTGTTATAGTATTGTGTATGCATGCATAAGCGTGCGTGTGTGTATGTGTGTGTGTGTGTATGTGTGTGTGTGTCTGCGTGTGTCAGATGAAGTGTGCATTGACACAGCACCAGGCCTATGCTTGTCTAGACACGTGTCTGCGATAAAGGAGCGCACGGCAGGTGCTGTCTCACCTCAGGTGAAATGCAAACAGGTTAACGGCATTCACAAACACACACACACGCCCTCGCTGACATAAACACAAGGGCCGGGGCAGACCGCCCTTTAATCAGAGGCAGTGTCGGGCGTGTGGGTGGATGGGGGGCCCTTTGGGTAGTAATGCCATGGAGTGGTGCCTCGCACCTGCTCAGTCTTATCTGCCACAAAGGAACGCTTAATCCTCGGCCCCTGTCATTTAAAAGTGTGTGTGTGTGTGCTGGGAGGGAGGCTTCGTCCACCACCCCAGTTTTTAAGACTGTTAACTTAAACCAACAGGCTGCTCTGCTGCACCACTGTGAGTTTGAATGGCTCCAAATTGCATTGTTCATGTTTGATGACTTTTTTACTCTGGGCTTGGAGCACAAAAGACTTTCCTAGGTTCTATTTTTGTTTGTCTTAGGAATGTCTTTGCTTTCCCCCCAACTTTTCTTTTCTGAAAGTTGTGTTTGATCTTTATCCCTCTATGCTGTTTCATATATCTGAGGTTGAGTTGCAGTGGGGGTGAAGTTTGTAGGGTTTTGAAAGGGGAGGAGGGGTGTTGGGGGGGATGGGGGGGGGGGGGGTGGGCGACAGGGTTGAGAGGGGGGTTAGTGGGGTGTTGGGGGGGGGGGCTGTCTGTACCCCCCTTTTTTGTTCTGTGTCTGGGATGCTTTGGAGCGCCAGAGTGGTTGCCATGGAGAGTGCGAGAGGCAGGACAAGAGCCCTTTTCTCTAAAGTGAGACTCCTTTGGCTTGTTTAACTCACTGAGTTTTCCATGGTGTAAAAAGAGAGAGACAATGGCTATTAATCAGACAGAATTAGATCTGTGGAGCACAAAGACATTCGCGGACGTGGTGTGGAATTCGATTGTGTTGGGGATCACTCCTTCAGACACTGAGCCTTTGATTCTTGGGGGGGGGGGGGGGGGGGTGGGTTGTTTGAGTCTAGAGAGAGAGAGAGCTAGTGAGATGAAGTAATTGTCTGAAAAAAAATGTCTGATCTCCTTCTCCCCTTTCTCTTCCCACCAGACCTACATCTTCACAGATGGCGAGGATGAGGAGCTGAAGAAGAAAGTTGGTATGTGTGTGTTTTTTTTTCTAAAATATTTCTCCTTAACTTCAGCATCTCTGTCCAAAAACAGGCTTCAGACATTCCTGGCCTTTGAAATGTGCATATTTTTGACTTTGTAAAAGCGTCCATCTAATCCCCCGTGAAAATCTTGTGCTAAGCTCCAGGGGATAGCTGTCTCCTGTCTCCATCCGGGGGCAGATGGTATTAAGGTGCCTGACTTGTGTGGTTGCTCATGGGGATGAGCATTAGGACAAGTTTAGCATGAAGACTCACTCTCCATTTCTCTCTTTCTTTTTCTCTCTCTCTTTCCACGGTCTCGTCTCTGCAGGAAGCCATGCCATCAACACCAACTGCTCAGCAGCCCACAGCCGCCAAGCCCTGTCCTGCAAGATGGCCGTGGAGTATGACAAGTTCATCGAGTCTGGGAAAAAGTGAGTGCCCACTCATTTCCACCTCTATCATTATCCTTTCCAGTGTTTATGTTTTGTCAAGTTTGGCTCTAATGGAGTGGAATGTCAGACTTCAAATTTTCCAACTTATTGGGTAGTAGTTCTGCCAGGGTTGTCATCATGTCATGAAGACGTGCTTTAACTCATATCTTGCTCCCCTTTAGGTGGTTCTGCCATGTCGATGATGACAACTACGTGAATGTGAAAACCCTGGTCAAGCTGCTGTCCCACTACCCTCACACCCAGGACATGTACATCGGAAAGCCCAGCCTGGATAGACCCATTGAAGCCACAGAGAGGCTTGGTGACAACAAGATGGTAAGTAGTTAAAAACATATGAGCCAACTTCATACTATATATACATATATAGTCCACTTGGTAGAGATCCCATGCTGTCACCTTGTCAACCTTAAGAGGAGAAGTACTGACTGGATTCTCACTGTTTTTTTTATTCTATTTCAGAGGCCAGTTAACTTTTGGTTTGCCACTGGAGGTGCAGGTTTCTGTGTGAGCCGTGGCTTGGCTCTCAAGATGAGCCCATGGGCAAGGTGAGAGAAGATAATTCAGATATATTAAACGTGTAAATTTGGATTTGGATGCTCAGTACAGCTAAGAGAAAACTCTCATGTGTCTTTTAAGACTAATGCCCTCTCTCCCCTCTGCTTTGTCCTGTCCAGTGGTGGCCATTTTATGAACACTGCAGAGAAGATTCGTCTCCCGGACGACTGCACCATTGGTTACATCATCGAGTCAGTGCTGGGGGTACCTTTGACTCGCAGCAACCTGTTCCACTCCCACCTGGAGAACCTGCAACAGGTGTCCCGCTCTGAACTCCACAAACAGGTGAGACTTTTGTTGTAATTGTTGGAATGCTTGTGTGGGCCCATGGGTTTTCACTGCTGCCAGTGTGGAAAATGTGCTTTTGTGTGGATGGGATGTTAATTCTTTCTTCCCTCTGATGTCTCCCTGGCAGGTTACTCTGAGCTATGGAATGTTTGAGAACAAGAGGAATATCATCAACATGAAAGGGGCTTTTCCGGTTGAGGAGGACCCATCCAGGTGAGAGAAAGAGAGAGAAAGAGAGAGAGACAGAGAAAAGAGAGACAGAGATAGAATGTCAAGCCATTAGATGGTCACATCATGATCTTTGTAACAGCACAGTCATCGAAAAACTAAAATGAGTATAAAAAGGACATTAGAAATAAAAATAAATATAAAAGGAAATATAAAAACGTTTTATTGTAAATCCTTCAGCACAGAGGTAATTTAAACTCCATATCTTGGTACTGTACCGTTGCCGTTTACCAAACTCACAATTTTTTAATGTTTTTCTCCTTGTCTGACAGGTTTAAGTCTGTGCACTGTCTGCTGTACCCAGACACTCCCTGGTGTCCTCCCCAGGTTGCCTTCTAAAGGCGACCGGCTCCTTGAGTGGTATCCTCGTCCCGACTCTGCCTCGGTATCTGACAGGCAGGAGGGACCCGTGTTGGTATCGGGACCGTGCTTGTGTACGCTGCCGCGTGTGCTGCAGCGGAGCACGGCCTCTGATAATTTTGTTGTTGTTGTTGTTGTTTTTTTTTTTAAAAAAATATCTGGGCTGCTGTGCGGCCCACTTTTGGTCACTTCCTTCCCAATTGCTGGTGGCTGAGCTTCCTCTTTAGCCCCTGACCCAGGGTCAGTGGAGTAGGAGTGAGCGCAGATGCCCCTCATAGCAGGGGGAAGGAGCTTTTTTAAGTGTCCAAGCTTCGCAGGCAATCAATTGTGCTTTTTTTTGTCCTAAAATTAATTGCTTGTAATTTTTTTTTTCTTTTTTGTGGTATTTTGCAATTCTCATAGAATGTACTGTTTATGCATGTATCCAAGCCTTTTGCCAGCTTTTTGTGCATTTTATTTTTTTTTCTTCATTTAATTTCTTTTATGTTAAAAAAATCTTTTAATTGTTTTGTTTTTTAGACTCAGGATTGTCCTTTGGAGTTTGGATTAATGGACAGGCGTCTCAGTCTAAGGGACTTAGGGAAACATTTTTTTCACAGTTGGTGTTTATGAGTTTCTGTTAAGGTTCATTCATTTCAAAAGACTCCGGACACATTTAATGACATGAAGTTTAACATTTGTGCTTTGTTGTTTAAAAATGTCAGTGTTACAGATTGTTTTTTAAACTTTACTTATTATTTTTGAGCTGGCAATAGGCAGTTTGCTAAATGTACCCTCACGTCATTTGAGTTTGAGGTACATTTGGACAAGGCACTTTTCAATATTGGTCTAATGCATTAACAGATGCATTAGGTTTATGTCAAAGCTGGGCAAAAGAAAATTGCTAAATGTAACATAACCCAAAATCTCTACAAATGCTTTTTTGCTGTTTAATGCCATTCCATGCATTTGAAACAATCTTCTAGCAACATAACTTATACCTTAGAGATTTTGATGTAATGTCACGATCCTTTGCTTTTAGCTCAAAGATAATTAATGTGAAACTTGCACAGCGTGACTGAGCTGGTCTTTGCTCTGGTGAAGCTCCTCATGCATAGTTGTTTACACCTCAGTGGCAGGTAATTAACAGGGTGTGCCTTATGTTGAACCCCATTGCCTATGCAGGTATATGCCGCGTATTGAAATGTATGCATACCTTTATCTCAATCAGAGGCAGCTAAAAAAAACCTTAAGAATGCACATGTTTAGCCTACATGTGTTAGTTTCTCAGTCTTTGCACAACTTAGTCAGAGGGCCCATGTTTTAAGTAATTTTAGCGAGTAGTAGGCCATATTTTAATTTTTACATTGCTCTGCCCTTGGAGCTTGTGGTTGAGAATGAGAATGAGAACTTCACTGGAGCAATACTGGTGAGACATGCACACAGGTCCTTTGCCTCTGTGCAAAATGACCCACATTGGGTTTTATTGTACATGTTGTTGTAAGGCAGTAATTATTTACTGTGAATTGTTTAAACTGTTGTATTTTTTGTACATACGTGTTTAGGTTGTATATTCATTGATTTCTCTTGTCAATTCGAGTCAGACATAAGTCTGACAAATTTTAAAAAAAGATTCTCTAATTGTGCTAATGTAACTTATATTCCAGTATCTGGATTATTCGAAATATTGAAATGTTTGCCTTTCAGGGTTCATGGTCCCTGGTGGCATTGCCATTGAATTATTGAATTGTCTGTGGTACCAAACCACTTAGCTTTTTAAATAAAGCAGCATAATCGCTGAGAAACATCTGTACCTTTGTGTAAATTTTTTTTGCCACTCATTCAGAGAAAGCAGTTCATATGGGAATGCACAATTACAACTGAACCATCCCAGTTGACCAACACCCAGTACAGTATTATGACCTTTCCAAACCTCAGAGGGGTTTGACTTTGGGCTGGTCTGTGGTGTTATTTACACACATGGAGAGAAAACAAACCGGGGCTCCTGTGACTCACAAAAGCTGGCTGCGACCCAGGGTGTAAATTGCCCCCTGTTAATGATCACACTTTTAGCACAAAAAGAGAGGGGGCTTGGTCAGGTCTCCAGTTTATTATTGTTAAAGCCCTGGATATGGGAAAGGGACATTGTTTTAATAGCAGATTTCTACCACAAATAAACAGGGAGGCCACAGCAACATATGTGTGAACACGGCAGCCATGTTTAATAACAGTCAGACCGCAGTGTCACTTTCCTGTGACAGAGTACCAACCATGCTGTTAATTATTAACATTTATTAAAATACAGGATGTAATTACTGTACATAGCCTAATATGGATTGGGATGATAATCAAGAAGAGGGATTTTTAAAAAGTGTTTTTAATTAAATCCTTTAGATCAGTAACGACAGAGAAGTCTAAGCTCACAAATCTTGATTTTGGTTCCTAGAGAGGATATTTACCCAAGCTATGATGTATTAGGTGTATTTAAACATATTGTTTTTATAGCAGAGCCAACCGCTAACCAACCCTAATGCCCAAATCTTAGGGGACATGATTTTTTTTTCTCCCTGCTTTATGATTTGTTTTTCTTTTTTTTTTAAACCCATTTGTTTTGAATAGGTTCAGATAAAAAGATTGTGTTACCGACACAGACACCCCCCCCCCCCCCCCCCCTTTTTTTTTATTAGGACACATGTGTGACTTAAGGAGTTTAATGACACGGGCGTTTATGTTCTTAAGCCGCTTCTCTCTGCTTTCCCATGAGCAGGCCAGGCGAGCAGCTCTGGAGCCTGTTATATTCCTCTCGCTTTAGATGGAGTGTGGATGTGGATGTGGATGTAGAGTTTGCTGCGATATCAGTCTCCACTTGAAAGTGGCCAGCTTTAGGCAGAGGATTCCTGTAATACCCCCACCCCCTGAAACACGCACACACGCACACACACACACACACATACACACACACACACACACTCACACACACACACACACACACACACACACACACACACACACACACACACACACACAGTTCAA
>CM059266.1:24221023-24501023 GCA_030347295.1 Setipinna tenuifilis | reverse complement strand
GGAACATGACCTCCAAGGAGCTGAGGCTATGAAGAGTGTGGTGATGCAGCAGATTGGTAAGATAGAGGAAGGTAGGCCAGATTTCTGATTTTGAAGGGCCTTATGAGTCAAGTGAGAGACTTCGCAATGAATCTATCGTGGGAAAGGAAGACAGTGAAGCAACTGGAGGACAAGTGTGATGTGGTCACAAGATTGCCAGTGGGTGAACAGGCAAGCAGCAGGGTTTTGGATGAAATTTTAGAGCTGAGGTTGATGTGTCATGAAGACTACTGTTGAAGCGGTCACACTAAGCACATAGACGGTGCCAAAGATGGTAGATAGGCAGAGCAAGATCCTTCATGACAAGGCACTTCCTGGAAGCACGATTGCAGCAGGGTGGAGCACTAGTCCCCCTTTATGCAGTGCAGAGGCTTGCTCTGTAACATTGAGTTCTATGAAGAATATTTAAAAGCCTTATTTTTTAGTGATGGATGTACATTTTGGACACAATATCATGATCTTATGTTATATATATCATGAAAATGTTGTTATAGTATGACTCTCAACCTTGCGCCTATAGATATGAACTACCATGAAGTATCTTGTGCCACCTATCTTACATCTTTGACAGAGCTTGGTCTGGCAAAGGTCCCATAGACAGGAGTTTCTCAGAGGCAAGATCAATGGGCATCTATGAAATGCCTTTGTATATTACTGAAACAGAGCTACAGCCAGTCAGACCACTGATTTTAATGGCATAATGTCGTCGTAATATGCGAAAGGTCGTTTTTCATTGGTTTCCTATTTCAGGGGTAAATGAACAGCTGGAAATAGGCTGGTTGGCCAGACTGGCTCAAACACAAACTTCTGTACAGCATCCCAGTCAGTATGGGCAGGCCCAGTACTTTGGGCATCTGTGGACATGATGCAGGCAGGGATTGAAGCTTTGGCAAGAGAGGAAGAGAGTGATGGACAGAAACAAGAAATGTGTTTTAGATGGTCAAAGGCAGTTCCTGCTGGTTTGATTTATGAAGTGTCAAAAGGAGAGGTTACAGTACGAAAAATAACTCCAGAGTTGTGCATGTGTGGGAAAGTAGACAGAATTGGTTTACTCACAGTGCGGCTAAAGTTGTCAGTGGTTTTTGTGAGGTATTAGACAACCACATCTGATATACCAGTTCAGTTTAAAAAAGCGAACACATTTATGATTGAATTTTAGTGATATAATTGGTCAGAATAGAGTGAAGTAGGACACTTTGGTTGAGATGTAGAGCTGGGTGTCGAGGACATAATGATGCACATTGCCAAGGGGAATGTGCAATAAATACTATCAGTACCAGAGTTCTCATAATATGAGTAATGGGACAACCAGGTAACTAATTGGTAACCCTGATCACAATATACTGAAGATGTTAAGTTTAATTAGAGATAAAAAGGGAGGTTTCAGTTCATTTTCAACAATTTAGGTTCAGGTACTTGATGTACCCTTGAGACAAAAACAAACTCTTCCGTTTCTTTTGAGCTTTTTTTGTGGTGTAACAAGTGTCCTGCCCTTTCCACACAATACCTCTTCAGTGTAAAGGCCCTTTTAGGCGCAGCGCTGTTGCTTTTCTGCTTTTCTCTCAAGGAATGTCCGGGACATTGAGGTTCAGCGTGGTGAAATAACCTGGGCTTCTCTACCTCGTTAACCCGTCCCTTGTGTGTGTGCGCTGGTGGGAAAGAAGGCACATCGCGGCATAAATCTCAGACGGGGTGGCAAGACACCAGTCAAAGGAAGAATAAAGGAGGGGAAGGTTGGTTGGTGTGTGTGTGTGTGTGTGTGTGTGTGGAGGGGAGGGGTTGGTCTGAGGATACGGTGGTGTTTGAAGTCTTTGAATGGCGCAGGCAGGAGTGAAGTGAAGGGTAGAGTGAGGAGGAAGGAGGAGGAGTAGGAGTTACGTGACAAGCTCTGAGGAGACAGAGGGAGTGTAAGAAGTAATGGCTGGCCTGAGTGAAAGGCAGTGGGAGTGTCTGACAGGGGTAGAGCCCTTTCACCCCCACCCCCCACCACCTCCCACCTCCTCCTTCACTAAACCCCTACTGTTGGTTTGGAGGTGCACTGAATAGAAGCCACTGAAGTGTGAGGAACACACACACTAACACCTACAGTGGGATACGACACGTCTGCTTAGCCCACCCTACCTTGGGACACATACACGCAGACACACACACACACACAGACACACACACACACACACACACACACACACACACACACACACACACACACACACACACACACACACTTCCAAACATACAGAGCTGTTGCCATGACACCCAGTTCCGCCCTCGAGGCCATCAGACTCACAAGCGCCTGACAGCTGCTGCCACGGCGACCTAAGGAACAAAGATGAACGGAGGCGGGGTGGGTGTGGGTGTGGGTGTGGGTGTGGGTGGGGGGGTTTATGCACGACTCCCTTCCCCAAACTGCCCCTGTCCCGCTGTCAGCCATGTCACACAGCAGAGCAAAAGCTGCAGAAACAAGAGGCATCTGTTCCTGTTTTACCATCACACACACACACACACACACACATACAGACCAATTTACAACTTCTCTTTCCTGAAAGCCCCGCTTTCAAACTCATGCAAGAAATGACTAAAAATATACTGAGGAAAAAAAAAGTTGTTTTTCCATCTCTCATGTCATGTCATGTCAGTGCCAGTAAGTGAGTGAATGACAACAGTGCCATTGACATCTAATGCACCATCTCTATGTACTGAGGGGAAACAGAGGGGCAGAGGGGATGAGTCAGATGTCCATGGTCAAACTGCCTAGAACTCTGACCTCTGCACAGGGACACCCAGAAGGGCCGAGGGGCAAGTCTCTAAGGGCAGCCTGTGCCAGGCAGGCTTCCTCGAGCTGTGTCTGGATAAGTGCCAGACAGAACAGGCCCAGGTTCCGCTACATCCATAACACCCCCCAACTCTTTCAGCTGCTGTCATGTGTGTGTGTGTGTGTGTGGGGTGGAGTGGGGGGCACTTCAGGATGTCTGCTTGCCTGCTGCGGGTCGTAACACAACACAGCCCTACCTCTGGGTGGCGCTAGGGAGCTGGAGCAGCTTTGAGCCGTCCACTACGTCTGTGCATTCACCACGTAATCCCACTACCGCGCCAGAGGGTATTATTCAATTTCCTGAGAATTAAGTGTGTGTGACATTACATTAGTACAGCACTTCTTGTGTTTGAATAGGGAGAAGCCTGCTCCCCCCCCCCACAATCCCTCAGGGTGGTGGGACAGGAAGAAAGCAGAGAGGCTTTTTTTGGTGTTCTGTAAACTAGTTTACTACATTATTTGGAGGAATGGATGTTTTCCTGACAGTGTGCTCATACAACCCCCCCCAGTGACTCAAAAAAACAAACATAAAAAGAAAACCCATTACAAGACACAAGACTATTAAGTATAGATGCTTCCTCCACCCAGCTTCAAAATAATCCTGAACAACTTCCCAAGACAGGAAGTTATTTCTCAAAATGCAGGCCTCTGCAGACCTGTCAAGCCGCACGCTGACACAATGGCAGCAGTGAAGAATGAGAACTGCGTTTACACACACACGCACACACACACACACACACACTCAACATGCTGTCGTAAGGTCAGCCGGATGACTGGGGCAGAAGGCCAGTCATATCCTCTACTTCAGCAGTGCGCTTTATTAATCACAAGTCAAACTCCCCCAGAGACCTGCTTACGTGTGTACAAGCCACTATGTGAAAGATGTTTACTCTCACACCTTGTACATGCTAGTGTGCAGATCTTTTCTTGTTTCTTGTACATGGCCTTTCTCCTATTGAACTGAACAAAAGGCAGACACAGTCACAGTCACGCACATACCGGTATACAATGTCATTCCAACTGCATAAACACAAATACACCCGTCCACAAAACTACACTGCAGTTGCACTGCATACCGATGATGGCCTAAGGCCAAAAGAAATGAAATTATCACATACTCATAGAACAGTACATTTTTGTTGTTAATGTCATAGTTCCTTTTATTCACACCTAAAAAGAGATTTGCACGTCAGTTGAGGGTGGGTGTTAGTTTCACTTTTACTCCGTGAAGTCCCCCACAAGTCCTCTCCTTTTTTTTTTTCAAACAAAACTTCCCTCTAGAATCAACCAAAAGCCAAACAGAGGCCTGAGGGGAACAGCAGCTGCCTTGCGGGCGGTCAGGAGGACAGCGAGTGGGGGAGGCCACCGTCCTGTGTACCCCTGGGCCTCTGACCTCTACACTCACGGTCATGTCACACTGGAGAGATCACAAGCACAAAGCTGGCTTTCTGTTCCCTCTCTCTCTGTCTCACTCTGCAGTGGCAGGCTAGACACCCACACTAGTGTGACAGGAACAGTACATGTGGAGAGAGATGTTGCAATGGCTACCTAGTTGGTCTTATTTGTTTCCCCAAGTAGTCAGTAGAGTGGCAACTCTCTTTATTTTTACACAATTCCCAAGCATCCAAGGTTGTCTCCGGTCATTCATTTTTGAGATAATGTGTCACGCCCGTATTTTCCATGGTTTGACAAATATTATGAGCTCTCAAAAATAGCTAATTGCCATGAAGAGCGGAGAAACAAACAATGGTGCGGTCATAACCAGTTTAAGAGGCTTGAAGGCCATTTCATATTGTTTACAGCCTCTTACTCCTTTTAATGGACCTCCAAACAAGCAGCATGTGTGGTTCGGCCTCTATTTTTAGGCTGGCGTAATGGTTTTCAATGCTGCATCCCATCTGGCATCTTCCACTCTTGTTTGTGCACTTGGCTCTTTTTCGCAGACATTTTTCCTGTTGTCACTGGGAAAGGAAGGTTCCGTTGTGTGGCCTCGACAGCAACACTAACTGGTGCTGCATTGCTGCCCTCTGCTGTTCATAGTCAAAATCACAGCCTGCACCACTACCATTTTGTTACCTCTGCCAAGGAGGTTATGTTTTTACCAGCGTTTATCTGTTCATTTGTTAGCAAAGTAACTGGAAAAAGTCATGAACGTATTGTCACTGCCTCGAGGTGATACTTTTTTTTGTAAAAATCAGTTCAGTGGTTACCTCACAAAATTATTTGGAAAATAACAGAGTGCTGTTCTAGTTAGTATATGCATTCTAAACTTGTGTGCTTGAGAAAACAGCTGGCGGGTGACCTTTTGATCCGTCCTGCCAGCGTAGGGCCATTATGATCAAGAGAAGCTCGGTGGAATCCTCTCAGGTTTATGCACGTGTTATTTCCTAAAATTTCGGATCACGAACTAGTGAAATGTGGTTATGGAAAGGCACATTCAATGCAATGCAGCGGCATAAATGAGAAGCATGACAGAAGACTTCAATTGATGTTACTTTAATTTGAAAACACTGAGTTCAAGCTCAATAAATCCACAGGTTTAACATGTACAGTATTTTAGTAAATGAAAAAATATAAAAGACAAAATAAAACAAAACAAAACTAAGTCTAAAAGTCTAATTTTAAGTCTTATCAAAACATTGCATTGAAAGATTCAAATATTTCACATATGCAAAAAAAAAAAAAAATTTGTGCTTGCTAATCAAAGTAAAATAAGAATTAAAAAATAATTAAAAAATAAACATTTCTACAGATTATTTAAAATAAAAAGCAAAACAACATGAACCATGACTGGACACATGGATTGCAAATATAACCTGCAAAGAGGTCACTGTTTTTAAATTGCAAATGTTCAAACATTATTTACTGCATATATACAATGGTTTAGCATTACAATATTAACAGAGACAAAACGACCACTTTTAAAAACAGTGAGACTGAATCACTTTATACCAAAGGGTCTTTTCATAATTAAAACAAAAACAAACAAAAAAAAAAAAAAATCACAATACAATTTTTCAAACATTCTGCTCATTCATTCTCAGGCTTGTGTGTCTTGTTTGGTTGTCCAGGTCTTGCCTGATGCTGTACATCACGGAGTAAAAACTGAGAAACCCAGCAGGTTTGGAATTGTATTTGATGAGTATGAGAAATGATTGACAGGAGCCTTTAGAAGGACACACACACACACACAATTTCACCACTCAGGAAGTCTCGCAACGCTGAACTGTAAGCCACCTACTCACAAGAGAAGCCAGTGACCCCCGAGTTCTCTTGAGATACTTCATGAGAAGTTCAATGGAAAGGGGAAACTCACTTTCCCACTCATGTCATGTCTACACGTGGGAAACGAAGGTCAGATGGACTGTTACCAGCACCTCAGTTTAAGGACACGATGTCTGAACATCGACTGGTCTCCTTATTAACCTGTCTTACTCATAGTTTCACATAAGAACGTAAGAAACATAGGTATCGGTCAATCTATATTGCATTTTATCAGAAAACAAACAAAACAAAAAAAAAAACAGACAACAGTACAAGTCATATAACTGTAGTTCATATTGTTGCAGGTCTTCACATTCCGTCAAAGGCAGGTTTCGGGCTGCAGTCCAGAGTTTCACCCTACCTCTGTATATGTGTCTGTGTGTTTACAGGAGGAAACTGGAGACTTGATTGATAGGCAAACATGCAAAGCACTGACCACATGAGAACACAAACACAAAAATACAGCATCTCATGAGCGCTGTCCTGTCCTGACACACACACTGGCCTGTTTTACAGTTGACGTGCGCTAGGCTTGAAAAACAAAAAAAGGTGTGTGTGTATGTGTGTGTGAGAGAGAGAGAGAGAGAGAAAGGTCTTTTCTGCAGGAGCATCAGTGCAGCGGCCACATGGCATTCCTCTTAATCCAGATGGGCTCAGGGTCTCTGAGAAACGCCGCTCTGATCAGGAGCCAGATGTTTGTGTGTGTGTGTGTGTGTGTGTGTGTGTGTGTGTGTGTTACACGCTATAGGGCAGTCGAGTTCAGCCTGCACAAACGGAGGAGAAGAAGAAAAAAAAAAACAGACAAAAGAAAAGTCCAATGAGAAACAGCGGCGAGAAGTATCTTCAGGGAGACCGTTCCGTTCTTACGCGAAGCATAATAAAAATGAAAAATAGGAGAACTGATGAAAAGGAAAGGAAAAAAAAAAACATTGTGGGAGCCCATTTTGGCTCCATTTTGGTCCCATTATCAGTCAGAGCAGAGCAGAGCAGAGTAGCAGCAGTGCCCCAGCAGCCCCTGGCTCCAGAGAGAGAGAGGGCTGTTAGTCATGAATCAAGAGAGGGGAGAGCAGCTGAGCTTGACCCTCAGTGGCAGCCCCCCCCCCCACCCCCTTAAATCTCCTCCTCCCAGGCCTCCAGCTCAACAGCATAAGTTACATCATGGCACCCTCCGTGCCAACGCACTCTGCCCCACTCCACACACACCAGTCAGGGTCAAACACAGTCCAGTACAGTCCAGTCCAGTCCAGTTCCTACTAGCCCAAGTTAGGTTGGAGTGAGAACATGGTGGCACAACACCTAACCTTCCGTTTCAGCAGTGTGTTTTTCTGAGAGGTGATGACGGCATAAAACATGTAGAAAACTTCAAGTGTAGGCTACAGTCACACACAGCACAAACTGGCTTCAGAGACCACTGGCCTCAATTTGTGGGCAGGCAGGCCAGCGAATGCACAGCACACGACTGGAACTGGCCCCTTTCCAGAGTCATCTGCATCAGTCTGTCTCTCAGTCAGTCTTTAAAAATGGATGAATGAATGCAGTTTCGAGCTCTTGGGGAGAATGAGGTGGCTGGGCCTGCCGGTGTCGGAGAGAGCAAAGGGGTACCAGGGGTGGACTGGGGGGGAGCTGTGCAGAAACGTGTGTCCAAGCACCAAGCATTTGTGATGCTGCCTTGAGATGATCGGTCCAGTCCACAGGGGGCTTCAACTGCGTGCTTCAGACACCGTTAAGTGAGCAGTCTGGCTAACCTCCACAACAGAACATTAGAGTGCATTACACAACACCCAAGTCTGGGTCTGGGACTTGATATCTGCCTCTTCTGACTGCTTGACTCTTAAGTTCTTGTGAGTGTGTGAGAGTGTGTGTGTGTGAGTGTCCATGTGTGCATGTTTTTTTTTTTTTTTTGAGTGTGCGTGCATGTGTGTGGGAACAAGGGAAGTGCAGGCTTTACTGGGGCTTTCCACAAGTGTATACAAACAGGCTCTTTTCCCAACCCGCTCCCACACCTCAAGCAGCGGTCAGGAGAGGAGAGGAGAGAAGATGAGTGCTCCCTGCCTGTGAGATAAAAAAAAAAAAAAAACTGCACCACGTCCTCCCACCCCTAAAACCACTACTCTCTCTCACTCATGGCTCCGTCTGGCTTTGCTCGCCTCGTTTCTCCTCCTTTTTTTCCACACTCCCAGCGCAAAATAATAGTCATTTTCACAGCAATGGCAGTTAATCCTTCACAACAGGACTATAAAAAAAGAGCTATTTTTGGATGTTTTCAAAGAGAGAGAGATTTGGGAGCAGATCTTGAAAGACATCATAATGACCAGTCCCCATACCCATACTAAAAAAAAAGAAGGAAAAAAAACAAAGTCACACTTTATGCCGCAGATGGAATCATTAAAATGAAGAATATAAAGAAAGTTTAAAAACGTAAATGTGCAGTACGTCTCCTTGGATGCCCCAAATGAAAGGCAGCCATCATGCTCTGATGTCGAGTGAGTGAGTGAGGCTGTAGCTCGCTCCTTTCTGGCTTTTTTTTTCTTTTGTCTTTTTTAAAATCTGCCAGCAGTAATAAGCTGAGCACCCGTCCTCTGGCGTCACACACACACATCACAGTAGCCGTCTGAGTTATTCTGCAGGGACTGGGTGGCCTCTTCTGTAGCCTGTTTTAAGGGTGTGTGTGTGTGTGTGTGTGTGTGTGTGTGTGTGTGTGTGTGTGTGTGTGTGTGTGTCTGTGTGTGTGTGTGAAGGGCAGATGTGGGGATGGCTGTGCCGGGGACACTGCAGTAGATGAAGCCGTTGTTCCTCTTCAGTGATGCAGGTAGAGGGAGGGAGAAGGGAGGTGGTGGTGGTGGTGGTATATGTGGGAAGACGGCAGTTAATGAAGATGCCATTCCTCTCTTCCTCTCCTATCTTCTTGGACTCTTCTGCTTAGAGGGATGAATGGAATGGAGGACAGCAGGTGTGTGAGAATCTCTTTTCTCTTTTCTGCTTCTGGTGTTTGGAGAAGAGGGATGAACACTGGAACCCAATCAACCAACCACACAAACACACACACACACACACATGGCAGACTGCACTTTTGTTTTTGCCCCGTGGTGGCCGGCTGGCTCATACGCTTCCTGCGGTAGAGGGCTGGTCATCTGGAAACATAATAACTTGCCCCTTGCTTCTTGGCGCTATGGCAACGGTGGTATTTACATCCTGTGAGAACACGTCCCTTTTGCCAACTCTGCTCTTTTTTTTTTGCGATTCATGAGGAGCACTTCATAGACCAAACACAGCCTCACCACCACCACCACCCTCTACCACCCAGCCCCAGACGAGACGAGGAGGAGACACAGTCTGGGTCATTGGCAGGGTGGGTGGGTGGGTAAGCTGGCGGATTGGGGGCTGGGGCAGAGGCAGGGGCAGGGGTAGGAGGGCTGAAGAGGAAGTAAGCATCTGTGGTCTGTACTGACTGTGGGAACGGAGTATGACAAGACTCAGAGGCAGAGAGATACACAGACAGACAGAGAGAGAGAGAGAGAGACAGAGACAGACAGGGAGAGAGAGAGAGAGAAAGACAGACAGACAGGAAGAGAGATACAGACAGACAGGGGAGAGTGAACAAAGATGTCTGTCACTGCACAGGCCTTAAGGTGGACGTGGAGCTCTGGTGGATGGAGAGGAGGAGGGCTTCGGTGTCAGTTCTGTGCCGTTTTTTTTTTGTTTTGGGGTCCAGGGTTCCAGGGTTCCAGGAGCTGAGGGATCTGGCGGTTCTGCAGGTGTGGTGTGGTGTCAGGCCAGTGTGGTTTAGTGCGCTGCGGAGTTGCGGTCGGGGTTGGAGGGGTCTTGTCGGTCTTGTCGGGAGTCTTGCCGGTTGTTGGCGAGGTACTTGGCTCTCATGCTGGAGGTGTACTGCAGAGAGGGGCGAGAAAGGTCAAAGGTGATGCCCACACACACACACACACACACACTACACACACACAGGCCGAATCCGAAATGTTCCCTCTATAGTCACCAAGGGTGGAAATTAACTCTACCAAATCTGAACCTTTACTAGCCAGTGACAAATAAATGGTAAAATTTACCAGCCAACCATCAACCAGTAAATCATCATTTTGAATCTGAAATCTACCAGCCACTTTAATATTTTACCAGCATTTGGCTGGTGGCTGGTTCCAATTTCCATCCCTGATAGTCACTATATAGTACACTAAAACACTGTAACTTGCACCCTATGTAGTACACTACGCAAGGAATGAGTGAACATTTAGGACATGGCCACACTTGCATATCATATGAATAATAATGAGGGCCCAAGTCATGATGGAACCACTTTTTTTCACATCTGAGAAGGCAGCTCCATTACTAGTAATTTAAAGGGGCACAACATGGTTTCACTTCACATATAAAACTTACATATAGGATTACAGAATGCTACAGTACATTTCTATTACAGACATCAGTATCTAAAACAATGCTTTCACAGGAGAGGTTTATAAAGAAAAAAAGATGTCTGAATATAGTTCTTACATATTAGATATTAATTTCTTTTACTACAGAAAAAGACCTGTAAGTTTTTAGTTCCTTAGCTCCAACCTTTTCACATTTCAAGCTGAACAAGAACAACTAATTCCATTATCAGCAAGACAGCACATAACAAATTCAATTTCACCACTGTGTTCAGAGGAGAACGTGTATATTTGCAGTAACACTCAGCAAACATACACTGAGAGAGGTTGGGTTTGAGGAAGCTGTGAGCGAAAAGACACACACACACACACACACACACACACACACACACACACACACACACACACACACACACACACACACACACACACACACACACACACACACACACACACACACACACAGAACACTCAGGATCATCTGGACAGCCTTACGCTAGGTGTTACATTTAACAGCTAGCTACTTTTTTTCACTGTGTGGCACAAGACATTATCTATGCAGCCTTTAGGCAGGCAGAAAGGTTTGTTTTAATAAGAGCACTACTGTAAGAGCTAGGACAAACTTGGCTGCTGTACATAAACACACATACTGTATGTATTTACACCAACTAAGACACAAACATGCACACACACACATGCACACACAACAAACACACACACACACTCACACACAACCACACACACACACACAACCACACACAACCACACACACACACTCCACTGCTGCCATCACACAGACAGACATCTGCAAGTGGGTAAGCCTCATGATTGTGCCCCCGCTGGTGCCAAAACAGATGCCAGTGCGTGCCAAACGCTGTCACCGCTGACTAACTTGTCTACCGCCGCATGGCAGATTTATAGGCCTCCCCAAATCAGATCTGGACAAAGCGTCTCGGCTTACTGATAAATGTGAAGTGCTTTCACACAGTGTGTTAAGTGTGTCGAGGCACAGTTGGTGTTCTGCATCTGCATGCAGGGAGATACACTGCGTAAGGATAAGGACACACACACTACACACACACACACACACACACACACACACACACAAGGGCCTATTGAAAGTTCAGCACCACTTCACAGACACTCAATCCCACTCCAAAAACATTCTCTTCTCTCTCTCTCTCTGTCTCTCTCCCCTCTTTCTTTCTCCCTGTCTCTCTCTCTCTCTCCCCCTCTCTCTGTTAGTGTGAGAAGGAAGTGATGCAGATGGGGCTGCAGATAGCGGCGCTTCTTCGTTTCCCACACTCTCTCTCCCTCTCTCTCTTCATTCCATCTGCAACAGCTGCAGCCCTCCACTGCTGGACTCTGTCCTGTCCCGACCCATGAATAAGAAACAGAGGTATGCACTGGCCCTTGCCCTGGCCCATGAATAAGAAACAGATACACGCATTGACTCTTGGCACGAAAGGTTGGATTGCTTTGGAATGAACGAGTGATTTGAATGGAAAAGCAACTTGCTCAAAAAGGTGGTTGATATATAAAACAGTGTCACCTTTTCATCTCCCCCCCCCCCCGCCCCCCCCTTCTGTTTTTCCATGAAGGAGTTAAGTTCAGTGCCTGGCATAAAATGAAGAACGAATGGCAGAGAGGGAGAGCCCAATAAAGGCCAGAAGCAGCACTCCTTTCCCGCTCGCTCGCTCTTCTGCACTCTCTTCTCTTTTGGCAGGATCCTTGTACCGTGCCGTAAAAGATTATTGAGAAAGGTGCCCGTGGCAGCTGCCAGGGTTAAGAGCCTCTCCTCTTCAGCAGGGGGGGGGGAGAAAGTCTCTCGGGTTGCACTTTGGCAGTGGGGCAAACCAGGGGGAGGATTTATGCCTGTGTTTATGCGTTGGGCCATATGACTCTCACCCCGCTGGCCGCTGCTGCCCCCCCCCCCATGGGCAATTAAATACCAGCCTAAGTATCTGCACCATAGCCGCCCTCCACCCACGTGCAGTCTTCTATTTCACTCTCGTCCTATTCTCTCTCTCTGTCTCTGTCTCCATTTCAGTCCCTTCCTCTTTCGCTCGCTGTCTCCATTTCAGTCTCTTCTTCTCTTCCTCTCTCGGTCTATCTCACTTCCTCTCTCTAGGGGATGCGCTGTATGGGGCGTACGAGACATTCCCTCTTGGGCACTCTATGTTGAACTGACTACTAGACACTTTTATAGACTGCCCTTCTCTCTGCAGGTGCTTGGCAACACCCATGGGGTCACGGTGGTGTGGAAGTGGAAGTTCCCTATAAGACTGTATATATTGGAGAACTGGACAAACCCTTCTGTAATGTCAGATGTCAGGCGTAGACTTTCTCACAGACCAGCATGAAGCCTAAATGAAAGGTTCCGGGCATCTGCCATCTTCGCCAAATCATTCCATGAATGTCATTGTAAATTATCTGTGAATTAAACTAATCAATTTCATTTAAAAAAAAATCATCTCCCTCAAGAGTTATCATGTACCCGAAAAACTAGCGGCACACCAAAGCGAGTTTTTTGAACCATGCTGTACGTGTGCTGTGAAAAAAGGACTTTTTAAGCATGAGAGTCTATGGAAGTTGCTCGCTTCTGCAGCCAGCCCCCAATGGACGCGTAAGGTGTTCTAACTTTAGAATGTCAACGTTGCCGCTTGAAGTACCTTGAGCTGCATGACACTTCTAAGTACCAACTAAACACGAACAACAACGCAACCTGATGGTGCTGACAGCTTTTATCTGATCTCAGGTCAGGCTTTAAGTGCCATTCTTGACTGTTGTCATGCTTAACCCTCCAACATAACAGAGACACTGACAGGCATCTTAAAATTTGATAAGGTGAATGAATGCTACTGCTGACAGACAAGACTACAACGAGGTATTAAAACCAAATAGCATTTACATTAAAAACCAACTTTGGACTTCCAAATTAGGAAAACATATTGTAGATTTTGAGAAAACATGTTCAGCCAACAAGGTTAAACTCCTAAATCTGCGTTTTTGTGTTGGAATAGAGACTGTGGAAACCCCACAGGGGTCTTGAACTCCCATTTCCTGTCAGATTGCCTTTGCATCTTGAGTTTATGTGAACATACATATAATGACTGTGATGGATGTTTTAGGAAGTTAGCTTTTAAACATTCTATAAAAGAACACATTGTAAAACAATAAAGGGTTCCAAAACTACACATTACCACTTTAAACTACACAGAGCATATATATACATATTTTCTTCATTTGCATTTGGCACCAATAGTCTTAACAGTGACTGATAAGTTGAATCTAATTTAATTCTTTAGCATGTTTATCCTCCCAACGCACCAACACACTGGTGTGACAGTACCTGCTTTGGGGTTGGCCTGCTAGACGTGAGTGTATGAAGCCACACACATTCACTTGAGGCGGATCATTTATCCCTCCCTCTCACAGCTGGGTGATTTTATTTATGCCGCACACACAGCATCAGTACCTCTGCGTTCTCTACCTCTCCCTCACATAGCAACTGCCTTATGAAGGGCCGAGGGTGGGAGCACATTCTGCACTTTTTTTACGTGAAGTGTACCACATTACTAACAAACACACACGCACACACACACACACGCACGCACGCACACGCACGCACGCACACACACACACACACACACACACGCATGTGCACACACACAGACACAGACACACAGACACACACATAGACACAGACACACAGCCACACACACACTCTCCTTTAGTTAGACAGACAGACACGCACAGAGAGAGCAGTTTTCTCTACGAGAGCATCTCTCAGGGTAAAAGTGCTGGGTAAGGATCATCTTTTTGGGAGAGGGGTGCAATTGAAGGAGCCAATTGAAGGTGTGCAACAGGGCTGGGCGGGCGGGTCGGCAGGGTCACACAGGTTGGGGTTGCAGGTCAGAGGTGAGCAGTAAGGGGGTGGGTGTGTAAGGAGGGGGGTTGGGGGTTGGGGGTGGCAAAGGGGGTCACATTCAGTACCTGGTTGGAAAGAAG
The DNA here is from genome assembly GCA_030347295.1 of Setipinna tenuifilis. NCBI lineage: Eukaryota > Metazoa > Chordata > Actinopteri > Clupeiformes > Engraulidae > Setipinna > Setipinna tenuifilis. The sequence continues at coordinate 24,486,512 of CM059266.1, read as the reverse complement.
CGGCCGTGGTTTACCAGAAAGAGCGGGCGCTGTGCGAGGGCTTTAACTGCCAGCCGTGCCGGCCGCTACCATCCCCGGCCGTCAAATACAACTGCAGGGGGTTGGCAGGAAAGAGAAAACAACAAGGCGACAAAGAAGAGAGTAGAGCAGATACACACGAAGAGAGTACACAAACACACACACACACACACACACACACTGAGCATACACACACACACACACACATGCCAGCACTATCTCAGTAAGGAGGCTGTCTCTCTTATCCACTGAGAGGCACATGCAAGCATGCATGCGTAAACACACACACACACACACACAAATGCCACTAAAGACACCCACATGTACAGATGATTAGTCGCACATGGGGAGGAGCCACACACACAGACGCACAAAGATGCTTTCAAATACAAATGCGCACACAGGCACATATGTACACACACACACACATGCATACAAAGTGCACAAACAAACACACAGACACACACACACAGAAGTGCAGACACAGAGACGAGCAAATGGACAGGACAGTGGGAGGACCAAGCCGAGGTTCAAACAAAAAGCAGAAAGGACACAAAAACTGAGAACATAAAAGAGCTGGAAAGAAAAAAAACAGAAACAGAGAGACAAGCAGACAGAGAGAAAGAGCAGGAGAGAGCGCCAGACAGTGTGATATGGAAGGCAGAGACAGTGACAGAGAAAGAGACGAGGAAGAAAGAAAGACAGAAAAAGAGGGAGAGAGAGAGAGAGACAGAGAGAGAGAGACAGAGAGAGAAAGAGAGAGATAGAGAGAGATAGAGCTAGAGATGGAGAAAGTGAGCAGGAAAGAGAAATGCAGACGAAATGATGGTGTAGGAAAAAGTACACCAACACCACTCCACAACCAACATTACACCAGCCAAGTGCCACAGGACGTAAAACAGAAAGTCCTTCTGCTTTAGTAAAGAAATATGCATAATCAATATCTGGCTGACAGGCCATTGCCTCTTTACCAATAAAACTGCTGGATGCCGTTTTCCCCTCCTAACTCTTTTGGACAAAAGGCTGTCAAATGATCCTGTTATGAGCTGTCAATCAGACAAAAAAATGGCAGGTGTTTGGAACACTTACGGAGGGGGGCGGCGACTCTCGTCCAATGAGAGGAGTGTTCTCGCAACGTGGGTTCTGGAAGTTGGCATTCTGAGTCCTGAAGAAGGAACATAAAACAAGCCATGTCAAGTTAAGTCACATTTATTTGTGTAGCGCATTTAAAACAAAACAAAAAAACAACAGCAGTTGAGCCAAAATGTTTTACAAAGACTGCAGGAAAGGGGCCAAAGTCGTACAGGAGGGTGGTAATGATATATGGTAATTAAGTATATATGATAAGGGGCTCCAGTTCTAAACTAATCTGTTCTGGCCATTGCCTTAGGGTCACTTCCCAGACAATCCACCAGTAAATTGCACCAAGGGTCTGGCAAACCTGTTACCTGCTGTTAGAATTAGTGTCTCTAAAGCCCGATTTACTTCATGGATGACAATATTCAAGAAAGTTAAAATAGAATATCAAGTGCAAGGTTGGTCACGACTTTATTTCACATCAAACCAAGATCAGAGTGAGGCCATGGCCTTGTTCTCTCTCCAGGTGCAGCAAACCAGCTGCAGATGAGAAAGAGAGAGTAGGTGCCTATGACAAGGAGAGAGATATGAAGAGACAGAGAAGAAGAAGAGAGACAGAAGAGACTGAGAAAAAGAAAAAGGGAGCGCAAGTGTGTGTGTGAGAGAGACAGAAAAAGACAAAACAAGAGAGCAAGACACAGAGAGACACAGAGCAAGAGAGAGAGAGAGAGAGAGAGAGACAGACAGACAGACAGACAGACAGACAGAGACCGAGCAAGAGAGACAGGGACAGAGAGAGAGACAGAGAAAGATACAAGACCAGGTTCCCACTTCTTGGCATTTACTCAAACAAAATCCCTCTGGTCCACGGTAAAGTCCCTAAGCCCTCATACACATACATGATATCTAAAGCCCCATATGCCCCCTCACTCAACCCCCGAGAGCAGACAGTGGTCTCATCTCATGTATCCCCTTCAAAACAACACAAGAGCTCACCCCCCCCCCCCTCGGCTGCTCAGGGTCTGGTCTCCTCCAGACCTTTGCTTAAAACTCAACGGTCAGTACAATCACCACAAATCACTGCGGTAAACATAAACACACACGGCACTCAATAATGTGAGCAACTTTAGAACTTTAGCAAGTGAGCACAAATGGTGAGTGTTTTTCTCCACTGGCCAACTTCTCTGGCCAAGACACCTGCCATGGTGTTTGTTTAGAGGTACATGAGCAGGGCCCCCCTGAGTTAACATCTCTGCTTCTTTTAGTGGAGGTCTCCCACCACATGATCTCTCACCCCCCCCACCTCATACGCACACCCACCCCCTCCAGATCCAGCAGGGACGTCCCAGAGCACCAGAAGGCTTTATGCAGCCACAGCTGGACAAGAACAGCTGCACAGGCCTCACCCGTCTGAGACTGGGATGGGATGGGGGTGGGGGTGGGGGTGGGGTGCAGGATAGTGGATGCTCTGTGAGTCAGGGTATGTGTATATGAGTGTGTGCATTCAGATGTGAGTGTGTGTGTGTGTGTGTGCAGATGTGTGTGTGTGTAGCAAAACAAGACAGGATAAGGGGTCTAAGTGCAGATTATTTAAATAAAAGTGCTTGTGTGACAAGTGTGGAGTTTTGTGAGTTGTGTGAGTAGTGTGTGTGTGTGTGTGTGTGTGTGTGTGTGTGTGTGTGTGTGTGTGGGCATGTTCACAGGCTCTCAAAGTGTATATAGTGTCCTGTTTTCACCCACTCATGCCTGTGTGGTCTCAGCGATCTACTGAGACCACTGATAGCATCTCCCTCCCTCCTCCTCTTCCTCCACCACTTCATCCCTTCCCTTCATCCATCCCTACACCCTCACCTCCTTTCCCACCATCTCTCCTCTCCTCTATATATACATCCCTTTATTCTCACCCCCTTCTTCCTTTCATCCACCTCTCCGCCCCCTCTTCCTTCCCTCCATCCTGTCCTCCTTCGCTCCCTCCCTTCTCTTTAGCCATCCCTCCATCCTCTCTGCCTCCCTTCTTTCTTCCTTTCATCACTCACTCCCTCCCTCTCTCCTTCCTTCGGCCCCAGGTCTTGAGCCTTTAGGGAGTGCTGGGCCTGTAAGTGGATCAGGGCTGTGGGGGTTTCCCCCAGGACACCGACAGACTGGTGAGCCCCGTCTAGCCCAGTCTAACCCTAACCCTGCCTGCCCCGTCCCGGCTGGCCGGCCCGTTAAGCAGCCTCACATGTGTACAGGGGCTGCCTGTTTCCCAGAACAGATTCAGGGGGGAGAGGAGAGGAGATGAGGAGGGGAGAGGAGCGGAGAGGAGAGGAGGGGAGAGGAGGGGACCTCTCCTGGTGGTGGTGGGAAGAGAGACATTGGAACACTTTCCCATTCCTCAAATGCACCACAGTGGGTCAGACGGACTGCGGACGAAGACTGTGTGAGAAAACTCACATGAGAAATTTCCCCCAGCTGTGTTGGTCTCGCGTGGCATAGCCGATTGCACTGCAGCATCTTAATGGTTTGCTGCGTTTCAGCCACCCGAAAGAGGAGAATGCACAAATGTTGTGCACGCTAAGGGGGTGTTGCTTAGGTGTATGTGTGTGTGTGTGCGTGTTTACATGCGTGTTGTGTGTCAAGTGAGTGTGTGTGTTTATATTCACGTGTACTTGACCTGTTAGTAATTATCACTGACTGGAGTGCTGTTTTCTCATCATCACACTCCATATGTAACAAGTTAACGCCATAACTAAGTGTGCATGATTACCAGCATGTCTCACATTAGCTGTGTATGTGTGTGTGTGTGTGTGTCTGTGATCAGTGAGCTTTACACACATTACAGCCAGGTGTGCTATGAACTTATGAAAAAATTTGGTGTGTGGGCATCTGTCAGACTGCATGAACAGACGACTGTGTGTGTGTGTGTGTGTGTGTGTGTGTGTTTCCTCAGATGGGTGCTACACATTGGTGGTGGTTAGCGAGGTCCCCATTTATTGCAAAAACACTTTGAGCGGCTTACTAAAACACTATATAAAAAAACAAAGTTGTTATTGTGTGTGTGCATCAGGGTTTGCATGTCTGTGTGTGTGTGTGTTGATGTTTGTATGTGTGTGCTGATGTGGGCATTTTTCTGTGTTTTATATGTGTGTAAATGTGCATGTGTGTGTGTGTGTATGTAAATGCATGTGTGTGTGGGTGCAGGCCCCTTACATGTATTCGATGACGGGGGCGTTGCATGTGTGTGTGCGTGAATGCATGTGTGTGTGTGTGAATGCATGCGTGTGTGTAAATGCATGTGTGTGTGCGTGAATGCATGTGTGTGTGCGTGAATGCATGTGTGTGTGTGTGTGCAGGCCCTTACATGTACTCTGTGACGGGGGCGTTGCTGACGGTGTGTGCGGCGGCTGGGATGCTGGTCTCGCTGCCGTAGGAGCTGCCGCAGCTGTAGAGGCTGGGCATGTGCACCCGGTACAGGCTGTCGTGGTTCTGCCGGCCGCTGTGGGCCAGAGACTCCTCCTCGCTGTCCTCCTCGGTCCTGCACAGAACACACACACACACACACACACACGCACACACGCACACGCACACACGCACACGCACACACGCACACACGCACACACACACATACCCATTAGGATGACAGAACCTTCAATAAAGCCAATGAATAAACCAATGAAACCACAACTTCCTTAAATAGAGGAAAAAAACTAGACAACGCACAGAACACACGCACGCACGCGCGCTCACACACACACACGCGCACGCACACACGCACATTAGGACCACAGAACATTCAATATAATTACACGATTATAATCCTTGAGAGGTGAATCAATGAAACCACAGCTTCATTAAACTGAGGGAAAAAAACTAGACAATTAGACAATTTAGAATTGTGGCGAGGAGGTAAATGAATAGAATAACATCTTCAAACTCAGCAACATGGTGGGTCACTTCTCTTAAATTACTGCATGTCTGTAAACTGTTAACCTGAAAAACACATTCCACCTCTGACTAGGGATAACGCTTCTATTTTAGGTGCAATCACTACAGAAAAGTAAACAGTATTATGGATCATCATCCTAATCATCATCACCATCACCACCTTCCAATTATGTGCAAGCAACTGTTGCGACTGATGTCAGATGCACCGTTGGTCTAGGGCCACACTATAATACAGCTGGGTATTCTTCATTGTGGCTCTGTGCAGTGCAAGCCTGCCCTGGAAAGTGTTTATTTAAATACTCCACCAAGGCCTACATCCGAGGCAGCCTGCATCCATCTCCTCAAAAGCAGGCAGACAGAAATGGAGATCTCCTTTCTACGAGATTAACACCAGAGGTGTCAATCCCGGGTTCAGAAAGTAAAAAACCCTGCCAACAAATTTGATCCAACCAGCTCAGAATCAGCCGATCATAACGAGCGGTCATGCTTAAAACTTAAAGTGTACCTGTAAAGTGTACTGATACTACAAACTGAAAACACTTTGCTGTGTTTTAACACCACATTAAATTAAATGACAATACCACCATTCTCTGCTTGTTTGACTGCTTTCATTTTGTGGTACAGCATTTTATTTCAACACCATGTTCTAATTTGGGTGTATTCATATGCAAGTTTTTTTTTTTCACCTGAAGGCAAATATTATTGCCATTTTAGGCTGAGCTACAAAATGTTGCGAGGAAAAAAAAGGGAAACAGCTAGAGGTAGATCAGCTATTCAGTGAAGTCACCTGCGTTAGAAGGAAAACTTGTCATGTTTTTTTTACTTTCTGAACCCTGGATTGACCCCTCTGATGAACACCCCTATTTCGCTGCCATCATTCTTTCTCCTCAGCCGCTTGCCTGTCCTTGTGCTGGCTGTGCACTGTGTACCATTGACCAGCAGGGGGCACCCTTTACCCCTGCGACCCGCTCAGTGCGATGGCAAACCAGCCACCCTGAACACACTTGGCGTGGTGTGCCAGCCCCCTATGCTCTCATTTGGCATTCATGCTTCGCTCCTGCTCTGCTCAGCCTGAGGGGAGCGCGGGGAGCAGAGAGGAGGAGGGGAGGAGGAAATTAAGAGGAAAAAAAAATATATCAGGGGCAGCACGGATTGAGTTCATTTTTTTGTCCCCCCCCCCCTCACCTCACCCCTTTCTAGGCAATGAGCTTAGATCCCAGAGCTGCAGGCATGAAATTGAAACAACAGCGGAAGCTAAGTGGATTCAAGCTGGGGAACATGTTACCCCAAACACTGAGGGGGTTTTCAAAGCCATGACTAGGCTGTCATCGCTCACACTCACACTCACACTGGCACGGCATTGGGTGAGAACATGAAGAGGCCGATGGATTCACTGACTGTGATGTTACGGGTGGGTGATGCATCAACTCTCTCATGTAGAAAGAGCACACTGTGACTACGCAGTGTGTACATGAGAAAGACAGAAAATGTGTGTGTGTGTGTGTGTGTGTGTGTGTGTGTGTGTGTGTGTGTGTGTGTGTGTGTGTGTGTATGTGTGTGTGTGTATGTGTGTGTGTGTATGTGTATGTGTGTATGTGTATGTGTGTGTATGTGTGTGTATGTGTGTGTATGTGTGTGTGTGTGTGTGTGTGTGTGTGTGTGTGTGTGTGTGTGTGTGTGTGTGTGTATGCGTGTGTATGCGTTTCATTTCCAGCTAGGACAAAAGATTCTAGAGGAAATGGCTTTACACATGGAGAGGAAACAAACACTTTAAAAAAAAAGCCCAAGGAAGAGTCTGTGGGTCTAGTATTGCCCATTGTGCAGTTGGGCAGAAGATGGACAAAATGGACTCTGTCTCCCCCTACTGACCATGAGCTAGTTCATAGGATATTTATCCAAAGGGCAAAAGATTCATTTCAATTCCCTTTTTAAAGGGAACCTTAGACCTCCTTTTCAAAAGAGATGCCATCCCTGGTGGTGCTCACCTACAGTGTCTGTCTTAAAATGAGCTCTAGTGACAAATGCCTGTCAGGTAGATGACTGTTGCTATTTTTCCAAAGCCAAAGAAGCTTAGCCTGGTAAACCAGTTCCTCGTACTTCACTTCACTTGAAGTACAGAGGGTCTGGCTGTGGTTTCATTGACATGGTTGTTTCAGGGAGCATCTTGCTTGACCAAATCAGTGAAGAATTTCTTCCTGGAGGATGAGACTCCGTTGAAGTTTAAAACAATCTTGGATCTTGGACCTTTTCCCAATCGCTAACAATCGCACAACAACGCCGTGACTCCCTCGGTTCGCTGATTGGTCAAGCAAGACGCTGCCTGAGACAATCATGTCAATGAAAACACAGCCAAACCCTCTCTACGAAATAAAGCAAAGGCATGTGTGAAGTGAAGGCCTCAAGGCATGCCCAAATCCCGAATAAAACACATTGTATTTGCCTTTTCTGAGGTACCTTCGTTTTGTCCAATGTTGAAGGCAGCATAGATGTATCCAATACACTGCCTATAGCATTTATATTCTATCACATCCAATCTATTAAATTATGAAGTTAGCTCTCAGTATTTTGGCAACGCCATTCTCTGTTGCGGTCTAGTCGGGTCATCTGATGCCAATGCTAAGATACGAGGCTTCTTGGAGAGGGAAGGCAGTAGGTAGCTAGCTTCCCCATTTTGAACACACACGCTGAGGGTGTTGGGGGTTGGAGCTGAAGGCAGAGAGCGATGCTGTGTAATTAGCAGCATTATCTCCCAGTCCTCCGGAGGCATCTTCTCTCCAGTGAGTGAGCGCCTCTCGGCCTCCGGGCTAATCCCTCCTCTCTGAGGTGTTGTGGTTGCGGCCACTGGTGAGGATGACGGGGGGCCTCTCTCTGGCGCTGTGAAAATGACACTCGGCTTACGTAATTAGTGCCTGAGTGAGTGAGTGAGCGAGCTTAGCATTCATCCCACTTTGGACAACAGGAAGTGGTAATAAGGAAGGCAGGAAGCAGCTGCATCCGGGTTTTGGCACAGCTAGTGTGTGTGGAGCACGACAGGGTATTGATTCCCCCATTCCCCCCTGAAGTGTAGCTTGGCACACACACACACACACATTCACACACACACTCACACTCTCACACACACACACACTCACACACACACACACTCTCTCACACACACACACACTCTCTCACACACACACACACACACTCTCACACACACACACACACAGGTCCATGGCATGACAACGGTGTTTGGTTTTGTTAGCTTTTGTCAGTTTTAGATCAGCTCCGAGGGTGCCAATATCTCTGGTTGGTTTTCCACGAATCCTCTGTACAAACGTCACAGCTCTCTACAGGTCAGCGACCCCTTGTGAGTGAGTGCGGACACAGCACTATAGGAGGTGAGGATGACCAACAGGAAGAGCCAGAGAGAGAGAGAGAGAATGGAACCTCAAGGGCAAACAGTGGAACTTGCTGGAAATTTACACATCAGTCAGTCAGTCAGGCAAACCTGAAAACAATTCCAACATTCCAATTCATTTATCTCTGTGTGAGGCTTCACTTTTGACCCTCTCTTCCTTTCTCTTTGTCAAACAGATATCTTACCTCTCCCCCACAGCTGAAAAAAACACACACACACACACACACACTCACACACACACTCACACACACACTCATACACACGCTTGACACACACGCTTGACACACACGCTTGACACACACGCTTGACACACACGCTTGACACACACACACGCTTGACACACACACGCTTGACACACACACACACTTCACGCTTACCTCTTCCCCTGCCAGGTGTGTGGCACGCTGCAGACGATGGAGCTGAACATGAGGGCGGTGACGAAGGAGAAGAGCACCAGGTAGATCAGGCCCTCCAGGCCGTCGTAGCACATGCCCGTCACAGCCTGCACGTAGTCCTGACAGGGGGGAAAGAGAGAGAGAGAGAGAGAGAAAAAGAGAGAAAGAGAAACAGACAGGGAGTAGTCAATTTAAGTCAAATTTATTATGTATCTAGGGGAAATTATGATGCAGCCAGGGTATTCATAAATCCAGCACCAACAATACAACAAGAGCAAAACACACATCATAAATAACAGTGCTGCTGTAGCATGGTCATGTCTGCCAACACCTGCGCATAGTCCTGATGTGGTGATAGAGAGAGATAAAGATAAAGAGATAGAGAGACAGAAAAAGAGAAAGTGAAAGAAAGAGAAAGGAGAAAGAGAAAGGAGAAAGAGAAAGGAGGACGAGAAATAGATAGATAGATAGAGAGATAGATAGAGAGATAGACAGAAAAAGAGAAAGTGAAAGAAAGAGAAAGGAGAAAGAGAAAGGAGAAAGACAGCAAGACAGAGGGGAAGAAAAAACAATAAATGGAGAGGCAAAGGTAGAGCGGCAGGAAGAGAGAAAGGCAGAGAGCGATACAGCGGGGGAGATATCAGCACCTCGCAGGAAAGACAGGCAGTCACGCTCACACAAACAAACCAGAGACACACAGTGGGTGACATTTGCGATGACACTCTTCAAACTAGGCCGCCAACTCCTGTAACGTTAAAGGGCATCAAAAGTGTCTGTCTCTTCATAACTATCTCCATAATATACAGAGAAAGACAGAGAGAAGGAGAGACAAAGAAGAGAGAGAGAGAGGAAGAAAGAGCGAGAAAGGGGGGCGAGAGAAAGAGAGAGACGGCGAAAAAAAGAACGGCTAAGTGCAATGAGCGTACACAGGAGTCATCAGGCTGGAAGAGAGAGATGTTTAATAATACATTCCTCCCATCGCCCTAATCCCTCCAGCTCTCGCTCCTCGCCTACTATTATTCCTCCGCTCTACATGGAAGATAACACAAGGCTCGCAAGGGCAAGTCAGCTCTTTCCTGCTGCAAATTACGGTCATTACATAGAGAAGAAATGAATGGTGTGAACTTGCTTATAATTACTGCAGGTGAGGGAGTCATTTAAAAAGTAAGGATTAGGACGTATACAATCTGAGTATTTCTATAGGGCTGACAGGCTATATAAAGGAAGGAGTGGAGCTCCCTTCTGCAACCTACTGTGATCTACTATGATAAAGGACAGAGAGGGGTAAAACTATCTGAAATATATGGGAAATTTATTTCCTTCATGCCTGGAATGGACTTTTCCCCAAGTTTGAGGCCTGCAGAGCTGCTGGCAAGACATCAGCTGAGCTGACGACAGAGCGGCTTAGGCTGAAATGGAACCAACGACCTGATTTTCTCTCCTTAGCAACCAAAGAAATAGAATGGAAAGTAAGCTCTTTTTTTACCATTTGCGGTTGAAAACTGTGGGTGAACCAATATTAATTTGTGGCAACCGCACGGAACGCTTATTACATTATGCGAATTTACATTTATGAGGCGCTTTTAATCCAAAGTGAATTACAAGTGGGGATGGACAGTCCACCTACAGAACAGCAGGGGATCTAGCAGTAATTTCTACTGTAATTTCTACAGTAATTTCTAATACATGAACAATAATCAACTCCAGTTGTGGTTACATATCTTCAAATTACCACTACCTTTCATACACTAATGCTATAATGTAATATAATTCTATAATGGGCACAGCCACTGTACATGTCCAGCAGTAATGTCACTGCACTGTACAGTACCCAACTGTCCTTCTGTTAGCCCGAAAAGACGTATATAGAGCACACACACACACGTCTCTCTCTCGCTGTGTGCAATATGCTAGAACATTCTAGATGGTCTGCTGGCAGCGGGCGGGGTTGGGGGGCGGTGGGTGGCATGTGGCGTGACATGAGGCCATGATGAGAGGAGCCGGCGGGTGACGGAGCGTGACAGGAGGTCACTTCACTGGGCATCTGTGCCCACTGGGCAGTGCATGCATGGGCATGCCTGCCATTATAGGAGACAGGCAAACAGGAGGGGGGAGATGAAAGAGGGAGAGCAAGAGGGAGAGAGAGAGAGAGACGGGGGGGGATACAGAGAGAGAGAGGGAGAGTTGAAGTGTGCTTGTGTGCCTGAAGGAGAGAGGGAGGCAGGGGGAGAGGCAGAGAGAGAATGGCAAAAAAAGCAAGGGGGGAATTGGACAAAGGCATGGAAGACAGGAAGAACAGATGTAACAAAGAGAAAGAGAGGGAGGTGTGCATAAAAGATAGGGTGAATAGAATCGGAAATGAGTGTGAAACAGCTGAGGTGAAGAGAGAAACAGAGTGGAGTGTGTGAGTGTCTGTGTGTGTGTGTGTGTGTGTGTGTGTGTGAGTGTGAGTGTGAGTGAGTGTGTGAGTGTGAGTGAGTGTGTGAGTGTGAGTGAGTGTGTGAGTGTGTGAGTGTGAGTGAGTGTGTGAGTGTGTGAGTGTGTGAGATGGACACTGAGGTATCTATCTTTGGTTCTGGGTGAGGGATTTTAACCGTCCGAGGGCAGTGAGTGTTGGGGGTGGAGTAGGCTGCAGAGATAACCGCATCAACAAGACAGACAGACAGACAGGCCCAGAGCACTGCCCACACACTGGGGACATATCATACTGGAGCAGAGCAGTTCCACTCCAACACACTCTCTCAAGCACACACACACACACACACACCATATAAACACAGGCATACATGTGCACACACACAGATGAACACATTACATACACAATGGCATGCACGCACAGGCATGCACACATAGTTACATACACCACATACAGTCATGCACAAGCGTGCATACACACTCACAGTTGTACTCAGCGTGCATGCACACACGAACACACGCACGCATGAACGAAGGCACACGCACGCACGCACACACACACTGTATGTGTGCCACTGTGTGCATGCCATTGCGTATGTAACGTGTTCATCTGTGAGTGTGCGCACATGTATGCATACACGCACATGTATTCACACACGATGCACATGTACATGTACATGTGTAGAAGCTGTAGAGGGTGAAAGCAAAGAAGAATGTGGATCTTTACCATGTGCAGGCTGCGGCAGTCCACCAGGGCAGTGAGCTGGTGCAGGCCAACCTCTGTGGTGTTCAGCACTCCCTGCACCTCCTCCAGTTTACCCTGTTACACACACACACACAAACACACACCGGTAAACAAAACACACACACAAACACATACAGAGCAACACAGAGACAGTCCCTCCCACACACACACAAACACATGCAGATCAACACAAACAGTCACCCACCCCCACACACACAAACACACAAACACACACACAAACACACACACACAAACATACACAGACAAAGAAAGACAGAGAGACACAGAGTGGGTCAAGTCCTCCCTTTTACATAATATGGCTGTGTGGGCCGCCGTCTCCGTTAGAGCGTGAGCGTGTGAGACACGGCCGTCCTTAAATAAGTGGCCTACATAGGCACAAGGAGGCGAGAGGAGAGGAGAGGAGAGGAGAGGAGAGGAGGGGAGAGGAGGGGAGAGGAGAGGAGAGGAGAGGAGAGGAGAGGAGATGAGATGAGAGGAGAGGAGAGGCTGCTGCTGCCTGAGTGAGCATAAACTAGGCCTGAATACTGACTGATGTGGAGCACATCTGGCTCTGCCCTAACACACACACACACACATCCTCAAACACACAACTGCCTGACTCACAACTGTGGACTAGGTAAACAGTGTGGACACAGATGTAGGTGCTCATGCAGAGATGTGTTTTTTTTTTTTTATGCACACATGCGCACACCACGTACACACACACTACACACACACTACACACACACCTTGGTCTGTGGGTACTCGCGGATGGCAGAGCGCAGCAACTCCGACACGTCATCCTGCATCTCCACCAGGGCCTTGTGGCTCCCGGACAGCTTCTGCAAAACACAACACAAAACACCACACATCAGCACAACAAACAACAATAACAACAACAACAGGTGTGTGAGGTGAGCGTTGTGGCCCGGCCAGAGAGCCTAAAGCTCTATTATTGAAGGCGCGTCGTGACGAAGGGATTATAGGACAATAGTGTCGCGTCTCCTTACCTGTCGACAGTAGGACATGTACTCTACCTGCTCACACGCTCACCTGTCATGGCTTAATGTCACTGCACGCCTGTGCCACTGCGTACACACTCAGCGCTCTGTGTCAAGCAGGTAATGCTCAGCGTGTACGCCTTCGTGCTGGTGTGTGCGATGGGAAAAATACTGAGGGAAATATGTTTGCAGTATGTTGCATGGGTATGTATTGCATATGTGTGCCCACATTATGTGTGTGTGTGTGTGTGTGTGTGTGTGCGTGCATGTATGTTGTGTGGGTATGCGTCAGGGATGGAAATTAACTTTTGTGTTCACCTGCCACTGTGGCAGGTAGATTCTAAAATCTACCAGCCACTCAACATTTTTACCGGCCACTTTATATATTCAACCCTTCCGCACATTTTAATGCCAGTATAACACCCATGCCGGTTCTAGGCAGACATATATAAGGGGGCACTCATAAATGTGAAGGGGGCATCATGTATACATCATGCTCCAGCACTTTTTTTCTGTGCCGATAGTAACAGTGTTTTGGTGGGCAGTCAAAGTCTAAATTAAAGGTAATTTTCATTCTGGTGCATTTTAACAGGTTGTTAGATAGCTTAATGTTATCTTTCTAAGTGAAAGGACAGCAGAAAGAAAATCAATGCTTTACATAGTTTGTTTTTAAAATTGTTAACATATGTGTCTGTTATTTAGGATATCACTTAAAAATAATGCAATTATATTGTATTTGATGTTTGTAGGCTAAGGTCTAATTAGGCGCCTGTCACTTTAAATTTATCCTTATAATCCTAACGTGAAAGAAAGTCATGTTCTAACTTCGTTTCTATGCAAGATGCTAGGAAATCAAAGGGCTAGTGCAGATGTGGATTATACATTTGATTATATTTTCTATGGAATTAATAAATATTTCAAAACAACTTCAGAAGACTCTTTATTAGACTATGCAAGAGATGTGTCTTGCAAGGTGCATTTTTTGTTTGGGTTCAGTGACGTACGTAAGTTGTTTGCTTTGGTTTCGGAATGGACCCGTCCTCTTCTGAAATCGGTTTTGTTGGCGCTATTAATAGGTTACGTTAACATCACATGTTAGTTGTTGGAATGGACTTGTGCGCATATGGCGTTATCATCAACGTGAGAAGGCAATATACTGATGTATTCCTGTTTGAACAGTTAGGCTATAATCATCATGGCTGAGCTTTCATTAGCCTACCTCAAAAAGGTGAACAGAAAGTTGCCTACAGCAGATCATATTTGAAATAACCACGCGCGCCTGTGCTGGATGCCAAGAAACGCTCCGTGAGTCTTGCTTATCAATAAATAGTAAACTTATATGCACCTGCGCTATCTACTAACTGATAGCTTACGCTACAATAGACTATATCGAACTTGGCTGAATGCATTTGCACACCCGCCACAGTGGCAGGTAAAATGGCAAAATTCACCCGCCAACACTCATATTTACCCGCATTTGGCGGGTGGCGGGTGGTTAATTTCCATCCCTGGTATGCGTTGTGTGTACCTACCATGTTCGTGTGTGTGCCTAATGTTTATGTTTGTTGTGTGGGTGATACTGTGTTATTGTGTTAATGTGTTCTGTGTGGGTTTGTGTGGTATGAATGTGCATTCATGTGTGTGTGTGTGTGTGTGTGTGTGTGGGGTGGTGGTAGAGGTGTGTTTGAAGACTAAGAGGTGGGAGGGAGAGAGAGAGAGCGCTGTGTTAAAAGCGCCACTCAGATTGAGTGTGTCCATCTGCCAAATGCATTAATATTTGAGACCAAAATGGATATGTGTGTGGGATACTTGAGAGCACGTCGTCCCTTCTGTTCTTCTCCTCCCATTCTCTCTCTCCTCTCTCTCTCTCTCTCTCTCTCTCTCTGCCCTCTACTCCATCTCTATTCAGCTCCCACTTCCTGGTGGAGGCTAAAGGCCTATTCTAAATTTAAATCTGACTGCAAAGCCAAAGGAGATGGTGGACTGCTGGCCTCAACAAAGCAGGCAGGGGAGAGAGAGAGAGGGGGAGAGAGAGCGAGAGAGAGAGGGGAGAGAGCGAGAGAGAGAGAAAGTGTGGCCCAAATGTTAAATGTTAATGAAAGAATGACAGTAACGCACATATACATCCAAACAGCAGTAAACAAACAACACACTGCACCTCCTTTCTGATTCTTCACGATGTTTAGGTACAGCAGCAGTAAGCCTTGACTGACCATGCCCCGATGGTGAAGAGAGATGGGATGTATGTGTGTGTGTGTGTGTGTGTGTGTGTGTGTGTGTGTGTGTGTGTGTGGTAGCACTGGTGTCGTGATGACTCACTGGTCCCGAGTGCAGCGCAGTGGGAGTGTGTGTGTGGGCACAGTGTGGGCATGATGGCGGCAGCACAGAGAATGAGAGTGCTGTATGGCAGATGCTACAAAGTGTGATCCCACTTCCCAGTCAGGCACGGCTTCACACACACACACGCACGCACAGACCAGCTGCAACGTCTAAAATAAGCACGGCGCTGGGAGTGTGTGTATATGTGATGATGTGTGTGTCAGGGTTGTGCAAAGTTCAGAATTTCATAATTTAATTCAATCCAATGAATGAGTTTGAATTGCCTCCACCCCACATGATGTTGAACTCAATTTGAATTGGAATTACAGTATTGAATTGGAATTACATTGAATTATATTGAATTTATTGAATTATATTCAATTTAAGAATCTGAAACTTTTGACATACATTTCTCTTCCGAATAGGGATAGTTACATCCCAAATAAGACAAATGCTGTACTGACACTGACATTTGTCATACTTTCTTTTAATGCTGAATAATTAGCATTCTGGGAAATAAAGTGTTTTGCCATCATTGCTTACGCTCACTGCTTACGCTATTATGGTAACATGACAGACGCACAAAGGGAAGTTTGGTGCTGACATGAGTGTTAGTCATCACACTGAACCAGCTCAGAACCGGACACCCAGCCACACAACCCAGTCATGGGTTTAGGATGAAAATGCCCTGGCAATCACTGTGTGTGTGTGTGTGTGTGTGTGTGTGTGCGTGTGTGTGCGCGTGTGTGCGTCCGTGTGTGCGTCCGTGTGTGCGTCCGTGTGTGCGTCCGTGTGTGCGTCCGTGTGTGCGTCCGTGTGTGCGCGTGTGTGTGTGCGTGCATTGGCTACAGGAAGTGAGGTCATACCTGCTGGAAGGGGTTGATCTGGCCCACACTGCAGCTCAGGTAGTGCTGTAGGATATCTGCAGAGGAGAAGAAGAAGAGGAGAAAGAGAAAGAAGAGGAGGTGTGAGAAGGGGGGAGGTGTTCGTGAGCGTCATTTCCAAAAACTGTAATCAGACAGCGGAAGTTGGAGAGAGCACAGGCAGCCTGAGTCACACAGAGGGAAAGAGGGAAGGAAGGAAGGAGGGTGGAGCAAAAAAAAAGAAGAAGTGCTGGATCTGCCAGAGTGGTCTGACTGGCTCCCCCTTCCTGTCACATGACCCCAACCCTAGCTGACCTTCCCTCACATATCCGGATGACACACGAAATACACTCCCTACAACGTCTGCTCATCTTTCACTTAGAAATTCCTGTCTTCCCATCACTGACATATGTAAGCCGTCACGCACTCCAGCCGTACTGGTACACTCACAGAAGTATTGGCCCGCAATACTCAACACGCTACACTTTTTTTTATAGCCTCATTACCTTTGTGGTGAAAATCTGTTTAAGATAATAGTGTACAATTCTACCTCCTTCAACCTGAACGTATGTAATTTAAAACTTAAACAGAACTGGGTTTCCGGTCTGGTAGTCAGGTGACCGTTATTGATCCTTTCAGAGGACGTCGTTTAGTGTGACCATTGTGCAACTGTGCTAGGGACACATTTCCGTCCCATGGACGCCACCATCTCTCGGCTTCCACTTCCTCCGAGGCCGGCAGTGTAGCGACTGCAGTGGCGGAGCAACAACGGCAGCATACTAATTAGCTGGTTACTGAAGCAGTGCATTTTTGGTTTGTGCACCTGGCCTCACTGGGAAGAACGAGGAAGAAGCGAGATGTCAAACTCTATATTAGGAGTACCACAGAGGGTTAACCATGATGTCAAGACGCATATTTAGGGTAGCACAGACGATTAATCTGAGTGGAATAGGAGGTGGAAGATATATAAATGGCCTACTGTGAACTTGCAGTAGGCCCAAGCCTGTGAGGTCAGAAATAGAGGTAATGACGCTCTTCACACTTTCATTATAGTAGCGGAAATGGGCAGTGAATCCTCACAGACGACGCAGAGAGAGAGAGAGACGGAGACAGAGAGAGAGAGAAAAATGTGTGCCAACATGTAGGCTCTGAATAGATGCTGATATGTTGCCCACACAGAGAGAGCGACTGAACCGTGGCTTGCTGCCTGTGTAAAAGCGCAGATGCTGCTCACACATGGCGGCACCCACGCCGGGGCCTGTGACGGCCTAAATGTGCCCATGAGCCAAGAGAAGAAGCTCTGCGTCCCCATTCATCTACAACTGACGTCAAGCTGCTGGGACACACATGAGCCAACTTGGGGATGCAATCAAACAATAACAAAAACTAAAAGTTCGGAAGAAGTATAATGCTAGGAAAATGATCAGTGAATTTTTAGTAACATTAGCAGTAATTCAACTTGCTTGCTTATTGCCATCTTTTATTAACATTCGTTAAACCATGACACTGGATTAACTTTTAAGGAAGTGATTCAGTTTCTGGTACAGTACAGTACGTAGATCTGGGTTTACTTGATCAGTTCTGATATTTTTGCAGGTAACAGAAAGTATAATGCTAGGAAAATGATCAATGAATTTTAGCAGTAATTTAACTTGCTTGCTTGTTTTTCCATCTTTTAATAATTGACATTCGTTAAACTATGACACTACACTTGGATGAACTTTTAAGGAAGTGATTCTGTTTATTGTAGAGTACATATGCAAATCTGGGTTTACTTTATCAGTTCTGATATTTTTTGCAGGTCACAGAAAAAGCCTTCTAGCTGGCTTAGCTAACTAAGCAGCATGGTTTATTGGTTTATTGTGTTCCTACGCTACAGCGCACCCACACAAAACAAACAAGGTGCTTCTCTCCACTTGTTTGTTTAGGTGTACGGAGAGAAAATGACAGTGTCAGAATTAGACCAAAAGATTGTGAGACACATACTCACAATTAAAAATATACACGTGCACATTTGCATGTCAAATTTTCCTTGCTCACCCTTTCCTTGTGTCTCTCTCTCACACACACACTCACTTGCTCTCTACTCTGACCAAGCTCTAGAGGAGCTCATTCCACTCCGTGCTGCTGGGTCCCCACACGTGCTCCATAAACAGTGCAATTATAGGCTGACAAGGGAAATTACACCCTCATGCTGGCGTGTGTGTGTGTGAGAGTCTGAGTCCGCCAGCCTTCCTTAACGACGCGTGGCGACACCGCACCACCGGGGGAACCCCACACACACACACCCATAAATTTCTCTCTGTATGGCTTCCGGAAAAAAATGAAATCGGGGAGCGGTAACATAGTGTGGACAGAGGCCACAGGAGAAATGAAGTCAAAGTTGAAGCCATCCTCACCATAAAAGTGTGGTTGGAGATAAGAGAGGATGTTAACCAGTGGGTCAGCACATTGACAGCCCTCCCAAGAGTCAGCCCTGTAACGACCTCTTTCACTTAAGGCTCTGTGCTCTACTATTACACCAGACAGTTGCACTGGAGCAATTTATCAATATCCGATTTGAGAAAGTGCATTCCACAAGTAGGGATATCCCAACGCAACCCTACCCAGACTCTTCAAAGCTAATAGTCACTCTGCAATTAATACACTTGGACATCATTCCATTCATTCAGCCTCTGGCCTTGTGCCTTCAGCAGAATCATATAGTTGCGAGGTTCTCTTGTACCGATCCCACCCGCATGCATGCATGTCATATTGCTTAATCCCCATTAATAATAATATTATGTAACAGTGTCCTTAAAGGGGTGCCCGTCAATGCTGAGCCGGAGTTGCTACAAGAACAGCAACATCCCATTCTACCTTTAAAAAGCTTGTAAAGACCCTTCTCTTAGAAGACCGCTTCCCTTCCCAACACAACTAACAAAGCTAACAACCACTAAACCAATTCTCTCCCTAGGTGTCTCATGCTTGTATAATTCTGTCCTCGTGTAAGAAGTGTGTGTGTCTGTAGTGTCCCTGCTCTGGGAACCTTACTTAGGCACATGCATCTACTTGTATGTTATTAAAGCTAGTCTGCTTCCTCGGTGTTCCTCTACACCTCTGTCAGCTTATGTCCTGCTTTTTGTAAGTCGCTTTGGATAAAAGCATCTGCCAAGTGTAATGTAATAATGTAATGCAATGGTGTGTGTGTGGGTGACAAGCTCTTGAGGTGGCCTCCAAAGTTATGTGCAGTGATGGGACAGCGCATGAGAGGGCACCCTGTTCATGGGGGGCTGGTTTTAAGGGATTGCCAGGGCAAAGGAAATGGGAGACCCAGAGCTCCTCTGGGTCTCTCAATCAGCAGCGGTGAACACACACTCCTACCTGCTGCTGCAGCTGCAGCCCAGTCTCTCTTCTGCTGTAATGGATGGTAATTGTGTCGCCAGACAGTTGTCAGCCGGGACAAGATGAGTTGGGAGAGAAAACCCAACAGATCCACCATGCTTACAGCCGTGGCTTTAACACACACAAGCACACACACAAGCACACACACACACACACACTCTTAGCGAGATGTACGGCGCTCGCTTAACAGCCAGCGACAGAGAGAGGAGTCGTAAAAGTCTCTAAAGCCGGCCGTAAAAATAATGTGTGCCACCTGGAAGAGAAGACGCGGAGGATGAATACATCACACACAATAGTGTGTGCATGCAGACACACACACACACACACACACACACACACACACACCTCACCGCCATTCATTCTCCTCTCTATCTTCTGTTGAGTGACAGGACCTGGAACGGGCGGAATTGAATGAGAGGAGATAAGCGAAATGAAAAGGAGGACCTCACTCAGAGCTGTGGCAGAGCGATAGTAAAGCTTCCAGGGCCTCCGGGGCCGTGATGGATGCAGGGGGGCAGCCACCGCTATTCTACAGAGTCACGGAGGCGAACAGCTAGCGTATGGCAGCCCTTAAATCACTTAATATAATCTCGGGGAACTGATAAAGATGAAGGAAAAAAAAAAAAGAGACGAGAAAAAACTGCTAGCTCTCCTTGGGAGTAATGGCGTTGTGTGTGTGCAATAGCGGCCTGAAGGCCAGGCAGCCCCCCCCCTGCATCACATGGGACACATACAGAATGAAGGCTTCCATAAATAGACTCATGGACATCCCTCCTACACAAAAACACACACATATATATTGGCTCTGCAAGATCTATGGGTACAAGGTGCAGTTCCATCAGTGTCACAAGGCAGAGGGACGCATGTGTGTCTTAGATGGCACAGCCTCAGGGGTTAAATGACCTCACAGCACCAAGGCTGCGCTGGTCAGATAGATGGATGGCAGGCAAGACACACTTCTTTTTTTTTTTCACTTACATGAGACTCGGGCAATTCTTCGCCTTCGTGCCCTCCTCCACAACCCCCCCCCCCCCATCCCCTCCAGCCCTCGCACTTCCTTCACTGGCCATTACAGCCAATGGCTATGTGTGCACTGAGCTGGCCTGGTCGTGTTTCAGCCAATTGGGAGGGAGAGAGAGGGCAGCCAAGGTTCAAGGGGGAACAATTACAGTACTTCTTTGATGGGATCTGACAGCTGAATAGCTGAATAGTATCAACACTACTTTTGAGTCAAATGATTAGTGTCATCAGACACTGAGGAGTTTTCAGAATTCTGTACATTTAACGGAACTCTTTTTTCCAACATTTTTTTCCTCCCAGATTAATGGGGAGCTTTGATTTATTACATTGTTTAAAAATCCGCCCAATCACTGAGATGACTGGCAATAAAAGATGAGTTGAAAACACTGAAGAAGAGTACCTAGGAAGCCACTTCGGATCACAACAGAAAGTTGTGCTCTGGAAGTCGAAGGAGCAGAGAGGGAAGAAAAGAGGAAGATGTACACGGAGATGACTGTGTGAGTGAATGAGGGCCGCTCGAGTGAGGACAGGAAATGAAGCAAATCTCTGCCTGGCAGCCCTGAGACGTGAGGGACCCTGACATACAGGATTGGCCTCTGCAGCCACTGACCACTCCATCTTCCATCTTCCATCTTCCAGCTTCCCTCTCCATGTACTTCTCTAATCTCAGCCACCTTCTCCTGCAACCCTTCACCGGAATACAATCATACGCTCTTGCTGTCACACACACACACACACACTCACACTCACACACACACACAGTCACATACCCACACACAGGCAAACAGAGACTTACAAACTCACAGGAATTCTCATCACTCGATGGGCAGACGATCTAAGACCAGCACAGCACTACACACTCAATACCCCGCCCCCCCCCCGCCCCCCCCCCCTCGAGCACATCGAGCACATCATTTCATCATTTTTAGATCATTTTCACCACAAGCTTTTTTTTTTTGGGTTACACCAATAATGGAATTTGCTGTGACTGAGGCCAAGACGTAAAGTGAAAATGACCCTCCCACAGCAGCATCTTGTCTTTCAACCACATCAATAGGTCTTGTTTGTGTGGCTTCTTTCTATGGCTTGTTTGGATTATCCGGCATTCATATGTTGCTGTTTCAAATGGTTCAGTTTAATACCCCCCATAAGAGCATGGAGCATGAAGAGGTAAAACAGAACTGAACTGGATTTAGTTTGGAAGAAGAAAAAAAAAATCTTAGCTTTGATGTCCTTCTCTCTACAACAGCAAAACACCACATTTCAGAATGCTTTTACCAGAAAACAGCATTGAGAAACAGCAGTCTCAGTGCCCTGTACACATTTTAAAAACAGAAGGTCTTTCCCAGGTCACTGGTTTGAGATACGAGAGTGAAAGCCTGTCCCTGTAGGATGCCTCTAGAGGATACTGCGTTTGTGTAGGTCAGCAGTGCACTCAGTCTTAACCAGGCATCCTTCACGGCTCATTCCACTTTACACATTAGACGAGGCAGCTTGTCCTTCACTGTCAGCTTCCAGAGAGGCTGTGTGTGTGTGGAGCCCGTGGTACACTTCTGCGAACAACTGTTATGCAGCAATACACATATGGTCATCTGCAACCATGTATATGGAATATGCGCAAATTTTTCAGCCTTTTCTGACAATGCGAACGGATGGTCAGCCTCACGCATCCACACTACGCACTTACTTCTCATACTTTGACCACCCACTTTACATCTCAGAGCATGTCCTGGCGAGAGGCCTAGGCTACTCATGCTGGAATATTTTATTGTGTTTAACACAGACTGGGTAAATAGTTGCTGAAAGCATATTTATTACCTTTTTCCGTTTTTTTTTTTACGCTGCCAGACAACTTGGTCCCTTTTGCTTAACTCTTTACAATAGCAGTGGCTAGCGCAGCTCGTCAAATTGATCCATCTGCTACTTAATGTGGCCAATCTTAGTCCTGGGCCAGAGGTGCTTAAACTTTGTCTTTCCTGGTGGCTTGTCTTTGATGTTGATGATAAAATCTGCATAATTATGTGAACGATACAAAGACCTCTGTATCTGCAGTGGCACAGCACTGGTTTTAGTAGAGGGGAGGAGAGGAGGAGGGGAGGAGAGGAGGAGGAGAGGAGAAGGGAAGAAGAGGAGGAGAGGCCGCTTGCACACAAAAACAGGTTGTGAGGCTCACCTTTGTGCATGACGCCATACTGTGCGGTGACATTGACGATGAACGTGTCGGGGGACGCGCAGAAGTCACTGGATCCCTGAGAGAGTCATGAAAACACAGGCGTGCACACACACACAGACATACAGACACACAGACACACAGTACAAAAAAATATTACTCAAGAGACACAGAAACGCTGAGAACAATTACTCATAGTCATATTTATTTTGCCTGATGAAGCTTTAAAGAGAAAGAAACAGAGCAGAAAACAAAACACGACAAAGAAAGAGAGACTCTGTGCGGGAGACGTATCAAAAAGACTATGGGCAGGGGCTAAGAGCTGACATTTAACAGTACAAGTTAATAAAACAATGAGTAATTAAGCAACTTTCTAAAAAGCAAGAGTGGGTGGCACATTTGCATAACACCAGACTGTAACTCTCATAATGGATAAGGCACTGGGAACAACCTATCATTATGGACACGTTTTAATATGCAAATGGTTCCCAAGGACCAAGTGTTAAAGAGCAGATTTTAAAGGGCTTTTAGTGGCTGTAAAGGTTAGCCGTGTTCTCAGAGCCCTTGTATTTCTCAACTGCGCTACCACGGAATGTTAAATTGCGTTTATTTTATACAAACTCTTGCCTTCTAAAAAAACTGGCCTTTATGGTTTGAAACCCATTAAATATTTGTCTTAGATATTTGTTGCAGAAATAACATTGCACTTTCTTGCCTTACAGTACACATGCCCGGAAACATAAACACACAGATTCACCTTCACACATGCTTACTTCCACACCCACACCCACATAAACACACAGACACACAGAGACCATACGCCAGACTCCACAGGTGCAGAGAGGAGAGGAGGGGTGCCCCCAGCCCCGGCAAAACAAAAGCAGTTCAGATAACAACCCCCCCCCCCCCCCCCATTCAGCCCACGTTTCCATGGCAACACTCACCGCGGAAACAGCCAACTCCACTCCCAGGGATGCCCAGCTGATAACCAGTGCCAACACGCCCAATAAACAAGCTCTGGGGGAGGAAAGATAATGAGAGAGAGCGACAGAGAGAGAGAGAGAGAGAGAGAGAGAGAGAGGGAGAGAGTGAGAGAGTGAGAGAGCGAGAGAGTGAGGGAGCAGAGAGAGAGAGGGAGACAGGAAAAAAAGGGGGTGGGAATTAAAAACAAGTGACAAATGGTAAGACAAGGGCAAAGTGTGGAGCATTACAAGGAGCACTTCAGCAGTCGCAAGAGGGGCCCGCTGTGTCGGTCTCACTATTCTCCAGTCCTTGGCTTCCTAGTGCTCACAGCTGCAGACACACACTGACACGAGGACAGACAGAGTCTTTTTTTTCCCCCATGTGTTGGAGAATTGCACCAAAAATATGCAGTCATGTAAGTGAGGTTTAGCCACAGATGAATCCCAAAGCACTTTTGTTAAATGTCAGCAAAATGTAAAGACCAGAAATTTAAATTGTATATCCTCACAAATGTCCTCTGCTGTCACAGTGTTTTAAAATAGGGCTGCATGATATTAGGATATCATGCGATCATCATGTGCGATATTCGATAACATTACTGAATGTTGTGATGAGGATATGGCTTGCTAAAAATACTAATATTTAAATATACAGTGTTAACATTCTTCAGCTTTGTCTTCACCACTAGACCTTAGCTGGTCCTTGGTGTATACTATGGGGTAGAGCATGAAGGGTACCATGACTCTAATTTGACGGATATTTTTATATGTGAAATATGAAACCATAGCTTATAGAAATGTACCAATTATGGCAGCTAAGCCATATTTTGTGATGCATATAATTGCAATAGTATGTTGCGACATTTTAATATTGTCGACATACTGTGCAGACCTGATTTAAAATGTTTCCACTCTACAGGAAAAGACAATCCAAGAACCATCATCATCACTCCCCGACTGACTGCATGGCATTGTGGAGCCAAGCTCAATCCCAATGCTGTAATGCACCAGGACTCTGACTACAGAGCCTGACTACAGTGCAGCCTAATTCAGCTACAGTGGTGCACCACAGATAAATTAGGGTTTCTGGTCCCGCTAATCTGATACCATGACTAATTGTCAGTTTGAGACGTGTTAACGCCAGGGCTGTAATTGCCTTGACAGGGACGTATGGAACGCTGTCAAACTCAATTTGCAATGGCTGCGCGCGGAGTCGTAAGACTCGAGGAAGAGTTGTTCTTTTTTTTTTTCATTTCGATGCAGTTCCTTTATATGATTCCACTTCTGACCACGCTGAATCGTGGCTGGATGATTTTTGTTATTATGTTCCACCATCTGGCCACTGGAATGTGTCGTCTCTCACTCTCCCTCTCTCACTTCCTCTGTGTCTGTCTGTTTGTAACACCCCTCCTGGCAAGTGTGTGTGTGTGTGTGTGTGTGTGTATATGTGTGTGTGTGTATATGTATGTGTGTGTATATGTATGTGTGTGTGTGTGTGTGTGTGTGTGTGTGTGTGTGTGTGTATACTCATGTAATTGGCCTTACCCAATCAGAGTGTTCTTGGAGTTGCGGATGAGCCCGAAGAGGACCAGGAGGCAGATGAGCACATCAAAGAGCAGCAGGCCCAGGTAGCCCAGCCACCTACATCACACACACACACACAACCATAATTAGACACATGCATATGCATTTGAGAACAAGCACACATACACACACAGCTCACACACACACACGCAGCTCACACACACACACACACGCAGCTCACACACACACGCAGCTCACACACACACACGCAGCTCACACACACACACACACACACACACACACACACACACACACACACACACACACACACACACACACACACACACACACACACACACACACACACACACACACACAGCTGCAGCAGCTGAAGACAAGACGGGTGACCTAAAACACACACACATAACCTAGAAACAAAAACCAACAAACATCTCCAGGTTACGTAAATGAGGGAATCTACAATGAGGCAGAAATTCGAACGTGTGTCTGTGTGTGTGAGAGAATGAGCAGTGAAAGGAGACAGGAAGCTCATGTTTCACCAAAATATATTAGCACGTATGCAGTTTTTTATTTTCTAATTTCTAGACTTTTCAGTTACAACAAAACTTCTTTATATGCTCTATTTCCAAAGAGTGACTGTTCCCTGAAGGACTGGAAATAAGAGGGAATAATCCCTCTGCACATGTCACTCCCTCTGACAGATGTGGATATCTTGACAGGACAGTGTCTGCATGATAATTTATACGGCTGTCACAGAAGCCAAGCTGTGTGTGTCTGTGTGTGTGTGTGTGTCTGTGTGTGTGTCTGTGTGTGTATGTGTCTGTGTGTGTGTCTTTTTGAAGGAGCAGAAGTGATGGGAAGGGGGGTATCATTCAGCCACAATGCGGATGTCTGTGACAGTCTGGCAAGCTGGACTGGCAGTCAGCGTCAAAAATAAACCTGACAAGCACTGCCTGACTACAAGCACCGTGACAGTCACATACCAGAGACACTACCATACTGAAAAAGAGATAGAGCAGTTGAAGGACAGGAAAGGGATGCCATAGAGAAGGAGAGATGGCAGGAGACAGACAGAAAGAAAGACAGAATGTGTGAGAAAAAAAAGTAAAATAAAAAATAAAAAGATGTTTAGGCTGATGGAAATTTCAGGTGGTTCCAAAATCACCTGCAGCAAGAAACATAAAAAACAAAAACAACCCCAGAAAAAAAAAAACCCTAGTCAGCAGTGAAAGGACAACGAGAGCACAGCTTACTTTCTCTTTCTCTCTCTCTGTCTGGCTCTCTCCCTCTCTCTCTCTCTCTCTCTCTCTATGGCTCTCACCCTCTTTTTCTCTCTCTCTCTGGCTCTCACCTGTACCAGTCATAGAGCTCGATGGTGGTTGCCAGCTCCTCCAGGGAGATGCGGGGGTTGGCCCAGAAGGGGACCTCCCCCATCTGCCTGACCAGCTCGGCCAGCTGGCCCTGGAGCTTCTGCACGATGGCCACGTAGTCCGTGTGCTTGCTGTAGCGCTCCTCCAGCTGCCTCAGGTTCTGCTCCACGGTCTGGTTGAGCGACCCGGTGCTGTCAAATACCTGGGGGACACACACGCCAGCACATAAGCATGCACCGCTGTCTGGGTATGCGTGTGTGTGTGTGTGTGTGTGTGTTTCTGTGTGTGTGTCTGTGTGTGTGTGTGTTTCTGTGTGTGTAATAGTTGGTCTAGTGGTCTAATTGTTGCCCATTACTCCACTCCCTGAGCATATTTCAAAAAGTCTCCGTTTGGGTTTTGTATATGATAGGCCTAGGCCTTAACTGTTTAAGTGTAGTGATATATAATGTGCATAGCATGTATGCAGGTGTTAATGAGATGCTTAGCTGATAAGCACATGTAGAAGGAAACAACAGAAAGTGTAGCTGGTGTTAAAAGTCAAAAAAGTGTGACAGTATGGTATTGTGCTATAATCTCTCACACAAGAACAAAACAGTGAGAGAACATGTGAATGAAGTGTTAAGTTCTGTTGTGTGTGTGTGTGTGTGTGTGTGTGTGTGTGTGTGTGTGTGTGTGTGTGTGTGTGTGTGTGTGTGTGTACACATTAGAGTCTCTCACCAGTCTCTGCACTCCCGCCACGGTGCGGTTGGCATGGCGCAGAGAGTACGTCAGCCTATTCACCCCATCACACGTCTCACCGTTTCCGTAGAAACCAACTGCTATGCCGGCACTGTGGAGACAAAGACAGAGAATCAATGAGGAGGAGGAGGAGGAGGAGGAGGGTGGATAAGAAGATGGAAAAAGAGAGAGACAGACAGGGAGGGAGGGAGGGAGGGAGGGGGGAGGGGGAAGAGGCAGAGCGAGAGGCAGAGAAGAATGAAAGGACCACACTTAAAGGCCCTAAACATGAAAAAAACATGAAGATGGGGGCGAGGGCTAGGGGGGTACAGAACAGAGATTGCCAAAGCCATCGAACACAAAGTTACCAGTCACAGCCATCTTCCTTTGCCTCCCTGTCTTTTTTTTATTTTTAAATCCATGTATTCGATCACTGTTCCATCACAGCACCCTTGCTATATACACACACACACACACACACGATCAGAAATTCACTCTCTGCAACTTGTAGCGTGTACAACAAACAACAGATGCTTTCCATTACAGTGTGTAAACTCTCCCCTCAAAAGGTCCCGGGCCTTAAGGAGAGAGAGAGAGAGAGAGAGAGAGAGAGAGAGAGAGAGAGAGAAAGAGAGAGATATAGAGAGAGAGAGAGAGAGAGAGAGAGAGAGAGAGAGGCCACTTGACAAACAGCACGGCTGAACGCTGAAATCGGACACACTGCTGGAGCCTTGAAGCCAGATGAGATGGCCGAGAAACACAAACAGATGCTGCGGTCTGTGGCCAGTGTGGGGGGACAACTAATCGATTCCACAAACAGCCTAAGCTATACCCTGTCCTCCTCAGTGCCACATCCAGGTCACACGGGAGCTCATAGCTGAGTGTGCTACATCTTCGGCCCCCATGGGGGAAGCTAGCTATGGACACAAACACAGACACAAACCACAGTCTCTCCACACTGACGCAATCCCGCATTACAGAGATCCTGACCTACTGCTTTGGGAAGATGGCCATTTTAAAGTCCTACCTTGGGAGTGCACATACTGCATACATGTGAGCAAGGGTTAAACTATCGTGTAGTACAACATGATGTGTTATGCATGACAGAGCATGTAGGGTGTTACGTTGTGTTTTGAGTGTGTATGTGTGTGTGAGAGAGAGAGAGAGAGAGAGAGAGCACGAGAGAGGGGCAGAGAGAGAGGGGGAAGAGACAGAGAGAGACAGAGAGAGAGAGAGGGAGACAGAGGGAAAGAGAGACAGAGGGAGAGAGAGAGTGTGAGTGCCATCATTCCCCATCAATCCCTTGAGGAGAGCAACCACACCACCAGGAGGTGCTATGGCCCAGTGCGCCTGTGGGAATTTCTCACGCGCCTCTGCCTCTGCACTCGCCCCCTTCTCTTCTCTTCACTCCGAGCCCCCTTTCCCCTTTGGCCCGCTCCCTCTCTCTCTCTCTCACACACACACACACACTCTCCCTCTCTCTTTCCCTTACTCAGACGGGCCATCCAGCTCCATTGTCGGTCGCTCAATAGGCGTCACAATCAGAGCCTCCCGCTGGCTGGGATACCAACAATGGGCCATTCAGCACACGCCGCTCTTTGCCTCTTAGAAAGTAGGGAATGCAAACACCACACACACACACACACACACACACACACACACACACACACTCTCTCTCTCTCTCTCTCTCACACACACACACACACACACATCTTTCTCTTTCCCTTTAAGGCTGCCCCCATGTGCTATCCAGGCTGTTTCAATGTGGAGATTCCGGCAACAGCTTAAGTCCAAAGCTCCCATGGCCTCTGGCCAGTACAGTCCTCTCTGCTGCTCCAGCCCTCCCTCCACAGTCCCACACAGCACAACAAGGGGAAGGAGACAGGAAACACTGGCCCATAGGCTTATTAACATTTCTATTCCATAGGGCAAAAGCATGGTCACACACACACAACACGTGCACGCACACACACACACACACACACACACACACACACACACACAACACGCACAACACACAGACACACAGACACACACACACACAACACACACACGTACAGTACAGTACAGTACTCTGACCCAGCCATCCACAGTCTAACACAGGACAAGAGAAGGGAGAAGGGAAATAAGCCTATAGGTTGATGAAGATTTCTCTTCCATGAGAGTAGTTTAGTAGAGCTAGCAAGCAGGCCACAACGCCATACATACAGGGTGAGAAAAGGAGAGAGGGAGTGTGACAGGGATGGAAAAGAGGGCATGCACGCAGAGTCATCAGGCTGATTAAGGGATACCCTCCCTATACAAACACAATCCAACTTGAAAAGAAATTCCCTTGATTCCACCAATCTGCATGGGAAAAAAAAAAAATTCCACCGCAGATGAGGGGAGTGAAATCAGTCTTGTGCTGTTATCTAAGGGCGTGTTCTGACAGGGTCGGGTGGAGCAGAGCCAGAGGAGAGCCAGCACAGAGCTCAGCCGTGCTCCTTTGCCCCCGAGGCCTGATTCATGACGCCCACATCCCAACTCGGCCACGGCAGGCCAGCGTTCCAGCCATTCCTGCACTGTAAATCTGCCCGGGAATAATCTGTGGAGGCATGGTAAAACACACTGGGATTTCTCCACACACACATACACACACACACACACACCACACACACACACACACACACACACACACGCTTACACACACAATTCTTAAGACTTGCTGCTTAGTCAAAGGTTTTAGCTAAGCACAGACACATTTTGAGGGGGGGGGGGGATCTCCCAGGAGGTGCTGAGGTGAGGAACTGTACGAGAGATGAACCGGAGAGTTGAGGGAGGGAGGAGGCAGCCATCACTGGTGAACACAAAAGCACTCTGAGGAGGACAAGAGGCCACACACACCAGATGATGTTCCCACACACATAATTCCTCACTGTGATAATATCTAAGCGTGACACTGTGGGGTCCAAGTCCCTCAGTAGGTGTCAGTTCAAGGGTTTGGGGCACAAATATCATGCTAGGTAATGTTAAATAAAAAAATATATGTCTGGGAATGCCAACTAAAGTGTGAAGTGTCGTCTCTTTATTGGCTTTCTCCTGGACCAGCTTCCACAGGATACAATGTTAAACAATTGTGCTTTGTGCATGTGTTTTTTTTAATTGCATTAAACAACAAAAAACACTGCTTTTATCTCATTTCATGTGACAGAAAAATGTGGAATATCTGGATAAATGAGGAGGATGACACAGCAGGGATTTCATCACTTATGAGCAAAATTCGCAGGCACACTACTGCTTTCGCTGAAGTCTTTTACGTAATTGCATTACCATGGCAACCACTTTTCTGGGTTACAGCTACCCAAAACACACACACACACACAAAAATCACTCCAGGGCAGAGGCATGAGAAGCAGCTGAGTCATGACCACTGTCTTGTTTTAAACAGTGCAAGGGGGGTACTTCAAAGACAGAGCTGTTGATGAGGTGGAAGGAGAACAAACACACACAGAGAGAGAGAGAGAGAGAGAGAGAGAGAGAGAGAGAGAGAGAGAGAGAGAGAGAGAGAGAGAGAGAGAGAGAGAGAGAGAGAGAGAGAGAGCGCGAGGAAGAGAGAGCGCGAGGGAGAGAGAGCGCGAGGGAGAGACAGAGAACGAGAGAGAGCGCTGCAAATCCTACTATTAAGCAAAACAACCTGTCAGGTGTGTCAAGTGCATTACAGTGAATGAACACTTTGGATTGTTTTGCTTTTCCAGCTAAAGCTCCATTAGGCTCCCAGGGGGCCACTTGGGCAAAACTGACTCCAGTCTGGATCGATTTCCAGAGCTGCAGCAGCTTACTTACTTCAGCCAATCCCAGGCATTCAATCAAAGTGTGCCAAAAACTCCTCGTAGTAAAGTGGTTAGGTAAAGATGACCTACCATGGTCTGTCTAGACAAGAAGGTGAAAGATGTTGGTGACACCTACTACACTACCTTTTTCCCCCTCCAAACCAGTTTGACATTTCTGCTCTTCCACATTATTAGGCACGATGATCGCAACTGCGAATCTTTGTTTTAAGTGAAAACAAGACAGAAGGTTGGAGACGGGCCAGCAGTCAACCTGAAACTACATAGCTCTCAGCGAATACAGGAAGTTTGGAACAAAAGTACACAGCGCGTCTATCTCATTCCAAATATAGGTGCGATTTCTTCGCCTAGTTTCACACAGAGTGTCACAGCACCGTCATGTGAGCTGGAAATTGTGAAAAATGACACTGAGAACAAGGAACCACATCTTCCTCCTCATGTTTCAGAGTCCTTTTTCGCTTCAACTCAACAGTGGCTGTGTTTGGCCAAAAGAGTCCTTGGCCCCACTGCCCCCCAAAACAGTCACCTTATCGATTTTCCATCAGTGTCGTGAAATGATTGAGGGATTTTAGTCAGAATAGTTAAGTTGAGAAAGGACTTTTTTCAGTGAAGTGTTTTCATCCTTGTGCTACACAAACTGTAGCAATCTGTTTAAACTACTGTAGAGTTACCCACCTCCCTAGCTACTCTGTGGAGCAGCTAATCTCTTAGCTTCATTGCAAGGTCACCACCCGAGGCTGGAATGACACCCAGTGCCCAGCACTCAAAACTCAAAAACAAAGCTGGCTACTCTCTTGGGAAAAGTGTGTGTGTGTGTGTGTGTGTGTGTGTGTGTGTGTGTGTGTGTGTGTGTGTGTGTAAAAGTGTGTGTGGTGTAAAAGTGTGTTAGGTCGAAGAAGGGATGGAAGTGGGATTAAAAACTGCCACTTGAATGAGCAACTTGTTTGCCGACTTAGTCACCCCCCTCAGATTGGCAGCAAAGGAACTGTCTTGTCCCATGGAAAAGCTTTAGAAGATTTGCCCCCACGCCGCCGCCCCCTTCCCTCCCACGAGTTAATTAATCCCCTGAGGCTCGTCACTGAGTCATTAAACTAGTCGAACGTGTAGAAAGACTTTGGATAGGGGGTACTTTTTTTTGTCAACAAACAGAAATGCTCATGCTTTTGCAAGAGCCTCTCTTTTGTCAAAAGCACTTTTTTTCCCCAAGCCCCCACCTTCTATTAATGAATATGGCAGACTTACATCAAACAGCAAAGATGCCATTTGATGGCACCTAGTGCTGCGGTGTGCTATACTAGCATTCCTCTGCTGAGCTGTGCCACCAGTCTCCTTTGAAGTGGGTGCAGTCAGTGCTCAGGCAAAAAAAAAAAAAGCTAATTTGCATAAATGTCAGGTTGCCGGGTAAACGGCTGGGGGTTTCCGCAATCTTCGATTACACAACAGCACAATCGTGAGCAATACCAGCCAACAGCCTTGGTAACCCCCCCCCCAAAAAAAGTCCCTACATGAAAAACCATATCAACACTATTGCATGCATTTTTACAGTAAGCTTGCAAATTCCAATTCATTGACTTCACTGACATGTCTACAGCACTGTTTTGTTTAGACGACAACATGTTTTTAACACCTGTACGGTTTTGTGGCACTGCCTGTTCACGTTACTTGTGTTCGTTTTAAAACCTAAAGCATCCCAACATTTGCTTTTGTTTGAAGACATCCTATTATGTAAGTATTTACGTTCTTAAGCCTATACATGTTCTTACAGGATGCGTTATTGTATTATAAGGTCCTAGACTAAACCCCTCGGATGAAAAAGCAGATTTCACTCACACTCACACACAAGTTTTATGTCGTGACTTCACTTGCTCGGTGGGAGCAAAACGATTAAGGCAATTAAAGTGACAGTGCGTGCGTTTCGCCTCGGCTGAAATGGTGGAGGTACAAAGATTCTGGTTTGGCTGAACATCATGCACACAGTTGGAAGCTAGGCGAACACGGACTTCTCGATCAGAAATGCAATCCTTTTTTATGGAGATGAATAAATAATAGTGGCATGGGGACTCTTAAGTGCCTCTTTGTGTGCCTCCATTTTGTGGTCTTCCATCACGTCTGTACGTTGCAAGACCTATATGTGGGACAAATGTGTTCCATTTCTTGTGCTTGCCAAGGCACAACAGAAAGCTGACACACCCTGAGCTGTATCCGTGTGATCCCGAAGAATAACATGCTTTTCTGTGGATACGCAAGAATAGTTTCTGATTAAAACCGAATACAAGTGGAAAACTTTGCTGCTGTTGCTGGCGCTCGCCACTTCCATATCACGTTACAAATCCATTCATCAAATCAAACCTGTGTGTATAGCTCCAGTCCCAAGCGTTTTTTTTATTTTCTCTGGAAACGTCAAGGCTTCAGTGACTTAGCATGTTTGATTACACTTACAACGAAAAGGGGGACTATGGGATTGGCAACGCAACAACAAATGTGTGCTGCATAAGGGCGGCTGTGTGAGGAGCTTCCTGTCGTGTAACGCTTCCGGCCTAAATCTGGTAAAGAGTCAGGAGGGACACAGACGATCAGTCTGGCCAACAGAAAATGTGTCCTGCACTCTAACTTCCCAGGTAGTGATGAGAGGAGTAAACAGAACCATTTTTTCGCTGAGAGACGTGATGGCTGTCTGCCAGGTCTGCACTGATAATAAATGAAGAAGCAGTGCTTATGTGCACAGAAAGCACTCAACTGTGTGTGTGTGTGTGTGTGTGTGTGTGTATATGTCCATCTTTATGTACTGATAAGAGACTCACACTTGACATACTTTCAAGGACTCCGGTTGATTTGTGCGTGCATGTGTGTGTGTGTGTGGGGGAAGGGGCATGTTAGTGTACAGGCGTGGTGTGTGTTCGCACATGTACAGATAACAGCGCCGTAACTTGGGACATCCAAACAAACAGAGGAAGCGGTATAATATTTACAGCTGACATGAGGGGAGGCGAAGTACACATGGTCCAAATCCAAGCAGAAGTCTCAGTTCAAGAATTCCTGATATAAATCTCATTTTTCATTACATTGTTCTTCCGTTTTCCCAATGTTTGTGAGTCAGAGAGGGGGATGATAAAACTGTGAACAATGGGACTCACATTCCTCTCTATGAGAAAGCTGCTGCAACTCATGTAATAAGCAGCAACTCTCGACGAAAAAAACCTGCACGGTGATCTACGAACATCGGGGACTCTCCTCCCACATCCTTCCATCTCTTGCGACGTTTCTTTCTTGTTGTATTCTACTTCTCTGTACTCTCCCTCCCTCTCTGCGTTTCATCATAGATCCAGCCTGAAGTATGTGTGTGTGTGTGTGTGTGTGTGTGTGTGTGTGTGTGTGTGTGTGTGTGTGTCACTGTATCACATCTCACTTGGCAGCCACAGCATATGTGCTCAGGAGGGGGCTCTGTGGGGGGTGGGGGGGGGGCAGCTGCTGGTGTGCAGTGTGGTGAGAGGGATGGATTGGCACGTAGAAGCACACAGAGCATGTGGAGACATGACAGAGCCCTGTGACCTCACAAAGAGAGAGAGAGAGAGAGAGAGACAGACAGACAGTTGGGGCATGACTAGGCGGATGAAAGTGAGACGGTGATGGCACAGAGAAAATGAAGATGAGGAGGTGTTGGAGATAGGTACCTGAGAAAAGCCTGAAAAAGGCTGAAATGTTAGAAAGTTCAACATTGCATAGATGAACAAGGAAAGCAGAGGCCAAACGCAGAGGTGGGAATGACACAGA
The DNA here is from genome assembly GCA_030347295.1 of Setipinna tenuifilis. NCBI lineage: Eukaryota > Metazoa > Chordata > Actinopteri > Clupeiformes > Engraulidae > Setipinna > Setipinna tenuifilis. Next base: position 24,451,589 of record CM059266.1, on the reverse strand, counting down.
CAAGGAGGAAGAGAGAGAAAGAGAGATGAAGAAAGAAAAAAAAGGGGAGGAAGAGGAAGTGTGATGAAAGGAGAGGTCAGACACATGAGAGGCACAGAGGTAGAAAGGGACAGGGACACAGAGGGACAGAGAGGATACAGAGGAAGTGTGTGTTTTGCTGACGTCCGGTGTCATCATGCCCACTGAATCTAAAAAGGGGGCTGCACCCCCTCTTTTACCAGGAAGGTGGAAACATGAGATCACATCACAGAGCCGGAGAGAATGAGACACAACCCCCCCTCCAGTCATTCTTGCTACCCTCACAGAGAGAGATCACAAAGGATGAGAGACAACCACCTGAAGTCAACGTTGCTACCTGAGAAAGGGGGCAAGTGGGCGAAGAAACAAGAGGAGACTCATGTCACAGTTTCCTTTCAGATGTTTTTTCAGTGACGGAGGGAAAGAGATATACTGCAACCGAGGGTATGCTTATGACTAATATGCCAGCAGCAAGTTAGTTTTATGTGTCCAAACCACACATTGGTTGACTAAGCGACATTGTACCCTAAAATCAACTTTAGAACAGCTGATATTTATTTATTCATACATACCATCTCGCTGACCCACTGCTTACAGCAGGCACTAGGCTATATATTACCTTAGGTGTTAAGGTCTGCTTTTTGGCTAAGAGCATTTTCTACTTTTTTTTCAAATGAAGTGTTCTATAGCTCTCTCTTATGCAAACTTGCTTAGTGGAGGCCCACTGATGCTCAGAAGCACAAACAATGTTAAAAAAAACACCTGCAGCCTTGCTAGATCAATCATTGTTACAACATTACGCAAGTAAGCAGTGCTTATGTGTAAGGGAAACTTGAAAAACTTGAAACTACTCAGACTTAGACTAACATTCTAGGGTGTTGACAGCAATGACTTTGCTGTAGTGGGGCATTGCAAAATGTACATTCAATTGAAACACTGCGTCTCACAGTAAAGTAACTGATAAATTGATGCAAGGTCACAAAACAGCTCAGAGCACTAATGCAGTTTGGGAGACATTTACTAATAGAAGAATAAATGGACCTCAGCTCAGTTTCCTCTGTTAAGAATTGTCTCATCTCAGTGTGGTTTCCAGACAAATAATCATGGCGTGAACGATCACTTGGAGTGGTTCCACTTCATGTAAAGTTAAATGAAGCTCATTTGTTGCTCAACATGCAAATGAACAGCACCCACTGAGCCCACGTCTCTCACACACACACACACACACACACACACACACACACACACACAGACACACAGACACACCCTGCACTTTGCTGACAACACAGAATACCTCTTGTCTTACAATTCCACACTTCCTGTTCCGTAACATTGCTGAACGAGTGGGACACCAAGCTTTGTCAACATTGACAGCTAAGTCAACATGGTCCCTTGCCGTTCAATTCAGGTTGTTTTTTTTAATCTGGTGGCATTACAAATTTCATACATAAAAGACACTAAGGAGATTCTTCATCACTGTACAGTACAGATGGACTGAATGGCTCATGAGAAGCCATGCTGGGAGAACCATTCAGCTCAACCACCTCACTGAGACGTGATGCCATCATGGGAATCTCTTCTGAAGGGTGTCAGACATGGAGGTGTGATCGGTGTTCGCATAAAGCCTTAAGCTGTCACACTGAAAGACTGACAGCCCTGCGGAGGGAGGGAGGGAGGAGGGAGGGAAGTGGGAGGAAGTACAGCAAAAGGGCTGGCAGTTATCGTACCTGACGTTAGCACACTTGTCACTGCAGTTTAGTGTAGTTGGACAAGAGATGGATGCTATAGACCTTCACAAGACCACACGTAAAGGTTTATTACCCTCTCAGGGAGATTAAAGCAGGCAGTAAAATTTGTGCATGCTTGTAACTTGTGTGAGCGAATGTGCAAGTGAGTGTGTGTGAGAGTGTGTGTGTGTGTGTGTGTGAGAGAGAGAGAGAGAGAGAGAGAGAGAGAGAGAGAAAGAGAGACATGAATGAATGAATGAATGAATGAATGAATGAATGATTGAATGAAAAACATACAAAGACAAAAAGAAAGAGAACCACAGTGTGGGCAGCAGACTGACATTTCCAGGGAGCTAGAGGTCATTATCCAAAGCACAGGACAGGCTGCGCACGACGTGGCCCTACAAACACATGGAGAAAGGACGGGGAGGTGGTCCTGAGGGTCCCACGCTATACTGCTAAGAACGTGTTTCCATGGAAACCAACACCATTGTGTCTGCGCGGCATGGCTTGTCTGCGGTGACAAAGCAAGTCCATTTTCTCAGCCAATGTTTGGGTGCAGGTTGACGTCTTCTGTTCAGAAGAACGGATAACACAATGCGCTCACTATTTCAATACCATTGGTGTTCTAGCTTTGAATCTGCAAATGTTCTCACAGTACATTTAATTTTCGAAAAAGCAGGAACAGATAGTTGTGGACTGTAGAAAAACAATATGAGGACAGCATTCTGTAGTGTGCGACCAAATTTTCTACTCATTCTGAAGAGCAGGAGAGAGTAGATGGCTAGTTCATTAGGAGCTGAAGGCGTTTCCAAATGTATCCCTGTTTGACAGCGCAGCACGGCTCAGCAGCGTAAGCACAACCATCTGTCCTGTGATTCCCCGCTTGCAGCCCAACGAAGGTGTTTCTCGGCAGACTGGGATTACAGAGTACTCTTCGGTGACTGCTCAATCAATCTGTATCCTGTGATCCTGTGCAATATTCACAATATGTGCACTGGAACATGATGTGTGGGATTATGCATCTAAACAGGATCTGGGTTTTCAGGAGACTTTGTTGTACAGTACATGGCCATCTTTTGTACAGACTTAGACTGTTAGATATAGCTTTAAATTGTTAGATTGTTTTGGGACTTCTGTATTTTCAAGGGCTGCATTTTAAACATTGGGTAATCTTCACAATTTAATTAAAATGATTAAGTCAGTGATTCAATTCGCTTCGATGTCTCGATGCATCATGAATTTCAACACCCCTAATGCATGTCCTTATACATGACAACATTGCTTACCTGCAGTCATCACACAACAAGAAACATTTTACTTATGCAATGTCATCGAGTTCGTTAGGATGAATTGCAAGTAGGGGAAAGCCTACTTAACATCGGAGGAAGGCACAGTGCTATCTGGGCATGTGCACGGTCAGTTAATCTACAACTACTGGGTCAGGGACAATCTGTGTTAGCACCGCGCTCTTCCAACCAGTGAAACGACAGCTGGCATTTCCGTTCAACAGAATTATTCACGCATTCAGGTAGTTTGTGCTGATGGTGGACAGCAGAGTTTTTGGTTTAATTCATCATATTGTGTTTGCCTTCACTATCTTTGTGAATGAAAAATGCTGTTTTAAAAGTACACTTTAGGCAAAAAAGGGAAATGGATAACCAAAGGACAAATCACAGCAGATAAATTTGACATACACTGATTTACAGTCTTCAAAAAACATAACTCTTCTCCGTCTTCATCTCATCAAAAAAGGCCACCAAGTGTGACTTCCTGCATCGCCCTCTCCTATCTGTTTCCATAATATGGCATAAAAGTATATTTCTGTGCCGTCTTCTCTCAGACGCCATGCAGTAAAGTGGCTGAGAACAGTTAACTCATCCTGCTACACCGTGACTGACGAGATTGAAAAGGAGAAAAGGATTAGTGCTAAAAATATCTCCATTTTGACACAGAGGCTTTGTACTGCCGTAATGTGTTGTGACTGCAAGCAACCACCCGTTCTCAGGAAAATAAAGACTGTAGCTCTTGTGGTGCAATAGCCAGACAACACCACCATCACATAAGAGTGAAACTAGCTGCAAGGGCCTGAGGAGATGCTAACAAAACAGGGCAATTTCACTGGACGCTGGTTGGGGGACACACACAATGTCACTGTGGGGCAAAATGCAATTATATTTCTGAAGGGTATCAGGGATCAAGCCCCACACTGTCTGGGGCTCCTGGTTTATTCCAAGCCCTGCTGTCTCTTCTAGCCCACTGACGAGTAATGAAAGCTGTTCCGCTTGGGGTAAACAGATTGCAAATTCTCCTCGGCAGACACAGTGGCCGCCAGATCACCCACAATAGTCAGCTGTTTAGAGGTCATCACCTGTTACTGCGCAAAAGTTGCCAAAACACTCATGGTTCCAGGCCCAGGCCATAAGTGCGGGGAACCTCACAAACTAATTGGGTGTACAGGAAAGTCCTGCAAAAACAAACTCTTATGACTGACTGACTGGCTTACTGGCTTTTTGTAAAAAAAAAAAAAAGACTTTCAGTAAAAGTGAAAGAACAGTGTGTTATTTTCGCTGTCATTTCCAACAAGGATAACAAGTGTTAAGGAGAACTGCAGAAGCACTTTGCGTGCTGGGACCAGTGTCAGCCTCAGGCAGTTATAAACACCTTGGGAAACTCAGTCTATGCTAATGGTCCTCTAGCCAGCCACAGTGACTGACAGTCAATGCAGAGCTCTGCAGGGCTTGACAAGAAGATTAAAAAAAAGATACAATAAGGGCCAATTACCAGCAACCTCTATGGTTCTGACAGCACTAACAATGTCTTGAAATATTTCAAACTCTTGTACCTCAGAGGGATCTGGCTTTATTTAAATGTGTGCCTCACACATTACTGATTAACCTGATATCACCATTAGCCGTCTACTAATCTTCACAATAATATGGCTATAATGGCTAACTTTATTACACAATCATATCTTCACTTCCTTGAGAACAAAGTCCAATATGATCCACCTTTGGACATATTGCTTTGAATGCCGTAAATTAAACAAAAAAAAAAAAAACAAACAAACAAAATGGAGGGGTGTTTCCAAGCGACTCACCTGCAGACGAGAGTGGCAATGATGACGCACCAGGCGGTGCAGCAGCAGTCGGCGTTGGACACCTCCTCGCTCTTCTTGCGCCGGCAGCACAGCCAGAAGGAGTAGATGAGCAGGAAGAGGAGATCCAGTGCCAGGCATGCCAGCGCTACACCTCCCACCAGTAGGATAGCCTGGGCAAGGAAAGGATAGAAAGGACAAGGAAGGTTCACTCAAGAGGATAGCTTGGGGCAAGACGCCATGATAGTACAGTGGAAATGTAGGATGATGGTGATGCACTCAGTTTGAGGAGTTTGGTTTTTGGCATTAAGTTTTGTCATGCCAATGGTTCAAGTAATCATGACAGTTTTCCCTCATGTTTACTGATATGACTGTTTTATGATTTACATTTTTCAGGCCAATACATATAATTTAGCTGATGCTCTTAGTGAGTAAAGTACATAAACAGTCCCTTTGGAGCACTGTGGGGTTACCTCTGCTGTGGCTGAGGTTGCAGGAGAGTGCTGATTATTCACTCCCCCACCAACTTTTTTCTCCTAATACAGGAATTGGACCTGCAACCCTGAAATCCCACAACCAGCTCCTTAACCATTATGCCACAGCTTCTGATAAAGATACTACCACAGCCAGACCCTGAAGTTTGAGAATAAACAAATAAGCTTACTCATCAAAATGTTTTTGATTTGAAAGCTACCCAACATAGCCGAGAATTTCATCATGACCGACAGGATCAATGTCGGGGTGAAGCACTGACACTTGGCAAACAACTCGTGCGTTTCGCCCTTACAACAATCCTGCTCCAAACTAATATGGCAGATTGGCGGTGGCTGTGGCCGTGCCTTCACACATCATTAATCTCACGTTGTGTCTGATCCACTGACCTCGTTTCACAGGTTCACTCGCGGACAGCTCTTACTTTGCCACCCATCTGTTACTAGCACGTCTATCCTGACAAGCAGTTGTGACCATCCGATGTCATCCTGCCAATACTACCAGGGATGTCGATATTTACTTGATGTACTTTGTTCTTTGTCTTATGGCCCTTAAGAATAAAACCACTAGTACACATAAGGGGGCCAGCAGATTTTGGGTTGCTGGGGCCGACACAGTGTCTTGTGGCCAACAGCCATTGAGGGGATTTCGCCTGAAACGGATAAGCAGTTTAAGTTTTCCCTAAAGCTCTGGTGCCCTAAAGCTAGGTGCTGAAGACCTCCCTGTCCTGCACTACCAGAGAGATCTTGCTTCTCCCCAACCACATTTCAAGCAGCCCACAGTGAGTACAGAAGTATATGATGATGAACGGTGGTCAGTAAAGAGACCATTAGGCCTAATCCCACTGAACTGGCTGAACCTAAGGTTCCCACTAAGTGTTTTACAAACCACAAAAAGAAAAAAAACCTACATAACCTACACTTAACTCACAACAGTTTCACTCAGTGCCTTTCATCACCTGCCAAACTGTCTATCAAGCTCCTGCACTGTGATGATAGGGCATGCAGGAGAGGGGGCTATTTTGTCTGCTCAGAATTACCATAATGCAGAGGCTTTACGGGCTTGATGTTTAGACATCAACCAGCTACACGAAACATGGGCTTGCCTTTCAGATGACTCTGACTGCTATGAGAAAACTGTCTGCATGTAGCAGTACACTCTGACAAGACAAAACAGACGAGTGAAGAGTAAGGCCACGGCCTTTGACTTCTTTGTTCTGGCTGCTCTGTACAAGTGTGTCTTGGGTCCACTTCCAACTGGCCTCTTGAGGAGGAACGGCTTTCTCCCTCCCTGAGGACGGGTTAAGCACATAGGCTACACCCTCACGTTGCCTTTGCATCATTTCCGATCAAAAGCTTATCAGTGCTGTGCCAGGCCACTGTCCAAGGGAATAAAAGAACGAGCTAAGTGACTCTTTTCTTTGTGACTGAAGTCCCAACTTTCTCTGAGAATCAATGTGTGGCACTCTCTCTCCATGCTCCCTGTGGGAATACCAGGATAGGATGACAAAGAGCTCAGAGAGGAGCTGTGCAAGCCTGGCAAGCTGATCTGATACAGGGGGGTGAATGGTGTGTGTGTGTGTGTGTGTGTGTGTGTGTGTGTGTGTGTGTGTGTGTGTCTGTGTGTCTGTGTGTCTGTGTGTCTGTGTGTCTGTGTGTCTGTGTGTGTGTGTCTGTGTGTGTTTTACTTCACCTCCCTTTCCCGTTCCTGCTTGCGCTGATTTAACAGCTTCCACAGAAAAAGGCACCCTGTACTACTGTTGAGCAATGTCAGCTGTTGTGGGTTTGCCCATGATAACATTTCTATGCGGGCCTTTAAAGTGGAAAAAAATGGAAGGGGAAATGGCTCCTAAAACATTTAGCCCCAGTTCTTATAGGTTTGGGCTCAACAAGAAGAAGACAAAAGTTAGACTTGAGGTTTTGGTGGTGGGCTACTGTGCTCACAGACACTGAGATATTGCACGGAGCAGTCCTGACAGGAGATCAAAAGGTGGAATGGTGGACCCAAACAAATAATCCAAAATTCATTTGAAACCTTTGCCTGCTGGTTTTCATTTATTTTCCACTGCCTGAGTGGCATTCCAGAGGGGCAGACTATAAACCGTCTGTGTAAGCCATTATTACGACTAGTCATTTTCAGGAGACTACCATCTCAATCACTCATCTAAAAATAGGCCCAAAACTGAAATAATAATGATAATAATAATAAAATGAAAACACCAGACACAGAATGTGAGGTTATTGGCAGCCATAAATACTGAATGGACAGATGTTGTCCACTTTACATAAAACATTATGAGGTAATTGGATCAGCTATTACTCAGCATACAGAATGACTGGAAGTGAACAGGTAAATTAAAGGGTAAACAAGACAAGGAAGAACGCTTTTGACAGTTTGGTCCAGTGCCGACCTGGGAGAAATGCCAAAGTCCATTTATGAAACTATTAATACCAGCTTTAAAAGCCTTCATTTTAAAAACCACAAGAGCTCTTGCCAATCCTACTCCATTAGAAAGGCCTGGACATACACAACACACAAGCGCTCTCTCCATTAAGGACTAATTGGGAGATAGAATTATCGCAATAAGTACAATGGCTAGCCTTACGATTAATTCAACAAAGTCAAAGTCAACATCCAATGGCACTGGGCCAAAACGCATTCATAGGCAATGTCAGTGAGTAGGGTACTTATTTAAACAGCTAGCCAGTTAAAACACTTAGGCCATCACTCCCAGTTGTTTGTATCTCCAAAGAAGGAGAAAGGCAGACAGATAAACATTTGAAACGTCTAGTTCAGGTCACCACCACCACTAGGAAGAGCAAGCTGCAGTGTGTCTGGTCGTGTGGCTCGTCGTGCACTTGCCTGACAGGTAGCAAGATGTCATATGGCGTGGGCACCTAGTTAAGATGGAGCGATGAAGTGCAATGATACTGGGTGGGGTGGTGGGCTGGAAGCTAGGAGTGAGTGAGTGTTTTGGTTATTTATACAGAAGGACACGAAATCTAAGAATTTTCTTCTTCCAAAAAGAAAAAAATACCCAGTTCACTTTTGTTTTACATCTCCATGCTTTTTCTCAAGGGGGGCATAAAGCAGAACCATTTCAACAACAACGCGAACGCCTGATAATCAAAACAAGCTGTAGAAAGTAACCACAAACAAGACCCATTGATGTGGTTGAAAGACAAGATGCTGTTTTGTAAAGGTCATTTTCACTTTACACTTCGAGTCTTGTGTCAGTTACAGCAAATTCCGGTATTTGTAAAACAAAAAAAAAAAAGGTTGTGGTAAAAACGATGAGATGATGTGCTGGAGGCTACGAAAAAAAACTTATAGTAGCGACTGGATTTCTGTTAGAAGTGCAGACCTGGTGGCAGTGGTTCATCAAACTGTTGGAGGCCTCCCTCCTGCACGAATGGGAGCTGGGGAGTAATGTGAGAGGGAATTATTGAGTGTGTAGTGGTGTGCTGGCCTTAGATCGTCTGCCCATCGAGTGATGAGAATTCCTGTGAGTTTGTAAGTCTCCATTTGCCTTTTTGGGTGTGGGTATGTACAAGTAGGTGAGTGTGTGTGTGTAAGTGTGAGTGAGTGCATCTTTGTGATAAACATGCCTTGCTTTACCACAACACATCATGTTTGCTGGGGTGACCGTTAGAAGAGTAAGAGACGTAGAGCTTGTGCAATCAATGTAATAAACAGCTTTGGCACAACACACCATGGTATATGAAGTGCTTCCACTTGCACTGTTGGTGTAGAGTTCATTTAATATGTAGGTCATGCTGCCGTAATGCTTTTCCTCCCGTTCTCATTTCTTCATTTTATTTATTTATTTATTTATTTTATTTAATGCCTGTGAGAAATCGGTGAACAGTTCTGACTGTAATTACCCAGTCTTCATGGCTTTGGAGAATTTTCTGCTGGCCAAGGTTATAAATGGGGAAAGGTAGGTACTCCACCTCACCCTGATACTCTTTGACACAGTGCAGTAATCTCAGCCAGATTATCCTAATGGACCACCTCCCGCTGCTTTCCTCAGTGAACGGAGGCCAGCGCTGCAGTCTGTCTGAGCTGCAAGCCAGCTCTCATACAGTCCCCCCAGGGCAAAACCTGACCTTCATTACTGCCAGTTACTGTACTGCAGTTGGATACACATCAGTGGCTGCCATTGCTGTCTTCCACTTCAATGGCAATAACACAGACGGTTTACAATGATTAAAAGTTACTCATTGTAGACGTACCCTGCATCCAAAACCTCATATGCACTGTAGACACATCCTGCATCAAAAACCTCAGTAGGCAATGCATACTAGTCAGTGCCTAGGCTATCCCTCAACGGTTACAGTAGTAGCTTCTACATAGCAGGCGAGCCAGTAGCAGGTACAATTTTGACATACTACAACACCGCCATCTTGCCTTGACTTGTCGCTTGATGTTTTTGCATTTGTCCATTTTGGCTGGCATTTTTTTTATTTGTTTTTCTACAATTTTTAACATTTGGGTGACTTTTGGGATAGTGTAGTTAGGTTCGCTTGCACACTGCAAAATTCTCTCTACTACAAGCCTACTTACTGGCATGTTCGGATGTGCTACAATATCATGGCTTCCTCACTTTACTTTTACTATATAGCAGACTATTAGGAACTCCTGGACGGCTTGTTACAGGCAGAATTAGCAGAGCATAATTTTATGCTAAAAAAGCTGCTGCCTAAGGACACTACATGCTTACTGCTTTCCACTGTGGAACCACAGATAGTGGTAGCATAGCTGGCCTAATTCAGACCAGACAACCAGAGTCAGCAGAGAGAATCTGTAATGTCCTCTGTGCAAGCTGTTTTGAGGATGGAGCGCCAAAATGCTTTTTTTGGTTTTCCACAAGCATCCCTCTCCAGGGGGGGAATGCTGCCTTGTGAACAGCCATCCCTAACCCCTCAGTCGCAAAAGCCAACCAGACAGTGGGAATGATGAGACTGCAATTCCCTTTCCGCTCCAATACAAAAAAAAAAGTTGTGGTATGTAGCCTAGGCCATGTCCTCAAAACATACAGTACAACAGTTAGCAGAAAAACGTGTTTTTAAGTATTTCCCAAATGCCACACACTTTCAATATGAGCAAGAAAAAAAAAGAACAAACACCCACTTGCTAATTAAGACAATGCATCAAAGAAATCTCCCCCCAAACTCCAATCCAGGGCTCCATGGGGAACCTACATTAAAAACATCCTGCAGGCTAAAAACTCTAATCAGGGAAGTTATTGAGTTGGCCCTTGTTCTGTGTGAGAGGGAAAGAGGAGCTCATGCAGTAGGCTATAGTGGAGCTATGGAGTGCTCAGTGCAGTGGAGGAAGTTTACTGTTTCCTGCACGAGGCTCACACTAAAGAAGCCCTGTCTTAATGGTGTATCCCAGAACAAGGCATCTTTATACTAGTTTAGTTATGGAATGCGGAACCATCTCCAAGAAACAGCACCCATTATCTAGTCCAGCACTTTCAGTAATTGAAGATGAAAAAAATCATTTGAAGTTCAGCACTTGTTGAATTGCTTTTAACAGTAACATTGTTAAAAATATATATTTTTTTCCTCGAGTGGATTTCTATTCTCTGATGAGGCTCTAGCCGCTGGCATGTCTCATTACTGTTTCACCTCACACTCGGGTCAGCTTTTAAAGCAGGTCAGAGCAGGGTCCCCTGGGTTGAGTAACGGTGAGTCTTTAGTTTAGGGGGGACTATAAATCTCCGCTGCAGTTGGAGAGTAAAGGGGCCTTGGCCATGACACTAAAATGAGTCTTTCTTCCCCCCCCAGCCCCAAAGCAATCATCATGATTTTTTTTTTGCACTGACAACAGCAATGGTCCTCACCATTCTCTGGGAAAAATGCAAGTCTTTAACACTGTGGTTGCAGAAGCAACAGAGGCTATAAATGATGGAGACTGCATCTAGGGTAAGAGGACTGTGCTCATAGAAAGGTGGGAGAACATTCCACATACCGGTACACACACATACACACACATATATTGGGACAACAAACACACAGACACAGACACACACGGGGGCAGCTAAGCCTTTGAAGATAACTGCTGCCAGGGGAAAAAAAAGACCACACACACACACTCCTTAGACAGCATTAGAAAGGTATGGAACTACTGTGCAGTAGGGCTGCTCAATATCAGGAAAATGTAATATACAATAACACTGCTGAAGGTTGCGATGATATGCCTATAACTTGTGATAAACAAAATACATAAATATGCATTAAAATACACATTTTAATGTTCTTTCAGCTTTGTCTTTATTGCTACACCCCTGTAAGTGAGCAGCCTATGCTATGGGGGAGGGCATCAAGGGCAGTAGGGCTCCATCTGATTGGCTGGATATTTTGATATGTAGGCCTAGAGCGCGAAAGAGTAACTTATAGAAATGTAGCATTTATTGCAGCTAATCCATGTTTTGCAGTGTGTACATTATGATATTTTCAAAATATTGTGCATTGTTTAGGCATATTCATCAGTAAGGTTGAGATATTATGCTCTTTACTGGCAAACTTCCGCAAAAACAAAAGGACTGCTCACTAAAGGGATGCACTTTAGACATGTCCGACCAAATCATTGCTCTCACTCGAGCTGGCAAATCACACCAAATGGCCTGACAAGGCAACTGGCAAGACTTGCCACTGAGAAAAACAGTCAGAGCTTCCTATTTGGCCTGCTGACAACAAGCATTTGCCAGTTTGCGTCAAACCCTGAACTGAACCTGCCTGACAAAACACACCAAGGCCACCCCCCCCCCCCGAACACCTCCCCTACCTGGGCTTTACCAGACACTCAGTATGGTGGAAAAGTGAGGTGGAATAATTGAAGATTTTCTGTGAGTTTTTTTTGCCCACCATTTCCCCTCCATCCGAGGGGTAAGGAAAGGTCAGGCCGGAAAAGTGGATGTTCACCCCCCCCACAACAACCCCTCTAGTCTACCCCACAGCATCTAATCTCCAGCAGCCAAAGTGTTCCCAAACCTCCCCCACAGGCAGCCATGAGAGAGGCTGTGGGTGTGGGAAAGCCTGTTGCGCGTTGGTGCGTGTTAACCCCTGCAACCAGCATAACAAGCAGGCTTGCACTATTCTAGCAGCAAAGGGAAACTACAGACTGGTGGGAGTAACAAAACCAAGAAGAGGTTCCTTGATGTTTTGTTTTTTCCCATTCCAGAATGCGAAATGATTCAAAACAAAGGCCTCCATAGCCCACATGTTACACCAGTAGGTCAACAACAGTGGGTGGGTAGATGCCATTGTCCATAGACACTGTGCTTCTTGATTCAGTTAACAAGTTTTGGAAAGAGATGTGTAAAAAATAAAGCCTTGCTCTGCTGCTAGACCCCCTGTTGTGTCAACTAAATAATTCAGGATAAACCTCACACAGCTGAGTCCATGATGAACAGCACTTACCACGAGAGTGCATATGAATCTTTTCAATTATGGTGAACAGGTCCCTGAACTTAATCTGTGTCTCTAAAGACATTGGGCTGTCTACTGAATGACATGGGATAGATAGCAGAACAAAAGCATGGGGTGGAATCCCATGGAGTGATCCTGACAGTCACAGAGAATCCCATCCCATAGATACCAGCAGATAATAGATACTTTTTTTACGTAAAGAAACAGACCTATCTTTCACATCTATTTTGGACAGATGGGTCATGTTCAGGCGACTTTGTTGCAAGCACAGGCTCCTCCAGTCTGATCCATTTGTTATGACGGGGGATTTTTTTTTTTTTTTGGAAGGCCGGTCAGAGCGATGACCAGCCAAAGCCCCAGGCATTCTGCCCGTGTTGTCTCGCCAGACCCTGTGACCTGTGGAGGCACGGCGCCCTCACCCCCGCTGCCCCGTCTGCACTTTCTGCCCCCACCTCAACCCTGTCTGTTCATACCCACACGAGAACAGCTCCATCCTCATCAATCATGACAACAACAACGCCGCCACCCCACCCCAACCCTCGATCCACTCACTGCTTCTGACTGACTGTTGACTGCTTGCACCCCTCCAAAAAAAAAAAAAAAAAAAAAAAAAAAAAACAACTTGACACTTTGGCTTTTGTCCACAGCTCTACTCAAAGCTGTATTGTCCCCACAGACTTCTCACAGTTTTGGCCTTGGCAAGGCAGTCTTCAGGGAAAGGAGGGGGGGGGGGTGCATGTCTCAACCAAAAAAAAAAGAGAGAGAGAGAGAAAAACATCAGTCTGTTCACAGCCTATTGACAATATCTTCTCACCCGTCCACTTAGTTGACTGAGTATAGAGACGAGTGAGAAAGTGTCAGGACTGTGAAAGGTAAAAAAAAAAAAAGTGTATAAATCTTAGCCTAATGATTATTCTGAGTAGAAGGGGGTGAGGGGATTGAGCCCTTCCCAAATACAAAGTCCACTAATTAAGCACATCAAGGGCCTAGCGGATGGTGTTGCTAAGGCTAATTAACCCTTTACTTGCTGACCTAACATTCTTGATTTTTCCCCCCAGTGCTTTGGGAAAAAATGCCACACTACAGACAACAGGAGGCATGCCCCTCCTCCTCCACCACCACCACCACCACACATCTCCTCATCAGCTGTGCAGACTGTTGTACCGCATTAGCCCTCCCTGGTTCAAAATCACTTCATCCCCAGCACAAGTGAAGCAGAAGGCAGGTAACGTGGAGGAAAACACGCATAAGAGCATTGTGCAGGCTAACTTGTCATCTCTAGCGTTCAGGATGCTGATGCCAATCACAATAAAAGAGTGAAAAAGTGTGTGAGGAGAAAAGGGAAAAAACAAGAGGATTTGGGAAAGCAGGGGGAAGATACAAGGGCATCTGAGACATAATTAAGAAGCGCAGCCTCAGCTTGCCAGCTCTAATCTTTGCCTTGCAGCATCTAATTACTTACTGGCACACCGTGTCCACATGAAAACTGCCCACTAAAAAAATGAAAGAGCCAGCCATAGGGAAGATTTCTCCCCTCACCTACAATCACAATACCTACAGCCTCATCAATCACTTGCAGATACACATTAACTGCCAATCCACAGCTTCGTCAATTCTCATTAAAGTCAACAAAGGCCAGGCCAACACTGATTCACTGCAAGTGGGTGAATAATAAGGCGTTTCAATTCCAAGACAGGTCGAGGGACACACCAGGGCCAATTTTCTTGTCCGTCTGGTATGCCACCATAAACAGCATGGCCTGAAACTGGCCTACATTTTAAGGTAGAGGTCCTTAAGTCTGAGGGGATCCGAGGTTAATCTACAGCAGGGGGGTCAACATTGCTAAGTAGCTCAAGTTTAGCCCCTCACACCAGGCTCCATCAGCCAAGGCATAAAATACCACAAGTTCACAAAGGTCAAACAATGAGCTTAGCGACATTCCACACAAGGGGTCTAGGCCTACTGGCAAAGGCTTGCAAACTTAACCTACAAAACACAATGCCATTGCCTGTGTTCCTCCATTAAGAAGCAACACTTCTAGGCTACCCTAAATCTTGGTGTGAAATTATGACATAAAATAACATGGGATCGTGGCACCTTTGAACTAAGTGGCTCTCTTCAAATAGCCTATGCAAAATAAACATGCATTTTTAACACAATCTCAAGTAGGACACATGGTGCGTTACAACTGATAGGTTGTCTGAGGCTTCACAGCCAAGAAAGGAAGGCGTTGGCGGGCTGCGCTTCCTATCTTCCTGATGGTCTGCTGAGTGCCAGTGAGTAGGCTAGCTAAAGCTTTCTTATTTTGTTCTGGCTGCATCATCCCTGCGGTGGTGATGGTATTACAGAGCATAACAGAGCCAGCACCCACTATCTTCAGTCTTTGTGAGTGAGGAGCCCCAACTGAGCGTGACCAATAGAGTAGCCTTCTCATATGCCATGTGCTGTATTTGGCATTTCATTTTCTATTGTTGGGTGAGATAATCAATTAAAATGAAGCCAAAACACCCAGCTCTGTACCAATTAATGAGTACAGAGACCCTTTTGAAAGTTTCTCACTAATGTTTGAGGTGCCTGACTATTTAGAGCTTCCCAACAACTTCAGCTTTGAACCTACACAGAGCTGCTCTCCCACTAAGTCCAGTAATTACAACACAGGCGTAACTAGCAGCTGTGTTTGCCTCTAGATAGTTCTCACGTGCCTTCTACAACACTGAGCAAGGCATTGCAATGTTCTTCTTTAACAAAGAAAGGCAGAGAAGAAAGCTGAATCGACAAATTGCTCAATTACACAAACAGATCACAGTTTTGTAACGCTCAGCTCTAAAAAGAGCATTTAAAAAGAGTAAGTTAAAATAGGTTCAGTGTTCTCACAGATATTTAACATGAGCCACCAGGAAAGCAATTTGAAAATCTGTGTGTATTTGCCACTTTAAACATGCTAAAGTATGCCTGAATTTCACTTCCTTATTTACATCAGCGCTCACCTTTAGATTTGAACCACCTGTGACTGGAATAGTACATGCAAGACCAGACTACCTCTTTGACTGGGATCTTTCATGAAATTGTCCTATGCTGTTTACATGCACACATGCAGGCATGTGGACCAAACCTCACCCATTTCTTTACCACACAAAAATCAGAGTGTTACGAAGCATGCATCACTCTCCACACACGGTAACAGACATGACAACAGCGTGAACACCCCCAACAGAAGCGAGAGGAAGTCTCCCATGCCCCTTTCCTCTAGGCCCTCTGTGACAGGTTCAAATGAATAAACAGTAGGCTATGTGTATGAGAAACCCTTGATGTTAGACCATGCCAATATTAACCAAGGGTACTTTGACAAGCGTCGTGTTGTGCCTTGTAGTTTATCAAACATATATTAAAACACATTACAAAGGATTCTGAAACCTAACCAACTGACACACAAATAATGATTCAAGCTGATGAATAATAGTCCAGCATTCCAAGTAGCACTTTGGGGTGCAAAAGTGATCACCAAACACCTGTCTAAGGTGGGCACTGGTAATGCTCTCATGTACTTTAATAATTCGCATTAACCAATTACCCTATATATTGAACGGGTATGCCAAAAAGTATGCCCCTGCCACAAACAACAGAAGATCTCTCCATTTACCCATGCCAGGCGATGCTATCAAAAAGGTGCAATAGCATGCTTGTAAACGACAAATACTATGGTTACAGGGCGTGAATAATGTGACGTCCAGATTCATAACAATACAAACTTGCAATAGAGTTGCATGACGTTGTTTTCATTATCACATAGCATATCAGCAAAAACAGTTGCGTGACAAAAAAAAACAGGAAGATAAATAGACTAAGAATTTTGGAAATTGTCATATTTTATTTACCTGTTGGTATGAGGAGTCTTCGGGACGAAAATCACTGCTTATTGGTTCAAACTGTAGATTGAAATGAGGGATTCCGTGCAGCAAATTAACCCACCAAGGAGGAGAATAGTTCACGACGGCTGCCATAATGATTTTTGCGAAAAAGACGCAGACTCGGAGAAAATAAACCAGTTGCGAAGCTGGGGGAAGTGTTCAGTCTGGCGCTATGTTCCGCACTAGTTAGGCAACTATGCTAGGTAATGTGCAGAATCAGGCGCGTGTTAAGTCTTGCGATTGGAATTTGAAGGACATAATTGTCACACTGTTTCTAGTTGTGAAAAATATAACGTTTCTGTTTTACAGTACAAAAGTCATTAACACGAGGAAAATGACTGAGACAGAAACGTTTAAAAGGACATGCCTGGTCCTTATATTCAGTAGTTAGCGGTCGGCTAGCAGGTTACAAATGTCAACTAAAGCACCAGGGGAATAAATCTAGCATTAGCTAGCTCGTTCACATTGTTAGCTAATTCAGATCTAAAGTTAATGGCTCGGCTCGTCCTACCTCCCCTGTCCAGGCAAATGCGATTTACAAATCCAGCTGATTCCTGTGTACCTGGTGATTTAATTCAAACCTCATTGTTCTCATTTTACCGGTAGACTACACACATCAAACGCCACGGTCTGTCTTGGCAAGCTACCACTACAACAACACTACCACCGTTTTCGTGCAATTAAGATTGCTAGGCACCAATTCTTTCGCGGTGGAGACGGCGATGACGTCGTGCAAAGACAGCTAGTACGCTACCTTGGTTGTTAGCTTGCCGTCTATTGTTGTGAGAACAGTCGCAATTATAAAGATCCGTAGTGCCGCGACTTCTTCATTTTGGCTAGTATTTTAAACCCCCCCTAACCAATTATGTATCGCCTATTCCTGTAGCCAGATGTCCTAAATAATGACAGTCAAAGTAGGTCCTCGTTGCTCTCCTCTCTGTTTTTAACTTCCAATCCTGTTGATCACCGAGATTCCCTCGTACCCATCGGTTATGAACTGGTGATCTGTAGTAAAGATACTATTAGCGCACTAAGTCCGTGGTGTCAATTGACGGCCCCCTTTCCTGGTGTCCCAGCGTCAATGAAGTGATTCACATTCGGAGATCTCCCAGTCAGAGCAACGCCAACCAGCTATCAGCCTACAGCAAACTCAACCAAGCAATTCCTCCCAACCGCCCCCTTGTCTATTCAACTTCAGTGTAACCACACCAAATGGATAACCTATAAAAGTGGCTGCCAACAGCGACACCTGGTGGCCACAGCTTTCTGTAACTACTCGCTCGTTGATTGATTTGTAGTAATCTGCCCATGGCAGCGTGCAAAAATCATAGACTAGTTTGTTTTAGGCAGCATGCTTTAAAATAAATTCGTTTATTTTGCATTTAATGAAACAGCCCAGTTAATATGTAGGCTACATGGAAATTAATTTGGGTTATATTTTTATAACACAAATTATAGTCTACCTGATTGCTGTTTTCCGTAGGTGCATGATTCTCATACACTGTGAGTCTATGATTTATCCGATTATTGTTTAATATCCCTAATGCGCTATAGATGTCTATCAAGACCATTGTTACGACCTGCTGTGTTTGGTCGTTTTCTTTGTGTTGTTCTCTACAGGTAGGCTGAGCACAGGTGTGACGCATTGCCTAATTGCGACCCAGAGTGAGCTGAGGACAGGTGTTCTGCGGTGTCTGTCTGATTGCCCCAAGCTGTTTGGCCCTGAAACCCCTGTAGACCTGCACGAAAAGCCCCACCGTTTCTTCACTCTTGCATGACTGCTGTTTCGAGCACCCGCTGGCGTTTTGTTTCTTTTTTTAGCACAAGACTTTTTTGCACACATTTTTATTTTCTCATCATCGCATACTGATTGCACATCAACTTCTTACTATCCCTTTAATAAATAACACAAAACTGCAACTCCGCGTGTCGTCTATTCTTTCTGGTTACATGGCCGGCAGGTATAACGCATGATCTTTATGCACAGCTGCATAATGATATTTAAGGTGGAGTGATTTCTAATCCCTGGCGTGGAATTTGTTTTTAGAAGCTCCTGACCATGACCTTTTTTATTTTCATTAAAAGACCATTCGTGCTTGTTAATCGTCTCGGTTATCTCATGTCTACCAGAATCTTGTGTTATAAACTTTGAACAGTAAAGCATCACTTAAAAAATCGTCTACGCAATTGAACTGGTTGTGAACCTAACCCCATTCTGCTCTGAAAGATAGTCTAGCCTACATCAGAGACTTTGGCCTACATTTTCTGTTTTACATTTGCAGGGCATATTGCACCCATTTCTATTATATTCACCCTGTAAATAATTTCATTTACAATGTTTCAATGTATAAGTCTTCACCCAAATGTTATCTAAGATAATGATCTAAGATAAAAACGTGCATGGGGATATAGCCTTCAGGCTATCGTGTGCCTTGCCTGTCTTGCCTTGCTAGATTTTATGTCTATAGTCTGGCCACTTGTAAACCTCTGATCACCACTTCCCTGCAGCTGAACATAAATCAAGTTCATACGATGACATATAGATGTGTTGAATGCCCGATTCCCAGCCCTGCTGTGGTCACAAAATAGGCATGACCATTATAAAACATATTCATTCTTACATTCCAAAATATGTCCGGTGACATTTTGAAGCAGGTATGTTAAATTCAAGGAAAGTGCTAGATGCAAAAATAAACTCCACCCACAGTCCTCCCACGCCGAGACAAACTGTTCCCTGTTTCTGCGCTACAACTTTAAGCAATGGGAAATTCCTTTTCATTTTCTGCAGGAAATCACATGGAGGTGCTGTGGTACTCACATGACAATCTAAACTATGGACGGCGAGATAAATGAAGGTAATAGTAAAGTTACATTCGACTGTATCTCATTTGAAACTTGTGTTTAAACTTGTCTTTTTTGCATCAGATGTTGTAACTAAATTGTTGTCGATTAAGAAATAGTCTTTCTATGTTGTTTTCTGGTCTGATGTAAGTAACACATGGGAAACAGGTAGCTCATACCTAGTGTCACATGCGAATACAGTAACTGTCAATTAGAAACAGATGTTGGAATTGCTGTTGGGACGATAATGAATGTTGTCTGAACATTGTAATAATCTGTCGCTAGATCGACGGAAGCTACAACTATGGATAACATTTGACGTATCTTGCGGTGAAGCTGCTCCACAGGTTTCACCTGTTTTAGTAACAGTCGTGCGAACTTTCAAATCTTATATCACTGGACTAACCATAAGCGATTGTCAATTTTACCAACGTGTTGATATTACGCAGTTGTGTGAGTTGTGGTATGTGTGTTTGTAACGGAAGATAAACTATTGCCAAACTGCTGTCTTTATGTGAGAAGCAAAAGCGACGCTCAGTACCGGGAATGCATACCAATTAAGCCACGCCAGAGAACACAGAGGACTTTCACTGAGAATCGTAGAATTCGTAGTTGTGTTAGAATGTCGACACACAGCAAGGAGTTTGTTATGAATTTCTGTTAATATGTCGAACTACTTTGTATTGCAGCGTGGTTTTTAGGGATAAGCTACAAAGTATAGTGCCTTGTGAAGGGTTCAGTGCCTTACAGAGAGCCTCAATGAAAACAGTCGGCAAAGAAGATACTGTTGCGTAACGACCATGACTTTTCACCCGCACCTCAGCACAAATGTTCGAATGCAGGTTCAGGCAGTTTTACGTTATTTTGACTAATGTTTGATCAGATCCAAGCACAACTCATTGTCATTATGTATAACAGTGGTGCTGTGACCTGGTGTGACTGTGCCAAGATTTTTTTGGGTTTTTATGGAGGGGGGGGGGGGGGGTTATCTGATGAAGTATTCAGTAGCAAAAGAGACTGCCCTGATTGGCTCTGGTTTGTTGTCCATCATGGAGGCCCATGCACAGACCTCCTGTTGGGGATGTGCTCTGCTGACACTGAAGAAAATGTAGGGTTTCCTGTTTTAAAAAAGGGATATTTTTTGTTGAGGTCTGTTTTGTGCATGCTTGTTGTGCTGGAAGTTTGAGGATACGTTGCATATTCTTATGCACTCGCTGTCAAGTTTTGTACATCCAGACTAGATGACCATATGAAGTGGATCTAGCTACATCTGCAAAAGTGCAATACATAAGGCAGACATATCAGTCAGTATAGCAGAATTCACCCATAATGTGTATTCAAATAATGCATACAGTGCACACAACGGTCATACACCTCAATTTGGCACACTGGAGTCATGCTGTAAACTATGTTAAGTTAAAAAAAAAGGGTTACAAACTTTTAAAATAATATGGCACGTGAGAAAAAGACTATCTGGCATAGAAGATGATAATTTAAGTGAAGCAGGCACATACAGTGAGTCTCTGTCCTTGCTGCAGCGTCATGTCATGTTGTTCCTCCAACTTCAGGGTCAGTGCCTCCGTACTACAGGGAGGTGTATCAAGCCATTAGTGGGCGCGCAGACGAGCGAGTGCAGGTGCAGGTATTTCAGCGGCTCCTTAGCAGGACAGACCTCCCCAGTGCTGTGCAGTCACAGGTGAGCCCAACAGCATAGCTCTTGCATGCCACTGATGGTTTATTTGGATAGTCCACCCACCACAGAGACTTTACAATTGGTTTGTTTAAATTCAGTTTCAGTTTGTTTATTTACTGACTACCTGTCTACTACTATCACGTTACTTAAACCCAGCCCCTTCACCCTAACCTTAACAAGGTACAGGGTTTTAACAAATGGTTTGTTAATAGTCTCAGCATCTGTAGATAAAGTCTATAAAATCATCTGTTGGACTATTCAGGTACAGTCAGACCTCACTGATCAGTAGATCCATAAAGTCAACAGGCCAAATCAACTGGTAATGTGTTGAATTCTTGTACCATAACGTGATGGACCTGCATCCAGTTTCGCGCTAGCCCAGGCTTTAACGCGTTTCATTATTAGCAGCTGACTCAGCAGTGGTGTAATAGGGTTTTATTGGCTGGTCAGCACTGGAATTCTACTAGTCACAGGAGTGTATAACAAGATGTCTTTTTTCCCCTCGGGTGCGCAATTCGAAAAGAAAACAGTAATCTGGGCAATCCACTGTGCCCCTATTTTGCAAGGGAGCCAAAAGGGAAACTAGAGGTTATAGGCCCCACTTATTGGCCCTGAAACTTGTTAGGAAGAGGTAACTCCCATGTGTTAAACTGCATGTGCTTGTCTACTTGGACCTTGGAAAATAACAGCAGTATGCGAGTCACATGTGACTATGTCCTTGGCACTAAACCGCATAGTTTTTTTGTTCTTCTTTCTTGAGATTCCCTTTTAACAAGTTGATATGAAAGTATAGGTGCTTCCTCTTGATAACAATCCGTGTGAAAAAGCTACACTGTTTTACATTTATGAGTGCAATTGGAGGGTTGGTTTAGTGTTTCTGGGTACTATCCATTTGAAGTTTTGTGCAGAGCAATGATTTTCAGCTTGTGGCTTAACTTGTAATGTTTCATAGTTTACCAAGTGCCCTAAAATAGCAGTGTGTGGGATTACATGGAGGAAGTTCTTTTTTGTTTTGCTTTAGAATAAGGAGGTTGAACAAGGAGTCTAAAAAGCAAGTAGCCAAAGCATTAAGAGAAGTCCCTTAGACATTCTTTGTCTGGTCCATTATTATGTTCTACTGTAAAGGAATTCAGTAGAAATGGTCTACAGTTATGATCTCACCCATAAAAGAGAGAAAAAAAGGTTTCTTGGACCATACTTAAACATAAATGATGTTAAAAGAGAGATCTCAACTGGGCTGCAAATCACATTCAGGTTTTTCTGAATGTTTAGATGTTGATTGTTAACTTGGAAAAGGATTGTCACTTGTAGCTAAAAGTGTAGATATTACTCAGCTGTGCCAGTTGTCAAATGTGTCTTTTAACTGAAGATTTAACTAGTGTTTAAATGTTTAGACAAGTTAGCATACACTCTGTTACAACCTTTACATTTGGGGATGTCACAAAATTTTACTTAAGTGAGTATAACATGTCAAATGTTCATTTTCTGTATCAAACTATTTTTCCATAGGAATTTTAACCAAAATATGTAATTGAATTGATATTTCATTGAAATAACAATGAAATGATATCCAGATGTCCTAAGCTATTACAGGTAGGCTATATAGCCAGTGGCCACTCCACAGACAATCAGAACACCACTGACATTTTAAGTGTAGTGAAACTGTTCTGTGGTAGGGGTGAAATATACAGCTTGTGTATTAAACATTTTGTCATCAGTCCGAACCAACTTTCTCTAAGTTCTGTAAGAGGCTGCACAAAGTAATTCAACAAGAGAAACCTTAATGGACCTGACAGTGGGGGAAAAAAACAGATGACTTAAAGGTCTTGAGTAGTAATGGTTGTGTAGTCTTATGTTTGTTGATGTTTTACTTTCCAGATTGCGGATCATGTGGAAAACAGTGACGGTTTCCTCAGTAAGTTATCACTGTATAAAGGCCTGGCACTGATCGCCCTCGCTCAGCAGGGAAAGCAGCCAAGCCCTAAGCTGTTGGAGAATTGTATTCAAGGTAAATCACAGCTCTTACTATTGTTGCATTATGGCTTCTTCAGCATGTGGCCTTGACACTGAAGTTGATCAGTGAATGACCAAAGGTTGTAAAATCTGAAACCATGAAGTTTGAGTCATTGTTTCACAGCTTTTTATATCCATTAACCATTACAAACATAACAACTTGCTTATTTGTTCGCAGTGGGGACTGAAAAGGTCTTTTGTATGTTTTGACCTCCCATGTTTTCTTTTTGGCATGTTTCTTTAAAAAAACTGCCAAGTCAGTCTTTTACACTCAGTGTGGTCTTGTGAAACAATTCTCAGCAAAAAAAGTTTCCAAATCTTTCTGGAACCAAAGAATTATGTACTGTAAATGACACCTCCTCTGACGCGATATTGTTTTAACCGGTCATGCTGAGGTATTTAAAATCAAGTTGCAAGTCAAAGGAGTCCTTCTTCTCGGTCGCACTGATTTATGCTTAAAGAGGCACACTTATTCAAAAGCATATGCCCAAAAGTCCCATCTCTAAACTCGTGTGATTATTCAAGGCCTGTGTTGTTACAGGTGCAGGCAACATGGTAGTGGTTTGTGCTGGAAAATTGTTGTGGCTTGCTCTTCTCTGTCTCGCTAAACACACTTCCTTTAAATCATATTTCATGTCCCATTTTGACTTCAATATCTCTTCCAGCATTGGTAGCCACAATTTACTTTGTTAATGATAGTTTTCAAGTCTTCAGGGCTGAATTTTAAGAGTGTGTAAGCGTTCCTCTCAAATCTTCTGGATTTTTTTAAGGCTGTTTGTGTAATGGAAGCTCTATTAGCCACTGTCTTTGTGAAATCTTAGCATTTTAATAACATTTGTTACTATAAAAGTTAGTTGTCTGTTGTTGTGTACCATGTGACATTATATGGCCTGTGATGCACTGTTACCATGCCATGATCTATGCACTTCAACTGCACTTTGGTTTTATGTGCATTTTTCACCCCCAACCCCATTTGCAACTTTGAACTCTACCCAGTTTAGAAACAATAGTGTGGTGTTAATCTTTCTGCCTCACTATTTTTTCTGTCTGTTTGCAGTAATAAAGCCTGCATAATTTATCGTATGATCCTGTTTTTATAGTAATTTATCAAAAGAATAAAGAGCCATTTGTCTATTTTTAGTCAAGTCTAACAACTAACAATTTAATAAGTTACAATTTTTTGGAGAGTTAGATTTTCCCTTTGTGAATTATAAACGAGACAGTCTAATTCTAGGCTTAAAGAAGATCGTTCCTAATGATCACTTAATATTTCAGTAGTAGGTTTATAATTGATTACTAACTCACTGTCATATTTTGCATCACAATATGTTCAGAGTTTCCCAAACCCCAACTGGGCGATCCAAAGGACCTGCAATCGCTGAAAATGCAGCCCACTCAGGAAGATCCCCTGACTGTCTCGCAGACACTGACCAAACTGTTGGGAAGGGATACCATTCAGATTGAGAGCATCCCAGAGAAGAAGGGCCTTTTCCTGAAACATGTAGAGTATCAGGTCACCAGCCAGGTAAGGGCGAATCCCTGAACCACTATATTATTATATATATTTTGTATATATTTTAATGTTTTTATATATTTTATACGCTTTTATATATTTATGTGCTTGAGTTTATGTATGTATTTTTATGTATATTTATACACACATCTAGGCTATATATAAACAATACATGAGGTTTTCCACTGAAGGTGGCAGTTTTTGCAGTAGTGAAACTATCTATGCGTCATGCTTTTCACTATTGTTGCCTGCGCTCATGGCAGAAAGTCCCTAGAGTTTTTGGGAATTTCTGCCCTCCTCGGTGCTTCTCTTTTTTTTTTTGTCTTACATCTGTAAGGGGTTTTGAAATGTCCCAGGCTGGCATGGAGGGAAGCTAATGGCCCATATAAAATATGTGTTCCAAGAATGCTGCGCAGAGGCATGTCGTAGTGGAACCTTTGTGCCCTACCAAAACAGACATTTTGTTGTTTTTTTTGTGCGCTTTGAGACTCAAAGGGCCGAGGCTAACGTGTAGCCAACCATGTGTGTGTGGAGCCGTTTCCACCACGGCCAGACCGCAGCCAAGTGCAATGTTGACAGAGTGTGGTTCATGGCATGTGACGGCTGATTTGTAACCTTTCAGCGCTTCAAAATATCCGTGTACCGACGCTACAGCGACTTTGACGTCTTCCACGAGCTCATGCTGCAGAGGTTTGCCTACAGAATGGTGCCTGCCCTGCCACCCAAGAGGATGCTGAAAGGAGGTATGACCTCACATCCGTCAAAAAAAAAAAAAACAGCCAGCATAGACATGTAATCAAACCCATAGATTATAGTCTTTTAGTAGTCACATTTTGACATGTATGAAACCTCCTACTCTGGTTGTGGCTTGTTGTCCACAGCTTTTTATGGAGCGTTGCACAGGAGAGGGGAACACAAGAGTATAATTCTGCAGCTGTTCGATACTCTATGGGCTGCAAAGGAAGTGAAAGGTCTGTGCTGTCCACTTATTTGAATTGAGTTAAAACTCTGTCTGCCTCTTTCCCCTGATCCCTTTCGGCAGTGCTGACCTCTACTTCGGAGCAGGAGTTCATCGAGGGCAGGCGGCGTGCCCTGGCGAGGTTCATCAATCTGGTGGCACGACACCCTTTCTTCTCTGAGGATGAGCTCCTCAAGACCTTTCTGACCTTCAATGGTTCGGTGTGTGTCCTTCTCTCCCTTTTCCGTCCAGCCCTGAAATGAATAAGAGGTTCTACCTGGTTTTGCAATTTGTCATCAATCTGGCCCAAGCAGGATTATGTTAACACATCTACTGAGCTTTCCAAAGTCACTAGGCAAAAAGACTAAATATTACTGAGCAAAGAAAACACAACGTAATAGTGATGTTTGGATATAAGTGGTTGTATAGGATGATATTTTCATTAGGGTAAGGAGTCTCTAATATGCTATGGTCAAATATTTCTTAAACCTTTGCCTACTAGACAGAAATAATATTTTCGTGCATTTCCCTGCAAAATAATTAACAAGCAGGCCATGTAGTAAACACTTTAACTCAGAGTTAAAATGTATAATTGCTGCTTAAAGGGTGCAGGCAAGTTCCAGAAACATTGTACTAGGTGGACCTCTTTATATTATTTCTCAAGTTGTAAGGATAGAACCTATAGTTTTGGCAAAGTCTTGCCAATATTTGAATCAGTCGATTAAATTCCACTTTCCTATCCATGCTTCTAACACAGTTTGTTTATTGTTGTTAATGTCTTTGTTGAGGCCACTATGTTAGTTTACCATCTACAGAGTTAGGCCAGTGCACACTGACCTGACAACTAAAGGTCATTTAAACAAAATGTTGCTGAATTTTCCAGCAAGTGTGCTGGATCAGAACTGTGGACTCTCACTGTAAGTGTAACTATGTTGAGTGCTGTGAAAAAGAAAGCAGCTTATGTAATGTGTGAATACTGGCTTTTACATTGTTGCCATGACATCCAAGTGAGTTGATCCAACGCAAAGAACAGCTGGTGTGTCTAACTGTTCTTATGCTTGTAGGATGTCCAAACCAAACTGCGTGATGCCTACAAGAAAATGGGAGATGAGTTTTTAACGTGTCGACTTGCAACTCAAGCAAAGGTTTGTATTTCATTTTCATTGCAAATTATGTTGTTTTTAAGATGCATTTGCAAACAGCTCATCCAGCAGTCATGCTGAGTATTGTCCTTTGTCTGTGCCACCTCTAGGAGTATCTTCCAGCAGACATCCAGGCCCAGTTTTCCTCCAGCAGACAGCTGATCAGAAATATCCACAATAGCTTCCACAAGCTGCGGGATAGAGCAGAGACGATGGCTGCACGTTCCAAGGAAAACGCCACGGATCTCCTCATGTTTGGGAAAGAGCTTAGGTACCCAGCAAACACAAATCTTTCATTTTACCAATAAACAAATGCAAACTAGTCATGTGAATTTTTACAACCTTAATGGTCCTGTAATAAAACAAAGATCGAACCTTCTTTTAAAGTTTTTTTAAGACTTTGCATTTGAAATTGACTTCCTTTTGGAACTGTTCCACATAGTCCCTATGATCGATCTCTCCGCAGTTTTCCACCAGCAGTTTTTGCTTCTGGCTATCACAGAGAGTTGTGAAAAAAAAACTAGTGAATGTGCCTCTCATCACACCAAAAGATGAAATGCTTTGTGCGTAATTGTTTTGGACATTTTGTGCTTGTGTATCTCCAGAAATGCCTTCTGCAACGTGTCCAATCAGTTATAGATTCCAACTTGTCATTTGTCTGTTTCAGTACTTTGGGCACAGACAGCGCTCCTCTGCCTCCCCTGGCTTCATCACAAAGCACGTGGGGGTCCCTGAGACAGTCCATCAAAGGGCTGTCAGTGGAGTTTGGGCTGCTTGCTGACAAAGCCATGCAGCAGGTAAGGAGCTAGCCACCCGCAGATGACACACAGTACCCAGTGGAAGGATTCAGGGGGATTCTAGCCAAAATTGCTTTTTTTCGCTCCCCTGCTTTCCATCTCATCCCATTTTCATTTTTTTAATAAAGGGAAGAAGAGAGGAGGGTGATGTGGTGGAAAAACTGAATCTCTTTCTGGATTTACTTCAGTCATACAAGGCAAGTCTGCATGACAAAGCTGCTCATGGATTTTCATAAGAGTCTGTGGAGAGTTAAGTTTCATAGCTTGTTATGATTGCGCAATGCTGATGTTGAATCCGTGCCATAATCTGATCCATTGACGCACTGAGCCCAGCAGATTTCACTTAATAATTCGGCACCATCTGCTTGGTTGAGTTGGGTTAATTACTTCATTTTTGACACATACAGTATTACCCAAGAGTCTTGCCTCCGTAATCTTTAAATTTCACCCTGAGGATATTTTTATTTAGAGAGGTCTCCACCTGGAAAGTGCATAATATTAAAAAAGGTTGTAAGTAGGGCAATTTAAATCATTTGCATGCTCGTTCAAGGTGTACTATCCCTGTGAATATTGCTTGAAGTAGAAAGTAGGAAAAAAATGTAAACCTAAAAGCCAAATGAAATGGTGCTAGTAGCAGACTAGTAATTAGTGTGAAATTAATATTATATATGAAATCATTGCATACTTGGTTTGCTTGTCTCAGCACCATTTTAAGGACCACTAAAAAAGATTAAATGAAAATAGCTATGTTATGGGTGACAGTCGCTTAGGACAAAAAAGGACTAAACGAGGAAGTGAAGGGTTGCTGCTGGTTTGATTGTGGCTCCTCCTGAGTAGGTCAAAGTGTCCTTGACTAAGACGATGTGCTGTTTGGCACCTTGCATGGCAGCTTTCTGCCATCTGTGTACAAGTATTATATTAGAGTATTGTATATAAATATATATTATAAGTTGTAAAGTGCTTAGGGTATTCTGCTGAGCTTGAGAAAGTGCTGTATAACTATAAATGCAGTCCATTACTATATACCTCACTCACAGATTTATTTATTTTTTCTTTCTTGTGCTAAAGGCTGTTTTGCTTGGCTGTTCTTTTGTTTTGTTTAGGATCTGTGTGAGCGCCACGAGAAGGGCGTGCTTCACGAGCACCAGCGTGCGCTGCAGAAGTACGGTGTGATGAAGAGGCAGATGATGAGTGCCACTGTGCAGCCCAAGGAACAGGTGTCGGTGGAGCAGCTGGAGTCTCGCATCGTACAGGTGAGCACTGTGTAAAGACTCACACAGAGTCACTCATCACTCTCTCTGTGGGGGTGACAGCTAAAACGCACGGTGTGACATTTATACATTAAACGGACTCCTGACATATGTAAATGAACACATTTATATCAGTGGGCACACATTAGATAAACCAGTGGGTGATGGAATTTTGACAGAAGACTGACTGGATGGGCTGAAGAGCCTGCTTGAGCTTTGGTACTTTTCCAGGAAATGACACTTAGCACTGTGTATCCCATACACAAGCTGTGTATCCTACCAGAATGCAAAGCAAGATGCTATTCTTAAACAGTGGCTTATTATTCTGTATGCTAGTTGGATGACCAGACATTCCTGTTTTCGAGGAACGGTTCCCCTTTTTTGTGGTGTATTTGGTAAAACACACGAAAATGTACTTCGTCCCAGGTTTTTGTAGCAAAAAACATTACTTGTTTTAATGATGTTGACTGCAGAACTGGGTATGTCCCTGTTTTTTTTTTTTCAGAATAATGTCCCCAGTTTCTATCTTGGACTTTGGTGACCATAATGTATACTCTCATGTTTAAGTATAAAATTGAGTGTGATGATAAGAATTGGCCTATACCAGTAGTGTAGAGTGGTTTCCATGCCTGGAAAGAATCGCAGGCCTTGGTATCACTCTAATTTTATTTCTGTTTTTGTCCCAAAGCAAGAGAATGCCATCCAGACGATGGAGCTGAGGAATTACTTCTCCCTGTTCTGCCTCCACCAGGAAACGCAGCTCGTATTCATATACCTGCCCATCACGTCTCATATCTTGGGGGCTTTCGTCAATTCCCAGGTGCAGGGACATCGAGAGGTGAGCTGTTCTTGTTGTGGTGAGGGTAAGGGTGACCATTGCATCAGTGTCGCAATATTTACTAGCAGTGTTGACTAGAGGTGTGCCACTGCCAACCCACATCTTTGGTTGAAATAGCCCTGCAAAGAGGAATTTCACTTCTTATTATTGTAGTTTTTATAATAAATCAATATGATATCAGTACTCCTGTTAAAATGTGTAGTCAAGGGGCCAAGTTTTTAGTGGTTTGTTTGTCTTTTGGTTAGTAGACAAGAATGGAATGGCGCGTCTGCGGTTTGTAGACTAAACAGGTTTGCATGAGGACACCAGTCACACCAGTCTTCTCTCTCATTCTCTCACTCCCTCTCTCTCATTTCCTTCTCCTCATCCAGATGGGTGAGGTGTGGAGTGCACTCCACCCCAAGCTGAGCTGCCTGTTCGGGGCCAGTAACGGCCTGCAATCCCCACCGCTATCACCCAAGTAGAGACACATGGAGTGCGACCTTGCATGGTGTGATGTGGCAGTGATCTGGTGTGACAAGCAAGACAACTGAAGTCTCCTGGTGCTACACAGCGAGCACTAACTTGGGGAAAAAAGAAACACTACATTCCTTCACGCCCTGTGCCTTGGCTAACCGAAATTGATAACCCCAACACTTTGTGTGATTGCCGATAGTGTCTTTCTGTTGTCTTTGAACAGGGTTTACAGGGAAAAAAGGTTTTTGGAAAAGGAAGGATATGTTGAAGAAATTGAAACCATTGGCACTGACATATTGTCAAATTGTTTTCAGCAACATGAAGGTAGTGTTAAGCAACTAAAATGTTTCTATGTGAAGGCTGAATTTAAAGAAATATTACTGATAAACAAGGGATTTTCACCAGGATTTGAACCTGGTAACTAAGTGTTTGTGTCCCCTGAAAATACCATGCCTATAACACAGTAATAATTCAGATACTGCTCAGTATTTTCAATTTAAGAGTTGCTAATATATGCATTTGACATTGTTTTGGATCATGTCATATATTAATTTAGTTAAAAATAGATTCATGATGTACAGTAAATGTATAGACTATGATGTTCTATAAAAATACACTAGCAATTGAAGGTGCAATATTTTGAAGCAAGAACTATAGATTGAAGATTTGTTCTGTAACCCTTGTACCAGAGGATGGCAGTAGTGTTGAGATTTCTGTAATTTTTTGCACAGAAACAAAACTTGGTAAAATATTTCTTAAAAAATGAAGCATTTGATCAATTTCCGCACAATCTTTAATGAAATTGAGTTTTACTAATGAAAGTGATGTTTTTTGTGGACTTGTATAACCAGTTGGAAAGTCTTATGTACACAGCTGTTTATTTCCCAAGTAATGTACTCAATGAAGGGACTTTTCTGACTTATTTTGCCTTGTACATTCAAGCACATATCAGTACTGTGAATGTAGATTGTAGCTGCTACGCCTGAGCCCACAAATTTCAAGCAGTTACTAACTTTCCCCTTAAATGCATGTACATAGCAAGAGTTCACTTCTGAACACTGTGCCAAAGAACCATTTCAGGTAAGAACAGACGAGAGGCCTTTAGGATCAGTAGATGCTTAGTATCAGGTTGGAGCACTGTTGGTGGGCAATCTGCAGCAACATGATCTCACTGGCATCACTGACAAGAAGACCAGTTAGTGCGGTGCTGATGCAGTTTACAGTTTGGATGGATTAAAGAGACACTTTATAGTCTTGTAAACACAACATCACAGTGGTTCAGGTATACTAGTTGATCTAAATCTTCACTGCTGAGCAAGCCTTACTACATATTTCCATATTTTTCTTGCCAAGATTAACTACCTTAAAATTGAACACTGATTTGTTTTACTATTGCAGTTATAAGCTGGTTATGATTTGGTGGCATGCCACTACTTTTATGACCTTATTTTCATCTCAGAAATGTTTATTTCCTGTCAACTGGAGCTAGTAACCATAGTGTGTTTTTCCCTCCTGATGCCATTATGTTACTGCCGCTTGCAAGACCATTTGCTTACATTTTACAAGACACTCCATTTCAGAGAAATATATGTATGTTTACAAAGTGTTTTTTGTGTGGTCTTTATGAAATCTATTTTCTTTAATGTTAATCTCTAAATAAAATTTAGAACATGCCATTACTCAATTTTATTGAAGATTAAAAAACATTTATTATTTCTACAGTTATCACTTTGAGAACATTAAAGCAGCTTCTTGGAAAAACATGAGATGGAAAAAAAGAATTCAAATTAACCACATACTAATGTATCCTGTTTGCAAAGGGGAAAATCTAGTCTTTGTACTACACATTTGCCAAATGAAATCATTTGCTCTATGTGATAATCATACTCCATATATCTATACAGCTTCTAACATAATTCTGGAACTGGTCTCAATAAAGTGTAGATAGCACAACCTTTAAGGCAGGCCTTCAACAATAAATGGCCTTTAAATCCAGCTGAGGTATTATTTAAACCACCCCGAGCCCTTGTACATGTTCAAAATGGCACATTAAAGAATAATGTGTACATATGACACTTTTATGTGAATACATTTAGGCTTTCAGTTGAAACAAGGATTTTTTCTGATTTCACCCAGCACAACACACAACAGAAACTTCCCAAGTACTCCAACACTGGGGAAATCGAATATAAAATTCTTTTGCGTTTTTTAGACTTTCACTTCTAGATCTAGAACTAGAATCTTATAAGCTTTCATATGGCCTAGAGATAATAAAGAGGTGTAGGATGAGGTTTTGTTAAACCTCATTCACCTCCTCAAGTTTGTGTTCCACAATTAAATCGTGGCCTTGAAATTTGAAATAACCAAGGAATTTCTTTCTCTGGAGCATCAGGGGGAACCACAGAGGGTCATCTGCCCACATCTGGCTGAAGGGAATTTTGTCGCAGTCAAACCACTGAGGTCTCATTTCTAAAAGAGAAAAATGCATTTTTTTAGAGAAGGGAACCAAAACATTCATTTTCAAGTTATTTCAATGTTGAAATTTATTACAGACAATACCATCTGATTCTGTTGGCTCTCCATGGAATGAGTCTGCTCTAAATATGTGGACATCTAAAATTTCGGTGTCTCCGATAAACTCAAATTTAATGTTTCCAATTTTATCCAGTGTATCCACAGTGAGACCACTTTCCTCCAGCAGTTCTCTGTCAATGCAAAAACAAAAAATATATGTTCATTGTTATAACAACAAAACATTCTAATCTTGTTGCAACAAAGGTCATCATCTCTTGATCAGAATTAAAGCTACATGTAGGATTGTGGCCAAGGCCAAAGGGCATTGTTCCCTCTCTAGAAGCAGGTAGCAAGACACATAATCAAAACCAAAACAGAATTTGTAGACTGTAAACTAAGTTCTAAGATGTGCATATCCTTGATGGCCTGTTGTGAAGTCAGAACTGAAATTGTATCATGTTTTCTTTACCTCTACTGACACGTCATGACCTTTTTTGATTGCTTGCCACATGTTTTTTGCATGTGGCCCCCTTAAGCCCACCAGATCATTTCTTGCGCTGCACTGACAGTAGGTTGTGACTGCAGCAGGTCATTACTAACGGCCAGGAAAGCTGAGCAAAATGAGCTTGAATAAGCTGCAGTATGCCTTCCCACAACAGGGGCCTTGATTCTCACCTGTGGGCTGCTTGCTCAATAGTTTCGCCTGGCTGTACTTTTCCTCCGAAGCCATTCCATTTCCCTGCTCCAAATCCTCTTTTCTTCATACCCAGTAATACTCGGCCTGGCTGCACCACCAAGACGAGGGTCAGAAGCTTTGAGGTTAACATGACATCACTGGGAAGAGGGGACAGTGTGTCAAAATACATGTAGCCTACATATGCACATTAGTTCATATTTTAAACTCCATTTAAAAAACGTCTAAAAGGCTATTGTTATGTTTTCCTGTGAGTAGTCAACTTATTCAAAAAGAAGACCATTAGCACACACGAGTGTGTGCATAACTCTTTGCACTTGCTCTGCGTCCTAACATAACTGAACAAAACATTTGACATGCGATCATAGAACTCACGGAGGTACCAGAGGTTGTTTTGAGTCTTAGAGCGACCTCTCCGAAAGGGTTTGTTTCTTATGGCATCTGTATGATAAGGGATCGGCAAAGATTTGTTCCCGCTTGTACTGTAAAGCAGGATGAAAATAATTATGAACGAGGCGGTCAAACTATAGAAAATGTGGATGTATTGTGCTGAGGGAAAGTAAGTAATTCAAGACTGCCGCAACGAATACAGGTCTGTGGTGTTACACTTAAATGTGAGCGACTATGGTGGTAGCCTCGTGTGTCTACTGCGTCTACTTGGTTAAAAAGAAATTGTTAATAATTTAAACAACACGATACAAGAGAGTGGCGTTGGTAAAGAACAAACGCAAGATTTTAGTTTGACTGTAGGTAGGTACGGATATTGCCGACATTGTAATCCACCGCGCGCAATAAGTCAGTGCACCTCTACACCAACATGCGTTCGTTTCATTGCTAGCGTCATTTCCTGTGAAAACAACGCTCATGCGACCCTGATGTGAGCGTTTTGATTAGGCAGGCTGTTGAAAGTACATTTTAGCAAAACCATACGAGTTATGTGGAAATCCTCAATGCTTTTCCACAAAGTGTGCATCCACACATCAGCAGCTATACTGAAGAAGGCACCTCAAACTCTAAAGGGAAGGCGCCCAGCCGAACAGCGATGGATTGTTAGACAACTTAAAGATCCATTTGTTAAAGCGGCACATGTTCAAAATTACCGCTGTAGGAGTGCTTTTAAATTATTGGAGATAGATGACAAGTACAATATTCTGAGACCAGGCTTCAGTGTGGTAGACTGCGGAGCAGCCCCCGGTGCATGGAGTCAAGTTGCTGTTAAAAGAGTAAACTCAGCAGGGAGAAAGTGAGTTGGATCCATCCAGAGAATAATGTTTTTATTATGTATTTGTCATTAACGGACTTATTCCCTGAATGTAAGCTTTTTGTAGCTAAATGCTAGGGTACTGGCCATAGCCTATATTGTGGATGGGAGTCATCCTCAGTGTCCCATTAATATGAGCCGTCATTGATGTTGGCTTTTACAGATCCTGAGTATCCCCGTGGAGCTGTCATTGGTGTCGACCTCCTGCACATTGCCCCTCTTGATGGCGCACACTTCCTGTCCAATCAGGACATCACCAACCCTTCCACCCACGTTCAGCTTCAGAGGATCCTACCAGGTGGCCTTGCTGATGTCATCCTCAGTGACATGGCCCCCAACGCCTCTGGTTTCCGTGAGATGGACCACGAGAGACTGATCTCCATGTGCCTTTCGCTGCTAGGCCTTGCAGACGTGGTTCTAAGGCCAGGAGGCTGCCTTGTTTGTAAGTACTGGAATGGAGGTCTCGCCCGAAAACTCCATCAGGGACTCACAGAGCGGTTTGAGGAGGTGAAAATAGTCAAGCCTCAGGCCAGTAGAAAAGAGTCGGCTGAACTGTTTTTTCTTGCCAGATTGTTCAAAAAGAGGTAACGACTGTGGACCATGCAGATGTGTAGATCTAGATCTGAAATAAATGTATGGAACAGCATCCTTTAATTTAATTTTGAAAAATAATTACCTTATCATTTCATCCTGGTGTGGGGAGTTGCAGTCATCTGACATGTTTAACAAAAATTATCTGAGACTATTTGCATCGCATCTGAGTAAACATGGTAAAACTCCATAGAACTGCATCGCTTTGTAGGTATCTGAAATGCATTCATTGAATCTCATGCATTTTTTTAGCCTATCATTTTGTGGTGAGTCACCCAGAGAGGTTACTGAATGACTCAGTCAGACTCAGAGAGGATCAGAAAACAAAAGCCTAGTTACCATATTGGAGGATTATATAACCGTGATAGTGTTTTTCCCCCAAGAGTTAAGCATGTAAAGTTTGTACTGTATTTCTTTTTGTCAGTGTTGTTTTTTTGAACTCCTTTACCATTTTTAAGATTTATTGTGCTGGCTTCACTGGGGGGGACAGAATGTAGGAGTGCAATTTTGTGTTATATTTGAAGACATGCACTCTCACGCAAGGGTCTCTTGGATGCATGTCCATTGAGTCATGGTCAACAGTTCTGACTGTTTGGCTAATATGTTTTATCATCATCATTTATTGTTTAGGGAAAACTGATTCAGCATCAAGTACTTTTACAGCAATGCTCTGAGTATGCAATCAAACATTTAAAAAAAGAGCGAAAATATGCAAAAAATAAAAAGTGAAAAAGGATACTTAAAAAATAACATTTAAATCAGTTAAGACCACTGAACAGGACTGAACAAGAACACTGTGCAGGACTTATATTATCTATTAAAGCCTTAAATTTGTCTGCAGACACAATTTGGTCAAACTTGAAAACGTCTTGTAGTTTGTTTCATTTAATTGGTGCAGAAAAGGAAAAAGCAAATTTACCAACCTCAGATTTTATAAAACCCTGTGACCTTGTATTATGTGAACTGCGCCTAATTTTTAAACGTGAAGTAAGATGTGGAGGTAATCTACCTCACAATGACTTGTTTCAAACTGATTTGTAGATGTCCTTAAGGAGACGAATAGTGAGTATGTGTTGCCCCTAGCATTTATCCTCTCCACCATTAATACATTGTCCAAGGAAATGGAAAATGCGCTGCATGGCACATGGCTCGGAGATGAGTCTATCTTCACATTCTGTAATCAGACACAACATTACTGGGAGTGTGGATAGCTTCAGAGGCTATTTCATGGTATTTTTAAAATCTCTTGATGAATCATTATGCCTCACAGGTATTGAAATTGATCATCTTAGGTGGCTTGAAACATAAATAACTGTGTTATCCAGGCCAAATATATGAGATGGAGCATCCGTCTGTGAAATGATGTATTGTGTTTGACATCAACCAGAGGATGGAGCTCTTGAGTCATCATTGGAGCTGTAGCTCTCAGTCCAAGAATTTCAATAATGTCTTCGCTTAAAAATAGTAAAAAGTTGTTCATTATCATTGTTGATATATAACCTATACAATCCATGCAATATGTTGTACAATGGCATCTTTTTCATCATATGCATGAAGTTGACAGTCAATGAATAGCTGTCTGGACCTTAGCTGGGAAGCTGTTTCGATATGTTGAAATATGCAGTCATTTAGACATCCAGGCTCCTTGATGAACACACAAATGCCTATTGTTTACTTAAATGGTTATCACTGTCTGTTGTGAAATGTTTTCTTTGTAACGACAGATCTTAACTCAAGTTGGCCAGTTAGTGTGGGAGAAAATACTTTTTGCAATTTATTTTTTGAACAGGCATTTTAATAAATACTGACAAAGTGCAGATGACAAGATGAGATGATGTTCCATCTTAAATGATGATGGGAAGCCAAAACTCTGCATCTCATTACCATCTGTGGTGAAGTGTTCTAATGACCCATCAACTCCTAAAGAGAGCCTCTGCAATTACTTTCAATCACTAAGTAATGAGCACCTCCACTACCCGTACTCTTAAACTCATACGTGACTCTAGTTTTGGCCTTGATGCGTCAGGTTTATGACACCTCACAGCAATTCTGACACAGCTCTTTTTAACAAGATCAAATTGTGTAGAATTACCCTCGGGAATGGCTAATTATGGGTGAAGTAAGGACATCCGCTGTCCTTGCTACAGCTAATCAAATATTGCTTACTATTTTACACAGATTATGTGGACAGTGAGAGCCAGAACAATGCAGTGCTGTGTTATATGCAAGTTGTGTCAGAAAGGTCAAGACATAGGTAAAGGACTGAGACAAACCAGCAAAAAATAACCAAATAAAATCTGAACAGAAATGGAATTTAGCATGAATAACTTGGTCTTTGGCTGTGGAGGTTAAAGCCTCTTTAATTGGTGTGGCAAATGCATTACTTTAACAATAGCTCTCATGGTGTTTTAACATGACAGATGAATAAAGGTCTTTAATGATTTAATTGTATTTAAATAATCAATGTCTGGTTAATCCCAAATATATTTCATATGAGTAAATGTTCTTCAAATTAGCACAGAGTTAATATCCCAGCTGAAATCTGATTAAAACATAAAATGGTTTTTTTTTTTTTTGAAGTCTGGTCAACCCATGAAATGGAAATTTTTAAACCTAATTATGGCTGGATTTGCATGCATTTGTGGCAGTGCAACGGGAAAAAAACACAGTTCACAGGAGTGAATTAATTACATCTTCTAATGCAGCATTTTGGCTGGTGTGTCACTTGAAGGATGCTAACTCTGTGTGTAGGCCTACTTTAAAGGTCCGCCTCCCGACCCTGTGACACAAAAAGTTTACCAAAAGCATAACATTCCTTTACCTCTCAGAAACCCTTCCTTGAGTGCCCTTGCCTTTGACCAACTGACTTCCTGACTTTGCTGGTCAATGAAGTTCTTTGATGTTTTGAAGCACATTTTAATAATATGCCTGCAGCTTGGAGTTCTGCTGCATATTTAGATTCAATCATACAATTCCCCTGAAGATGACTGCAGTTGCTTAGGGGCAGAAGCTGCTTCCCTGTCTTCAACACATCTATTTCTGAGCAATCCTTAGGGACGCTGCATTCCAGGTTAATTTGCTTTTGTCAGGACAGCTGGTGGCTTGTACAAAAATATCAGTCAATTAAGGGAAACAAATTATTTGTGAGAGAAGGGATATGCACCTCCAATTTAATTAAGGAAACGAGAGATCACCTCTGTGGACTTTGAGGGTTTTGGGCTGCAACTCAAATAGTGCCTCTGAGGAACAGCTTCAAGTTAACTTACTCTCCCTCTTCCCAGCTCTTTTCAAATGTGTTATAAATGTTATGCAAATCATCGCTAAAAAACCCATTTACATGCTCTTCAAGGAGTAGAACGAAAAACGAATTCCTCCAAGAATTTAGGCCTTAAATGATTAAAAATTATTTTTTTGAAAACTTACTCATGCTGCCTATATACAGTACTCTCCTTTCTAGACCACTTAAACTATTTTAACAGGTACACAGCACATGCAGTATTTCTGAACTTGGCATGTTTCATACACATCTAAAGTGCTACCAAAAAAAAAACAACATTTAGTCCAGAGAGACTCTCATCTGCATCAATCAACCACCCTGAAAAGAGCTCCATGAAGCGGGCACACAATGGATGGCCTCCCTCCCGCACGACTAATGGATGGATACCTGCTTTCCCAAGCCAATGGATGAATGAGCCCTTTTGCTGCAATGCTGTGGGCCTGCAGACCACAGATTAAAGTGCTCTCCCACCACCAGCTAAATCAGGGTGGGGGGGTTGGGGGGGTGGGTTTAGAAGGGTGGTGACAGTGCACTGACACAGCCTATTTACACCATGCCAGACTTACGCAAACAATTACCATCAGAATGGTGTCGATAGGAGAGGAGACAGGAACGAGAGAGAAGAAAAAGTGTCTCTCATAACTTTGCAAAACTTTGGAGGCAGTTTTTACAATGTAACATTGGCCAGATATTGGGTGTGTTGGAAATGAGAGAGAGGTGGTGCAGACGAGACTGTGCCGTCATCATGCCAATTGATCAGTGAACCTCTATATTGGCACATGGCAGTCAGTGTCAAATGCTCGTAGGTTGAAATATATATCCACACTAAAAATAATTGAAGATGGTAAGTGGTTAGGCAAAATACTTTTTCAAGCACTTGTTGACTAGGAAAGATGATGGTATAAAATTACAGTGTGGAATAGATTATATTGAGCAGTCTTCAAAGAAGACCATCTAACTAACCCTCAGACAGCTGTGCATCTTAAGAAACCCCACCCTATAACATTTAGTACACAGTGTGCCTCTGGCAGCTAGGCTAGAGGCTGGGTGGGGAGCAGGGCATGCCTTTGAATATTCATTTCAGGTAGGATCTCTGCATTTGCCAGGATGCAACAAGGCACGCTCAAGTGGGCGCCCGAATCACAGAAGTGCTTTTTCCGACTTCCCTGTAATTACAAAACGTGTCACCGGCGTTAATGCGGCATTACAAAACAGTGCATGTCTAAAAGTAATCAAGAGTTCACCAGAGGCTTACCTCTCTGAATGAACACCGGAGCAGCATTAGGGTCACGGTCCACGGGAAATGACAAACGATAGCCCCGGACAGACCTGCTGGGATTGCATCACACTGCTTCATTTCAAGAGAGAAAATATTGTTTGCATAGCTCGAACTTTGTTGTGGGGGAAAGAGGAGAGAGGAAGACCATCATTTGCCCTCTGTTCTATTTACCAATCAACAGATTGTCTGATGTGCTTCAACTAACCCAAAATTCCATTAAAACACAGCCCTATCATTGGTCCATCTTGGTTAGCTCTAGAGAGAAAGCAAAAGAGAGCGAGAGAGTGAGAGAAGGGGGAGATAGGTACCAAAAAGGAGTGATGCTAAGTAAGAGAAAGAGAGAGAGAGAGAGAGAAAGACAGGTAAGGAGAGAGAGATAGAGAGGGAGGACGAGAGCCACGGGTGCCTTGGGTTCGTCTGAGTCTGTTTACTCATATGGACAGCCTTGCTATCACAAGGAGCAGCTGTTCTCTCCTGCCTTTATGTGCCTGACAATGAGATTTTGTGAGCTGAATAGAGACTGTGTTATTGAAAGCAGTTAACCTTCAAGGCTCGCTGTGACATAGGGGGGTGGCAGGCGAGGAGAGGATGTCGGGGACTACGAAAGCTGGACCTGCCTCTCAGTGGGCAGCTCAATGGTATCATCCACCACCTAGGGAAATATAGAATGACTGACGGATCAATCTAACCGCCCCGCAGTTAAGATGAGTGGATTCATGATCTCTGTGCAATTTACAATTATGCCAGTGTCATCAAGCACACGATAGGAGCTTTACTATTCATGTTTATTCTCTTTTGCATGGCGGCTTTTTGTGGCACTTCACTTCTGGACCACACCAAGTCTTCAGCATCAGCAGTAGGGGATGTTATAAATTATGTTAGTTACAGACTGAAACATGTTCTGCTCTCCAGATGTCTAGAACAAGGCTCAGATCTCAACATCTTTATTCAACAGTACATCTAATAAGGTTCATTGTTGTACACAGGCCTTCTACAAGTCCACACACTGAAACATATATGACACTGGGGGATAATTTACAAGCTAGTAATAATTACTGCTTACTGCTATATTTATGAGAAAACATGTCAACAAACGTTGTCAACGTTGAGTGTAATTGCTTATCTTCTCAAAATTGCTCAAGGGTGTATATGCATGTGACAGTTGTCCCGTTTAATTGCTGCAACTACGCTCCTATACTGAACAATTAACATCAAAGTTTAAAACATAGAGGCAGAACATAAATATATTTAAACTTCAAGCTATCAAGGAAAACTGATGTCACTCTCACCATCAGAATGTTTTTAATATAGTAAAGACTCTAAAAGAGATGAACTGATGTGTCTACATCAGACAACAGTTTCAGGGTACACTATGTAACTGCTACTGCCACCCTGAGTCACACATTCAACCCAGGAATAGTTCTAAAATGCAGCATCCCTATACAGATATTTATAAAAAAAAAAAAACACTTTTGCTTCAGGATGGCACTGTGGTTTATTATTAATTTTAATTTCAAGTCTGTGAAGTCCTCAGAGAGAACTACAGAAAGTTTTTCTGTTTATTGCATGCAAACACCCCCCCATACACCCACACACACACACACACACACACACATACACACACACAGACACATGCACAGCACAGAGCATTTATGTTTTTGGACAGGTTGAGAGTGCAGAGTTCCCAGGCCTCTCTGCTGCGGACCAATTACTTCCCTCATTTAATTAAGCTGTCAGGGGACAGGTGTGGAACCGGAGCACAGGGTTCTTGAACCCTTTGGCCGCGCCTGGCAGAAAGATAAATGAGAAGTTGCTGCAGGGATTGAGAAAGAGAGTGAGAGACAGCTGGGCCAGGAGCTAATTCTGGGTATGGCTCACTTCATTCAACCACGTTACCTGTGGGGAGACGCACAAACCATTTGGTACCAATTGTGCCAGCTGTGGACAAAGTGTTAAAGATGCTTGCTTTTAGTAGGCATAATCTAACAAGTATGTCGATGCCATGTCTTGCACAGGATGTTCCAGGCAGGAAGTGATTACTGCCTGTTCAAATAATGCTGTGGCAGGGACTTGCTGTCATTTTGCCTTC
Organism: Setipinna tenuifilis; assembly: GCA_030347295.1. Classification (NCBI taxonomy): domain Eukaryota; kingdom Metazoa; phylum Chordata; class Actinopteri; order Clupeiformes; family Engraulidae; genus Setipinna; species Setipinna tenuifilis. The sequence continues at coordinate 24,409,702 of CM059266.1, read as the reverse complement.
TTCTGTTCTGATTCAGAAGACAGCAAATTGAAGTTGTAACCCCTCGCTGGTCTAGTCTGCGCATCTGTGGTACATTTTGTCATGTCGTTATTATGCATTCTGTGCCCTCAGACAGCAGGTCAGAGAAATGTTACTATTTTTATGTTCCCTGCCAAGTTGGTGCGCATCCTGGGGAGTTTGAGAGATTTATATTCTGTGGATGTTATTGACATCTCGCTGAAGCATGTGCAAGTTCATCACCTTCAACGCCCGCTCTTAATTTCCCTAAATGGTCCTTGCATTTCAAATCCGACCCCATCGAGTCAGAGACATCCACTTAGCATTTCCTAGTTATGGCTGGCTGCCCCACTGGCTTACTTAAGGTGCCCAGATGGAGGCCTGGGAGTCTTTTTGGGCACTCAGGGTCATTAATCTTCCTAAAGATGCTGAAGGCAGCATTTGACACATCAGTGCGGTCAGCCCTGTGAGGAGATCTGGCCTGGTGGAAAGAGGCGGTAGTCATATGGCGAGGGCCGAGCGCTTCTTCAAGTATGCTGTTAGTGAAATGTGGAGCTGGTTTCCAGAAAGAGGCCCTGAGGGGGTCTCCATGGAGATCTGAAGAGGCCCAGCGAGGCGGACCACTGTGGTTTCTGCGGAGACACACAACAAGACGCCTCCAGCGTGAGTTCACAAGTCACTGGTAGAGGAATAGAGTGAAGACTCTCTTGCAAGATATCTTACACTTTCTGCAAGACAGCAGACAGCAGGAGATTCAAAAATGGAGTACGACTGCTTTACAATACTGCTTAATGAGCTCTATTAAACACACACTCACCCAGGGGTTGTGTTAGCATTTGACTGGCTGGACTTTGTTACTTTTTGTTTTTGTCATGTCGTTTAGACAAATTAAACTTTATGTTTTACTTTGAAGAAGATTCCAAGACTCCATGCTGCAATACCTTGGAAGAACTTAAACGTTCATTTAGTGCCCAGACGCATCAGGTCACAGACCACAGAGGTCACAACACCCTTTTGTTAAATTACATGGCTGATTTGTCTACAGAAGCCTGTGATTTCAACACACATTTAAAATGCGGCTAACATCATTTCATGGTGGCCAGAGCATCAAGTCAACCCATGAACTGAAATAACTTTTCAGACATAAAATTTTAAGGGGCGTGTGGCTCGATAATGGCCCTGGCTTCATACTGAGATGTGCAAAATGAATAAAAAACACATCCATTTCTAAGCCATTCAGCAAGATGTGCAGGAAGTGATATGATTTTTATGTCCCCCCATTCCATGCACAATATATCATACTGACAAAAAAATAATTAGTGTTGACTGCACCTCTCTGTGGCAATTTAGACTGATTTGCATAGTGTATCTTGGTGTTGAGGGGAGAGAGGTAATGGCTTTGGATTAACTTCACTCTAAAATGCCATGAAATCCTCCCGTGGAGTGGAATGAGTTTTTTGGGTGGATTCCCTTCAGAACCTGACCAATTCAAATTATTTTTAACCTGCTGTTTCCACTTCCACGCTCTGACGGTAATCAGGTTTATTTGTGCCATCACCTGCTTCTGCCCCCAGAGTGCGACTTTAGAAGAAGAAGCTGCCATACTTTTATGTTCTTTTTTATCTAATATATAATACTGAACATGCATCTAACATACATTTTTCATAGCCTTAGCGAAAAAAACACAACATACAACACAGTAAAAACAAATCTTCAAAAGAAAAATTCTTTTAAAGTAATGGGGTGATTCAAAAGGTGATCTATGTAATATCTCAGTCTTTATTTTGTCCCCTCTGCTCCTTCGTGTGGATATGCAGGCGGAGACTGCCTGACATCAAAGTGCAAATTACACCTAATTAACTCATTACACCCTGTGCATGATAAACAAAAAAATGCATATGAGATGAATATCAAAAAAAAAAAAGTTTGGTGCCTCGAGAGTGCAATCAACCAGTGTTGCTGTGGTGTTTGCCAAGCACAGTGGTATAAAGTGCCTTTGCTTACAGACATCTCATGTTTTGCCTGATTGCCAAAGGAAGTGACATAATGAGCAAAGGATTGGTCTTTGAAGTTCATTACTGGGCAATGCAATCTCACGCAGGATCTCCCTAATTATGCCTGTCGCATCTTAGAAAGTGGATCACGCTGTGTTTAATCTATAGCAAGGAAAACTTGAATGAACAAAACATGAAGAAAACAACACATTTATGTATTTATATTCACAAGATCCAAGGGATGTCAGGTATTAGGCAGATTTTTTTCTATTCTAATGACTTTATTGTTTACATGTTGGTACAGTAGTGTTTTCCATTTGATCAACAGACATTCACATGTAATGTAATAGGAGCAAAACTGTAAGCTGATAGACAAAATGTTACCAAACCTAGAACAAAAACTGGACTGGAAGTAAACATGTATCCACAATTTAACTGATGGTAAAATCAGTTAGAGTGGTTAATATAGTGGACAAATACAATTAATCTCACTTTGTGAAACAACCGAATGAGCCCCAGTATTACCAATCAGTATACTGTATACTGTAAGCAAGAGGCATGTAATGATAGACATATGTATGGTTGATAGATGACCAATTCATACTAACCTACATGTCAAGTGCATTGAATACTGTAATGCACACTGCACAGACTTTGTCTGGCGTGGTCTGCAGATTATATAAGTTTTAGGAATATTGGACAAAATGACTTTGGACTTTTCAACTTTTTCTAAAATGATGGAAAAATTTAGAGGCAGAAGTCATGGGGATTGTTGAACTTGATCCAAGGATTCACAGCACATGATCATTTAGTTTCAAACCAAAACACATTAAGAGATATTAGCCAAAATACATTTTTGCTCATTGAAGGGCCCCCTAGTTGCCCAACTGTACAACACCTTTGCCGTGACCTCTTATGATGTTGTCAAGACTCCTGTCACCAAGTTTGGTTACGATACATCAAAGCATTGCCTAGATATGACCTCACTTTCTGATTGGCGACTTCGCTGCCCAGTTCGATTGGCAGTGACATGCAAAAGCATTTTGTGAGTAGTGTATGAGTGATGTGAAAGAGCAAATGATGTGTACAGTTTCACAATTTTTGATGTATGCTAAGAAACCGTATAATATAGGTATTTTACATTGAAACTGAGCTGTGTTTCTCATCAAGTAAAACCAATAGAAAAATGTTTTTTTAAATACTTAACTGCTACTTTAGTCTATGTGTACTTTAGTCATTATTATTTTATCCATGTGATCAAAGTCACACAACTTTTGATATCTATTTCTTGTGGTGTTTTTAAGAATGTGGACAACTCAAACACCCCATGTGTGAAATGACTGAAATAGAAAAAGGACTCTATCTTTGAAAGTACAAGCAGTTAGATTATTCGTTTGGTACCGCTGGATTTAGAAGTATGGCACTTGAGTGTAAATCTGAAATTCATGATACCAAATTATCTTCGAATTTATTTATGTTTATTTACATTTTTGCACAACTTGTTTTACACAAATGTATCTGCCAATAACTGTATAATGTGAACAATCTACATTTATAGATTTGACATGGTTAAGGCGTCAAGAGGGTGGAGAGGGTAAGAGTAACAGTGCTGTAACAGTCTGTGTGTGTGTGTGTGGGGTAGTCAGAGTACTTTCCTTGTTCTACATCTCTAGGGGGTTCATGGGCATCAACCCGGAGAGGGGGACAAAACGAAACAAGATAAGGTGGTTTCAAACAAGAATAGCTGACTAGTCCAAAAGAAGGCAGCAATTGTGAACTTGCTTGTGAACTTGCAACCCTGATAGAAAACCTACTGGACTTTGAGTGGGGCTTCATGTAGTCTTGCCATCCTCCCATTTTGTTTATCCAAAAGTTTTAAGATGCCAGAACATTTCAGATGCCAGCACACACACCAGTGTCACTGTAGCGAAGGGGAGGAGAAGACACTCTGTGAGAAGGATAGGATGAGACTAGTAGTTAGGCTGTGACCAGGCCAGGTCCCTCCCAATGCCTTAAGAGACATGCTAGCTAGTTGACTGGCAGCCTGGCCTTTTCAGTTGACTCGCTAGTGTGCTCGACTGTCAACGCAGAGTTCCTGTGAGGTCGCAGGTTTGAATTTGGGTCTGACTGTGCAGGATGACCTACAAATGTACATGGAAGTTGCTAGGAATTCAAGCACTACAGGTTGAGAGACGTTGAATGTGACCACCACCAACCTTTAACCAACTGGCCAGGCACCATACATTTGATGGCTTTCCCAGTGTGGTCTTTTACCATTCTTCTAGAATGTCTGTCTGACCAGACAGTGTCTGTCTCTGCCCAAGCAACACATGAACATATGGAAAAATTCACTGGAGACCTGATTGGTATCTCAAGGCAGCATAAAGTATTTCCTGTGTCTCTTTCTCACCTTCATTAGTAGGCCATTCATTTATGAATCTGAGTCTGTATGCCTACAAAGGGTGGTTCATGTTCAGTTAGGACTAAGATAAGTCATTATGTATCCTTTAGTCAAGAATCATCTTGTTCCACAGATAATGACGAGATTAGAGTGTAAAACACATAATCACTCCATCTAAGGATGGCAGCAGTGTCACAGGTGGCAAGCATCAGAGGGACACAGAGAATGCCATGCAAGGATGGTCCAGTATCTCCACAGTAAACACTGGTGGAGAGGATGCTGTCATATAGCTGTGAGGATTCTTACAACCTACAAAAATCAAACTCAGTGAGAAAAAGGACCTGGTAAAGGACCAGAACAGGGAGAAAAATAGTCTGAAAGATAAACTAGCAGCTCCCATTGTTTTGTACTCTCATCTAATTTTTGGACAGATTTCAACAATTTTTAATTGACTTTCTTATCCTTGTAAGTCACTCCTCTCTCGTCATAGTTTATGACTTTGAGAAGATTCCTTTGGTGGTGTAATATGATAAATCCAGACATAAGTGAGTGACAGCACCCAGACTTGAGAATGTGACAGATTCTTTCCCAGGCATTAGCCCCAAGTAGTTGTTAAGAGTTGTACCGAAAGCCTGTCACTCAATGTCCTACAAGGGGAACACCCTGAGGGAAGGGGACTGCACAGCCCAGTGTACCTAAGCCACAGATGCTGGTGCTGTCTCTTGACAGGAAATGCAAAACAAAACAAAAAATAAATAAATAAGCACGAGCGTCTTCCTGATTACAGACCTCTAGTCTGCACAGCCCTAAAATATCTGTCCACGTGGGGATGACAAAGTCCTTCATGCAGAGTATTAGTATTAGTCGAATACTGCTAATGAGTGTTTAATAATGACAAGAAGGGAAGCTTTTCTCCTTCAAAAAACTCTCTAAATCTTCCTATATATCTCTTTGAGAGCTTGGCTGGGTTGGCCACATTTCCAAGCATGTCATTTCGTCAAGCTGTAAATCCAGCACCATTATCCCAAAAGAGCTCTTACCCTCGCAGCAGAACTTCATTAATAACATACCGCACGTCTATGACTATGAGAGCGTGGGAAGGGGTAGGTGGGGAAGAGGAGTGTGGGGGTGGGGGGTGGGGGGGGTTGTGACTCCGATTGTTATTTATAGCTTCCGTAAGATGCGTGAACCCTGGGGGCACAATTACTACGTGTGCTCTCCGCTGCTAGACTGGCAGTCCTGCCTTTGTTTTGTCCTCTTTGTAAAAAAAGTTATCATTTTGGGGGGTGTGTTTGGAGGGGGGGGGGCACTCTGATTAAGGGATGGCTTCATCCTCGGTGCCGCCGCTTCACATGAGCCACCGCATTTCACACACTCGCCGGGCTGTACGATCAAAGCAGGTCTGTATTTTTGGACACCAATTAGACCTGGAAGACACAGACATGTGCATGGCACAGCAGTAAACAACCCCCCACTTTCAGAGCCCCACCAGATAACAAGTCTGCGTCGACAACATGCACTGAGTGGATCAGGGCTGGAATCAATGGGAAGGGCTAAGAATCCTGGGCACTAATCCTCCCTGCCTGCTTATATTGTTAGAGTTTGAAAGATACCACCTCAAAGAGTTCACCTGCGTCATCGATGCATTGAATCGTCACAGCAGATCAGGCCATGTGTTTTACCTTGTATCTTGTTAGATAAGTTTAGTATCACTTAACATGCAACATTTTTCTCTTCTTAATATCAACATTTTCAGTTTAAAAGGTGCCACCCACAATGACATATTTTAGACATATTCTGTAGCTTCAGTAAAGGATCTGAAATAGCAAATTTTATATGTGCGAATACCTATGCTATAGACTCGAAGAGCCATTGATGAATACATTTTTGTAATCGTATCTGGATAGAATGTCCCTAAGGACCTTGAGCGGAAACCATTTCGGACTTCTGGATAAAATGGCTTTGAACTGTTTGGCTACTGTGTTAATGAGGTTTTTCCCTATCTCAAAAAAAGACAAAAAAGAGAGATATATATCTTAAACACCAGAATATGGCATTTTAAAATGTTGTGTTCTTGTGAAATATGAAGATTACAGTTTCAGATTTGTTGATAAGTCCCCCCACAATCTTTCTTTTTAAATCCTGCAGCAGTTTGGAGTTCTTTTGCTTTTAGACCAGGGTGCCATGGCAACAACAGTTAACCCTCAACAGAGAAGCAGCGATGGGATTTGCAGCTATGCAGGGATCAGTGGGGGGAAACTAATGGGTTGAAAGTCAGACTTAATAAAGCCTTAGGCCTATATACATACCTCCATCTTTCCTCAGTGACAATTAGGCATTTACTCTTGTGAGAAACAATAACACAGAGAAGGTAGCAAGTAAAGTCTTGATTTTAAAGTTGACCATGGTCCTGTTCAGTGGTTTTATAATGCGTTTTACATCAGCCGATGAAAAAAAGGACAACAGGGGCACAATGCTATGCGCAGCTGTCACTCATGCATGTCCAAGAGGTGCATCTCTGACCACCTCTGTTCACCTCTGCTCTCTGATTTTGTTACATCACTTCTAGCAGTAAAAGTCTCCTTTTAAAAGGAGAAAGTGTCAAGATATGCCACCAAATGTGTCCCAAAACACCTTTGCAAGGTGCTTGGCAATGCATCTTTGTGGGTATTACACTTGTCTATGTCATTATTCATTTGTAATTTGATTACCCAAGATGCAAGCGGTAAAGAGTACATAAGATGCCTAGAACTTGGACAAATAAACTTTTTTGATAAACATTTACAAGGACATAAAGGAGAATGGCACAGTTTAAAACAGTTTAGGAGCCTGTATTTGTTCCACATAGTTTGCTGTGTTAATGCCACAAGGCTTTGCTTGAGCTTTTGTAAATTTCTCCAAACAACTCCTACTCTCTCTGGGACTCACTCTGTGACTCAGGGTCTTGCTGCATCCAAATGCTGATGAATGGCAGCACTGTACAGCCTCCACCAAACACACACCCAAAACATATGTGCATCTGAAAATGTTAAATGATTTTGTTCAAGTTATGAATCACTACAGAGCCTATAGTACAGTGTTGTTACACACACCCTGAGGACCCAAACGTGTGAAAAAAAACCTAGAAATTAGATTATGATGAAATGCCCAATTGTGCATATAGCGTAGTCATCATTGCAAAGCCTCTGGGTATTGAAGCAAATGTGGTTTTGTTAATAAAGATGTAGGCATTTGCCATGAAATTCAACTAATACCTTTTTTTCCTGGGAAAACTAGCATTCTACAGCTATTGAGCATCATACCCTCCCTGTTGCATTCATTTGCAACAAAGATGATTCATCTCCCTGACCTTAGCAGCACAGTGTTCCATTGACACAAAAATATGGATATTTAAGGTTGTTAGCCAATCAAATTACTCCCATCCCTTTCTCTGCTCCTAAAACATAATGCTGATTAGATGTAATGTGTTTTGGCTCAGTCTACTTTGCTTTGTTTGTTTCCCATTTAAAGAACCAGAACCGAGCCTAGAGACCAGCACAGTTTGTTTGAGTGCACCCATAAGATGGGCTGCCTGAGGAACGCGAGGAGAATTTTGTTGAATTCAACGACAAGTGCAATGGGTTGTAATCAGGGACTGCACCTTAAAAGTCATTCTGTTGTTGTGAGGACAATTACGGACTCAGCAAACCGGTACACAAAGTTTACACACCGGAGTGATTCAGAGACCATAAAGTTGCAGTCTCCACTGACTGAGGAATGGTCTAAGTGTGCTTCTGCTGGCAGTGCATAGCAAATGTGCACAGCTTGAAGTACCTTGACTTTGACATGGTACTTCTCTCAGTTAGGACATTGAATACCTTTACTGATAGTTAACTATGACTGACAGAGAAAAGCATCTTGTGAAGGTCATGAAAATATGAGCCTGATAAATATGATAAATGAATATGACAAACATGCTAAGACTTTCCACTACATGCACCACTGCAAGGCCAGAGTTTCTTTTTGGTTTGTTTTCATCTAGAAATGAAGATGTTTTGGAGTGTTACACAACTGTCAAGTTTTCAGCAAAGCACAGCACAATGACAAAAATCCTGACATTGATAATTGGCCTCAAAATAATACAATTTCAATGGTATACGATAACTATACAAGTATTAATTATATAAGACACTTTAAATAACAGTCTTGCACATCTGTTCATTTATGAGAGACATAAAGCCATTGCTAAGAAGTGCAACTGTTGTGGAACTACAAGCAGCTGCTTCTAAGATGTACTTGTCTGCAGTGCTGCATTAAATACTGGTTGGTCATCTTTTAAACTGACCGTATGTGAAGGCTGCACAAACTTGAACTCGAGACCTTGATACTTCTTGAAACTGATTGGACTTTTATGGGACCTTGTTGGGTGTGCTTCCGTTCCTCTCAATAAAATTATGTACCTGTAGGGGTGTCAAACACATTAGCACTAAAATGCCATAAAATGTGCTGTTACAGCACTCCTCATCCATAAAATGCACAAGAATCTTGTTTAACCTGTAGGAGCCAGTGAAAAACTGTAAAATATGCAGATGGCTTGTTAAACGTGCTATATGTAGATCATTTACAGCAAGTAATCAAGCAATGTTCATTACCTGTCACCAGAGATTTAAGCAACATATTAAATTGAAAATAAAAGTACAAAATATTTGCATTATAAAACTTAATTTACAGCCTGCAAATTCTGTTTGTGTTTCCATCTTGTGTTTTTCCTATCGCCTCTAGGAATATCACTTTACAGTACTTCGATTTTGATTGCAGTACCTGTTTTGACCACAGTTCTACATACAGCACTTGTTAATTCCTCCACTTAGCAGATTGTGCATAATTGTCTTTATTATAATTTTTATTTGCATACTTACAAATCTGTATATAAAACAATAACAACAGCATTCTAGTTTTTTGACATTTTTTTTATTGTGCCTCTATTTTATTAGTATTTTATTAGCATTTTATGTGGTACAGTAAGGTTGATCTGTTTGACAGGATGACATAGATCCAGACACATGGTCAGTCTTAAAGGCTTAAAACATTGCAAACAGGATAATATACACTCTCTGATGGTTGTGATCAAGTGGCAATTTCTAGAAAACAACTGCAGTAATAATCTGATTCCATACAGTGGGGAGATTCAGACAGACTATGAGTCATGGTTGCTCTGTAGGCTGCCGGAGCCAGCCTGCACATGAGCACGCAGAGAGTTGCCTCTTGATAAACCATGCCTGACAAGAGTTGAGCTAGCCATTAAAAGCTCTCCCTCCAGTCTCTGCTGACGCATGGAGACTGCAGAGATAATTAGAGGTACCCTTTGCACTTTATGTGATATAGGAAGCCGTCCAGCAGGGAACACCTGAAGAGAAACATGAAAATGGCCCATGAAGAGGAACGATATTGATATAAATGCAGCTTTCTAGGCTTTAAAATGCACGACTGTTGTGAGCAAGCAGTCAATGGAGCAGCTGCTCATTTGCTAGAGGTAGCTGTGTTAACGACAGAAATGTTTTGGGGTAATTGCAGTATTTTGCTTCAGTGGAGCTGTCCTTGTATCGACAATGGTTCATTAGGCTCCGGGGCTCAGAGACTCCCAGTCATTTCGTGATCTCAGCATTTCGAGCTGATGGCGTGGTGTGGTGTGAGCAGGTCTCCAGTTCTATCAGGGCCTCTTTGAAATACGCTTCGACATCCACGCAGCTAAAAAGATCCATACAGTTGTGTATCGACGGTCCTGAGCTGCTTCCCTAATGTCGTCTTATCTCAGCCAACACATGTTACATGCAAAAGTACAAGCAGCGAAAAGACAACACAAATGGGAAATTAATTTGAAGACATGAGAATCAGGGAGTCTCTCACTGCTCTATAATATCACATGTAAATGTGTAAGTCATGCGTTAATAGGTTTAGGGCTTTGAAAAACATTTTTTTTTTTACCTTACATCAGGGACCTTACTGGACGTAACTGCAAGATGATTAGATACATCTAGCAGTCCTATGGAATATGAAATTAATGAGGCATCTCACAAAAACAGCTTATTCAATCTTTGTTGTATCTAAATGATGTGTTCTGCACTAACTGAATGGCCCAGAGGACTATTTCAGGTGCTGTCTTAGTTCATGTAACTAAATAGTCAGTATATTATAGAGCTCTGATGTGATGTTTTTTTTAATGGACACATTTTATATGAGAAATTTAAACCACTGAAATGTAAGTATGTGTGTGTTTTGTATTTGTGGGTATGGGTGTGGTGTTTGTATTTGACTGTGTATGTGTGTGTACGTGGGTGTACATGTGCCTGTGTGTGAAGGCAAGCCTGAATTTGTATGATCATACAAGATGCATCTCCCAAAATGAGTCACTCAACTTCGAAACCTGATGTCAAAACAAATCTCTGCACTCAAAACCATGTGAACCCATCTTGCATCAAAAGCAAACATTGATTTTACACACCACATCAAAGGCATCAAATACTACTACACCACAACAAAGCATCACACAAAGGCAACGATCATTTAAAACATTACTGTTATAACTAGGGCTTACCCACAGAACAACGAAGAGATGAAAATGTACAGACAACATATTCAAAAAATATGGTAACATTTTACCTAACGGGTGAGTTCATAACACATTCATGGCAGCTGTCATAAACTGTACATAAAGCATTCATGACTGTTTCATGAGACATGACTCAACATTCATACCAAACCTTTCATGAATGTGGAAGACAGAACGATGACAACTTGCAAAATTACAAAGTGCAAAGCAGCATTGCCGTTTTTGTTCTAAACCTCTTACCTGATGTGACATCTGAGTCAATGGGCTAGTCAGTGCCAAAAAAAGACAGAACATGGTCAAGCAAACAATTTTTGTTTCATAAAAATGTATTTGTTTTATAATGTAACGTTATATGTTGCTGTACATAGTGACCTGGAACTACATTTACTCCGTTTTCATCCTTCCATGCATAATGTGACCCATTTACTCCGAGCTTCTGATTAATCTGTATAGAGTTCTGACTGAGTGTGTCGCTCTGGAGAGTTGTGTGTTAATTGGGTTCAAAGCTGAGGTGTGCTCTGATATCTGACTATTCCATAACCATTTATCTGCTCTCTACTTCGATGCTAATACCACTGTGCTATTATTCTGCTACTGTAAGAAATTATGGGCTTTTATCAGACAAAATGGTGGCTGGCACTACAAAAACACACAAGTCAGGTGTGTGGTATGATTTACACACAATTGGTATACAGAAATTGTACTAGCTCAGTGCATTGTATGGCTAATCAATATCTGAATAATGAATATCCAAAATGATCCTGTGTGCACAGCCCTTGTTCGGACTGTGATAATGAAAAATGTAGAGATTTATAAATGATCACACAAGTACAATACCAAAATACAATTTATAGTCATGTGTGAAAGCAGGGTACTGTGTTTGGTTTAATTAGTTAATAAAGACACTGTAAAGAGTGAAATTAATTTGAAAAAAAGGATAAACTGTCCTGTTTTAGTGTGAGTAGGCTGAGTGATTTATTTTGTCTGTGTGAGTGCTGTGCCTTTGTATATCTCTGATTTATGCAAGGGTAGGCCTGCTGGCTCACTATTTCTGTTTGAGGTGTGTCAGGGTATAAGACCATCTGCCTTAACTGTCCTCTCTGTCAGCTCAGTGGCCAAGAAAAGTCCTACCTTGGTTGTGCTGTGCTTGGGATACGGGTCCCTGATATGCCACTAGAGAGCTCTGTGTTTGGGCTTGCTTGCCACAGTCTGACAGCCTCAGCCAAAGGACTGAATGCCCACATGCAGCAGTTGGTTCCAGATAATTATCAATACTGACCCTACGGTCACACCAGAGGAGAAACTGACCAGCTGCCATACATTTTCAATATTGGTGATTTATAGCAAAAAGGAGACAAGCAGTCAACCAAAAATAGGCAGCGCAGTCAATGCAGGAGGGAGACACTGTCTGCAGTGGGTTTGCTTACTGGCTGTTCCTTGCTCTTGGTTACTCTGTAAAAACTAAACAACTTTGTTTTGTAAGTATTTAGACAGGACCCTGGCAGACACCTCACAGACTACCTCAGCCATGTTATTTGGTGTGAGGTTTTAGATTGGTAAGCAAAAAACAAAACAACAAATAAAAGATGTTAATGTACAAAAAAAACTTTTATAGAGTTTGGTCCACACTGGATCATTACCTTAAGTTAGTTTTGGGGTTTAGGTTTTGGCACCACTCACACTAGATTTACCTTACTGTAAGAACTGGAGTGGAGAACTGTAAGAACTGTAACCACCGCAAGAACTTGTAGGATGTCACATAGTTGCAACCTCTGAAATGCCCTTCACAGGAAAAGGAAATTTCTCAGAGGGTACTCCATGGATAAATGGGATTGGGGGGGACGGTCCAGTTTTAGAAAGGCCCTGAGGATGGTGTATGCTGTGTGAAACAGACACACACACTAAGGTCAAACCTACAACCTCAGGCACAGCAAACTGGTGTGCTAGAGTAAAGGCTAACTGACCCAAGGCCCCCTATGGCCGTAGGCAGTGCGGTTGCCTAGACATTATACAGTTGTGCATACATCATGTTGACATCTGCACATCCAGAGGTCAGGGAGAACTATGGAAAAATCTGTGTTTGCGATGCCCTGCAGACCAGCATCAGTTCTGCCAGATTGGTGTGTTCAGGGACATCGTGTTTTTCACAGTCATAGGCGGTTCTATACGGGGCCCAACAGGGCCAGTCCCCCTGTAAAAAACTGTCCTTACTCCTGTTGTGGGCCCTGTGCTGACCAGATATTAAGTTTATTACTTTCTGTGCTGGCTCAAAGGTCGACACTAACAGCACGGAGCGTTCTACACAGATTCCTTAAAGTGGTCCAGCATGGACTAATGCAAAGAGCTGAAGGTTAGCAAAACGATTCAATTTCGTAACGTCAGTAAATGATGAAACAAAAAGGGACCAAACAGCCAACTGTGACCACCCATATTCTTTATCTGCATCTTAGCACTTAGAAGCAAATCTGACCTTTCAAATTCACAAATGGGTTATATATGGCTCATGTGCCAGGATTTTTTTTACTTTTTAGCTCCTCTTTGCTTGATAATGAAGATGTTGTCATCGTCAAATGTAGCCGAAATGATTGCCAAGATATAGTAATTTAAAAAGTGGTCAAGTGGTTTTTTTTTGTCCACCCTGTATAAAGGTTGACTAATACAGGTATTTTCATGGCTGATATGATACCAATATGTCACTAAGCAGTGTCAGCCGATGGCCGACATAAGCTGCCAATTTTTTGGGGAGCAAAAGTCAGTATAATAATAAGAAACAAAATGTCTGAGAAACAGAGAAACAGAATGTCTACTACTTGACTACACTTGATAGTTGTGTTACAATGTATTAATATTTCCATAGTTCTCCAAATTCTCATTGACTTTGAGTGATATTGCTGTCAGAGCCATGGCCTAAGAGTGTTTACCTAATTGAAGGACTCCGCCGTTGGATCAGGACACTCCTGCAGTGTTGGTTATTGGGCTTTCAGCATTTTAGTACATACATTTCCATTACAAATTATAGCTTGTGGAAGCCACTAGTACCCACACCAAACTAAACACTTAACAATTTTCTTTATGAACAATGTAGGTCCAGGGTTAGTGATTGGCTGGAAAATTATACACAGTATGATTTCTTGCTTTCTCATGGTGGGTTTTCCACCTTTGTTACATACTGTAGAGGCATGTGTTTCTGTGAAAAGATTTTCAAGAGCTATGGAAATCCAAACAGCATCTGAACTAGTCCATAGCAAAATCTTACAAATGAAACTCAGTTTTGTAATAAAGTTTGCTGTGGTACTGTGTTATTTTCATAACCCAAGAGAACACCATTTCAAATGTATCCCTGTAGTCATGGCCCACTCTTAATGTAGCCCGATAAACCAGCCCCTCGTACTTCATTTTATTTTGTACAGAGGGTCTTGCTGAGGTTCCATTGACCTGGTTGTCTCAGGCAGAATATTATCTAACCAATCAGTGAACAGAGCTACTTTTGAATTGTAGTGCGTAGGCAGGCCTCATATGGCACGACCAGACAAGGCTGATCCAATCGTTTTAAAATTCAGCAGAGTTTACACCTCCAGGAAGGAAACATTTCTTAGTACAGCGCAGTCAGACCCTCTGTATGAAATGAAATGTAGTACAAGGGGCTTGTTTACCAAGCTACTCTGTATGTGCCCTACCTGAAGAGATCACAGGCCCCACCTCAGCCCCCCTGGTAAATGTGGTCTAGAACCACCACATGTACACAATTATTATTGCCCATAGACTTCCAGATCTGTTAAGTTTGGGCAGTGGACTATTTGATCTCATTTTTGGTTGTTTGTTTTTGTTTCTGTGCTTGTTTTTAATGTTAAAGTACTTTGTGTTGTACTCAAATGTAGTATTCACCAACCTTTTCTTCATACTATAGCTTGCAAAGATTGCCTACATACTTTTCAGTTTCAGTATCATTATAGTTGTGATGGTATATGGCTTGTGTATGTATACTTGAATAACATACACTTCTTACAGAAGACAACTCTGTGTTATTTGAGAATTAACTGCATGCACATAATATTCAGTACAATTTTGTATTGAACTGTGACAGAAAAGGATGGCAGATTACGCTAAGTGTCTGATGTGCATTAAAGTCTTCAACCCTAAATCTCAGGTTTGTATTTTACATTCATAACATGAATAAAGTTTCGACGTACATGTTTTCACAGTATTATAAAACAAGGGACAAATAAAAAAGCCTAAGTGTGTACTCTCTACGCTATACACATACACCTACATAGGCCAAACTTGGTTGCTGTTTCATAGCTCTCTCTCTCTCTCTCTTTCTCTCTCTCTCTCTCTCTCTCTCTGCATATTTACAGTTGTTTGCAGTCCGTTGAATTAAGGATCTAAATTGGGTAAAATTTCACTGAACTTGTAGGCAATTATTTATTACTTCTGAGGAAATTATTTATGTTATATTAGCTTTTGATCGTTGCCTTTTATGAGACTAACAGCTCTTAAAAATCTATTACGTTTTTCATCATTAACAGGCTATACATTTTGCATTTACAGCCATAATTACAGACTTTATTTCATTTACACTCAAACCTTTCACAATCACACACTTTTCAATAATTATTATATTATATCTATATATGTCAGTGTGTTAGTAGGTGGAGTATACATATGTACCTTTAAATAATTGAATCAAAATATGACGCTCATTGGTTTAACTTAATGAACACATTTCCATTTGGCTAAGCGGGTCTTTCCCATTTCTATATGACTTTACTACTTAAAAGACTTTGCTCACTTGTGTAAAAAAAGTGTAAAAAAATATTCCTTTGAATTATTCAAACAACCCCACCACCACCTTACACATTTAAAGGAACAGTATTTTACTTTGATGTAACACTTAACCTTTCATGTTCATGTATGAATTGAAATGTTCTCCATCAAAATGAATGCAGTGATTTGAAATGAATAAAATACCCAAGGTGATAAGAATAACACATGGACAGAAATACTGACGGCATAAACATGGCACCAATATTGAGAATATTCCCCAAGATGCATTATTTATTATGAGTGAGAATCACTTCCTCTCAGTGGACGTCCTGTTATTCAAGCATGAATGCTAACTGTATGACATCAACAGCACCTTTTTAGCACATTTCAAAGTCGTCTCTCAACCCACTCAGCCTACAGAGGCCAATGCAGTGGCAAAGATCTGAATACTGATGGCGTTGCATCCAAAAGGTCACCAGCTCCTGTGAATGTGCAAAACAAGTGCGTACACAGACCTCATGAGAACCCATGGTGTTTGACGCCAACATACTGGGACAAACGAGTGCTGACTGCAGCGAAGTTGGAGCGCAATGCCCCAGATAAATGAATTCGATGAGGAGAGTTAATCAAAGGGTCAGTTTTAGACAGTTAGTCAATATTATCAATGGGCCATAAATTAGAGGTAGAATATTTCATTTTACATTTATCACCTCTTTTATCTTTTGTCCCTCTCTATGACCCACTGGAATATAGCAGAGTGGTGAGTGTGGCATAGATCTTTATGCACATATGCTGCTATTTGTTAAAAGTCTGTTGACAAGGCCTTTGTGTGTTTTATACATATTGTAGCGACAAATGGAGTTAAGGCTTCGCTTTGGCAATAGCTGGGCTATAGCCTAACTCATTGACTCATGTTAAATCCAGTAATAAAAATTCATCCAAGTAACATGAGTCTAAATATGTTTCCATCCACAATGATATGTGAATGTAAAATGAACTTTATTTAATCAAGGGAGTTAAATTGAACAACCGTGGCATTACAATAAAAAGGTTATTAAAGCCACTTCTATGTAAAACACCTTATGAAATGGTCACAAATATGAATGTATGCAAATAAACCTCCTTCCATCAACCATAGTCACATTTCCTGATGTGAATAGTGATTGTAATCCACCCCTGCCAAATCAAATTTATGCTTGCATTAGAATATATATTTATATGAATCATAAGCATTTCCAGTCAGTGCTTCTTCTGTTAAGGGTCAAAATGTAAACTAAAAGGTTAGATGCAAAGCCAGACACAACATTTAATTAGACAGAAGACAAATGTGATTCAAATGGACCAACACTGCATAATGCACTTGGTGAGGGTACATCCTCAAATACACCAAACTCTTACATAGGCAAGTACACATAATAAACACAGACTAAACAGGATAACCTAAATCAAACACACCAGGAATTTTACCGTTATCCCAGACACTCAAACAACATTATGAGGTGAAACTATACAACACAGAAAAAAGGCACACCTCTCTACAGGATACAGCAAGTTAATTATGCTCTGTGAACCACAGCAGCAAGCAAAACCAATGTTACTGTTCACTAAAGAACAGTATTTACAGTAGGTCTATTTTTTTTTTTGTACACGTTAAAAAAAAAAAAAAAAGTCTGATACAGTGAATATCCATGTACTGGAGCCATGCTAATTTGGTGTATAACAAATTGGATAGGTTGAAAAACAGGGAAAACAGCTTTGGCGAAATGATAACTATTGGACCTTATATCTCCCTCTGAAAGTCACTGCAAATCCATGTCAGTCTAGATTAGCCCTTAACTTGTATTTACATATTTGTTTTTCTCATTCTGCCATCACAATTAAAATTAAATGACTACCAATCTGTCAAACAATATAGTCAAGTTGCGCACCAACTGCAATGGAGGACAAGTTCCTTATCAGTTTCCCACACCTGCTCTGATATGCAGAGGGTGGATGTAACTTTAATTATTTTTGCTACTTTAAGCTTTCATTCCACTCTGCAAACCCCAAGTATGATGAGGTCTTTGTCAATGAGAAAAAAGTACCTTCATGTGAACGAGCATCACTTGTGTCGGTATAGGTTAAAGCAGTGAACCACTGCTGATGTTAAGGCAGAGAAAGAAACAAATGTCACTAGAAGTGAACATGAATTTACAGTATGTGATGACAGATGTAAAGACCTTTAATTTTTGGTTAGAAAGTCCTTAATAATGAGTTCACTGATCTTGTTGGCCATGCAACAGCTGATGATTGTTGCCCCTTTCAGATTCACATACGCTGAAGGGGGTTTGGGAATGCTGTCCTCTTGTGCTGCTCTTATGAATATTTGTAATATTGCACTTATGTTTTGGTCAAATTTAACAGTTTACTGAGTGTACAAAACAGTTGTGTATGAAACAGTCAATATTTCTGTGCTGATGTTTTTTTGGTGCGCCACTAAAACATCACAATGTCTTATCAGGAAAAAAAGAAATGCCAAAAGTAATCAGTGTAGTCTTAGATTACTTTAGCAATACATAGAAGTGCTTTTTTACACTTCAGTGACTAGCACTGTAATTGAGTGAAGCAAGGCACCCAAGCCTGGTGTCGCTCTGTTTTTAAAACATTAGATGGTTTTAATATGTATTAGTTTTTAAATGCCTTGTCAAGGATGATATCATAGCGACAGCTAGATGGATACTTTGTTTGGGTTTTGCGCAGTAGAAAATGAGGTGGCATTATCCATGACAAAATTGAAATTAGCTTAGTCTACATTAGCGCACAGGATGTGCAATCAGAGTGAAAATGGATAAATAACGAGTCATCATCAGGCGGAAGGTGGCAGGGAATATACAAACTATTTCTGATGAACTGCTGGGTATGCTCAAGAGCTTTTAACAGACATCCGCAGGGAAATGACAGAGAACTTTGGAAAGAATCAAAGTTACCCAAAACAGCAAGACTTTTTTCAGCAAAACCCTATTAGTATAGTCTGTCCACAGGCATTGCAGGTGTTTTGTTGAAGTACAGTGTCATTTAAATTTTTGTTTACTAATTTACTTACTGAATCCTTGACAAAAAAAAGTTGGAATGGATAGATAGTAAGAAATCTAAGCATCTGTAGATATTGTACCATCCAATTAAATAAACTGTGACCCTTTTTTAAAGATGACCCCTGCTCACTATAAAATGAATCAGACATCAAGCTGTTCCCTGAACGAGGCGAAATGATAAAATACACAGCAGTTTTCGAACTGATCTCTCACCTTCACACAGCTTTACAACTGAACCAACTCTTTAAACATCAGTTGCCTTCACAAACTAACAAATGTAGTCAATAAAAAAAACACTAACTAAACATTGAACATTCGGATGCTAAGGTGTTTTGGATCTGTACGCAACCGATGACTGACAATAATGTGGTAGAAAGGTAAAAAACTATTGCAACTTTCACATGAAGGGAGGCTGACAGAGTGTTTTAGTTTTACTTGCTTACTTCAATTAGATGTTTTTCTCAAGTAAATATCCATCTAGCTTGGCCGAATACCCACATCAAACACAAAGAAGGGTTTGATTTTTTGTATCTGATTTTTGTGCGTCACCGGTGCATTAACAGGAAACTGGAGGTGTAAGCCTAAAGTGATACTAAACTTGGTGGGAAAACATCTGGCTGGGAGGTTAACCTATTTCAATTTATTGAGACAGATGTAGATGTAAGACTGAATTCTCCAGAAAAATATGATAAATAAAAAGCTTAACATGTAGGGACATCCAGTTTTTCAAGATAGATTAATATGTTGAACAAATACTTACAGTTTTTTCTGGTCGCTTAATCACATTTTTTGCACCTATTGGCTGTTTTTGCAAAACTCTACACACAAATAACAAAACCTTTCACCGAATTAGCAAAACATTGTAGATACCTTGCAAAAGCTAACACATCTTGCTTAACTCTGCAAACCTTTGTAAAAATTGTGTTTTTGTACCAAACAGTTAACACAAACCATCATATTAATTAGCACACAATGCAGCAACTACACACTAATGGTATCAATGAAAAACACATCTGGCTTTTGGTTTCTCTGTGCACAAGATATTTTCAGTTTGAAGTCATACACAGGTATCCAACTCAACACACAGGGATCAAGTTCAAGTATGGATGTTCATTTACACACATCAATACAAACATTTTTTTTCCAAGTGAAAACACAAGAAAACCTACAGTAATTTTACTGAGAGAAAAAACAAAAAAACAAAAAAACAAGAAGTCTACATTTTGTCGTCTCTCTGGGTCCAACCACAACATTTTGTCAACATCAGCTGTAATGTTTTCTAGTCAAAGGCACTGAGAAGAAAATATCTCTGGAGTGCAGTATCAAGGCCTGACATAAGGCCTAGTCAATGTCTGTGATGGCGTGCCATCACTAGGGTTCTGTGTATGCTTTGACCACCATACAAACAAACCTGGCTCTGTGGTGTTGTGGTCAAAGTGCAGGTTTGCTACCTGGGACCCCTGGGTTCAAATCCAGTTGGGGTGACTTTTTTCCGCCTTTACTGTACTACAATATCCCTGTATGCCTCCTCCATTGCCTGTAGAAGGGCCATGCATTGATCTGGATGATGGTCATAGACCTTCTAGCGCAAGGCAGACAAGGAGAACAACACCATTTTGACTTATACCTGCACACATAGTTATGCTACCATGTTTTCCGACATTGATTATGGCACAGTGTCCAACAATGTTCCTCGTTATAGTGAGGCTGAAACCTGCCTCATCCACAAGAATCAGCTCATGACCTATGGCATCCGCCTTTAGCTCCATCACTCTCTGGAAAAGACAGAACAAATGCAGCACAGCAGGCCCATGCACAGCCCTAGAGTATGCACGTCCGGAAGCAGTACCAATGCTACTATAGCCTTATACCTTATGATGCTTGCTACACTGTAGCGGCTCAGATTAGGCTGAACCCATTGGCCAGCTTCCCTCAGGGTCATTCCACTGTCCACTAAAGTAGCTCTGATGTCATCAAAAATTATATTTCTTACTCTCCTTACTCTTTTTCCTTCCCTTTCCTCTTCCCTACCTCGTCCTTCTCTTACTTTGTCACCTCCTCATCCTCTTCTTCTAACCACCTACTTGTCCTCGTCGTCCGCTCCCTCTTGCTTTTTCACCTCCACATCCTCATGCTCCTCTCTAACTCTCATTCTTCTTTATTCCAACATTGTACTCCATTTCAAAAGCTTACCTGTGGCTTACTGTATTGCTAGTGTTCAGGCTGATTGCAAAGTGAATTATTTATATAAAAGAGTTTTCACACGTGACAGTGTGGCCAGAAAGTGGCAAAATAGTTTAAATAATAGCCATGATTGTGTATAGTTTTGCTAAGAGTGTGTTGATTATTTGCAAGTTGTGTGTAAAGCAGTGAGTTGTGTTTATAGTTTTGCAAAAACAGTGCTGTGCAGTGGAAATGTGTGTTACAAAATTATAAACTGAGTGCAAAGCAGAGTTTGTGCTATTAGTTTTGCGAACTCAGTGAGGGGTTTTGCTATAAGAATTAGTAGTTTTAGAAATTGTGCTACAACAATCACTATAAGTGTTTAAGCATTCAGAAAAAAACTGTAATGACAAAATAAACATGGTCTTAAAGGAATACGCCACCCCCAGATGAAATTGAGTCTTTCCCCGCAGTCCCTGGAGTTGGATAAGTGTTTTCTAGCTGACCCAGCCATTGCCTCAGTCAGGCAGGACTGAGGCTTAGCTTAGCTTAGCATAGTCACTCTAATCTAGTGTTGCCAACTAGCGAAGCACAGGCAAAGCACCGGTGAAAGGCACAAAGACACCATGCAGCACCTGAAAACCCCCATCCCCCAAATTCCGTCAACACACAAGCTTGGAGTTGTTAATGGTAGGCAGTGAGGTAGGCAGTGAGACTGTTACAGTATTTAGAAGTTTGTTTTCTCATATACTAAAGGTTAAAAAACGTTCTATTATGGTGTCATTGCAGCTTTCAGCGGTGCTTTGCCTGTGCTTCTGCATCTAAATGCTGCTTGGTCATTTGGAGTAAAGAGTAATTACAAAAAGAAATTGAGCGAATTGATTCACTTTTGCTACACGAAATTACAGCGACTATGCTAAGCTAAGCTAAGGTCAGTGCTGCCAAAATTGGACAATGGCTGGGTCTGCTAGATAAAACGTTTCTACTCACTTGTCCAAGTCTATGAACTGCGGGGAGAGACTCAATTTCACCTGGCGGTGGCGTATTCCTTAAAAATATGTCAAATGTGAAAAGAAAAGCACACAAATATACCTCAGAATGAGGTGAAGAGATGAGGTAGCAAGAGATTAGACAGACAGAGCAAGAGTGGGTGTATGTAAGAGAGAAAGAACAGAAGCAAAAAGATGAGAGGAGGAAGTGTGCAGGTGTACAACAAAGAGAAGAGCAAAAGATGATGTCTTTTTGCCCTTTCCTGCAACACTGAAGGTCAGGTTTTCCACTTTCTTTTCCTGTTTCTTTTAACCACTTTTTAGAATTAATTCCTGCACCAAACTTTAACTTATCCTGTCTTTGTTTTTTTTTTCTTTCATGTCCGTGGCTGCGATGGGCTTTGAAGGATCAGCATTTTTGTAAATATAAATAGCTTATTTTGGAGACACTGACATGGGAATTTCTATTAATTTATGCTTCCTGAAAGTTAATTGCACATTGGCAGGAGCCTGTAGCTGCAGTCTTGATTGCAGCTGCTCGATTCCAATTACTGCTCAGAGTTTAAGACCCCAGTGTCAGCAAGGTGCCCCGGAGTTGTCAAAGGATGCAATTAAGGAAGAGCATTTATACATCTCTTCACCTCCAACTTAACCCTGTGTTTAAATATAAGTATGGCTTAGAGAAGACCTCGGGTTAGAGGGTTTGAAGAATTACACTCACTGAAGTCCTTTAAATCATAGGATGCTTACAAGGATAAAACAGCATCCCTATGACTTGGGGACAAAGTAGCCATATTTAACAGGGTTACATTAATATTTTAAGTAGTGGATTTAATAATATTTTATTCCAAATTGAATTTACCATCTTTTTGGAGACTGTGCTCCCTACATCATAGCAGCCTTAAATGAATAGTTTAGGTATCCTTTTCTCTCTGCTTTTTTATTAACTGCAATCAGGAGACTGCTCCTGTCATTTCCAACACTTCTCAAGTAATTTAGTACTCACACAATATGCATTCACTTTTTAATTAAAGTAATAGGTAAATGTGTGTGTGTGTGTGTGTGTGTGTGTGCATGCGTGCGTGCGTGTGTGCATGCGTGTGCGTGCATGCCGTGTGTGCGTGTGTGTGTGTGTGTGTGTGTGTGTGTGTGTGTGTGTGTGTGCATGCGTGCGTGTGTGTAAATATATGATGCTAAAAGCATTCATATGTTCATGAAATCATATTACTCTTCAGCAATCCATGTTGTGTATAGAGAAGACAACATGGATTCAAGTTAGACCTATGAGTATAGACTCTGAACCCCCTTGAGGCTAGTATGCTACAGTAAAATCTTGCATTTGAGTTTTAGAAAGGACTTGGCAGTGTTTTTTTAAAGAATGGAAAAAAAGAATAGAGACTTTTTCTTATCTACAATGCACCATTCAGTCCAGTTCCATACACAGTGGTGTGCACACCACACAGCAGTGATTGTGTACTAGTAGCTGGCATACTGCTCTGGTCTGCATACCCAGCACTCAAAGGGCCACAAAGCAAGAATCAGGATGGAGGAATAACAACATGAGCTGACCACAGTACGTTTTTAAAAACTACTACCAGTGACCTTTTTTTGATTTGACAATGCATTATTGACTCTTGTGAAGAGATGTCTGAAACTTTGTCAGAGGCAGGGAAGGTATAGGGAGATATGAGACTGAGAGGGGAACTGTTTGTAGGATGGCCAACCCATTGCCATGCTTTGTAAAGGAAGGAAACTAAACCATGAGTACTAAAATGTGTAGTGATGCTAAGGGATGCTGACACAAACTGGCATTCATCCTGAGAAATCTACAGAATTCAGTCTTTCAAGCTAGTGTGTAAGTGTAGGAGCCCACAATCCAAAGTGCCACCCATAACCTGATTCTCTCTGTCTGAGATTCATTCTTTTTGAAGATCCATGTGAAAACATACATAAAAGCTGTTTACAGCAAGATATGATAAAGAAGTGTATTTATTTGATTGTTGGAAGACAAATAAGTTCTTTGCCTTTAAAACAAACAGAGTAATGCATCGATATAACAAATCATTCATAATTCAAGTATAAATACATGGTATACAATATTTTGTTTCTGTGAAAGTTACAAAGACTTTTTAAAATGGTTGAAGTCTTGCAAGTATATTTTTACTTGACCAAAACAAGCAATTTTTTGGTCTAATATTTCCTAAAACATTTTCATTCCAGACAGCCAATACAATTCGAATCATTCAACACACTTGTGATGGAATAGAACCTATCTCCTTATTTAACTTAATTTTTGCTCAAATTTTCACTTAATTTTCATTGTTTCGATCCAGATGTAACAGGAGGCTACAGGGTGTCCACCTTAAACAAACAAACAGCACCCAGTGTCATTGTGATTCCATGGCACAGCACACAGTGTACCTATGAATTTAACCCATCACACACGTGAGCAGGGGGCAGCCCCCCAGTCAATGTTCAAGTTTAGAAATAACAATAAAAAAAAAAAATAAAAAAAACGTTGATAGCTTTATTTCCTCCAGATGTTAGTGTGATGAAAAGATGTGAACATGGATTTTATTACATCATTTTACAGTGTGGATGAGTGCACCTCGTGGATGTTTATTAAGTGCAGTGTAATTTCCCAAGAGTCTAAATGAGTTATAATGAAGGAAACACATTTTTTAAGGAAGTCTAGAAATTTGTTTAAATATACTAGGTCAGCTTTAAAAGACGTAAGCACTAATTTGGTCTTACATTGTTAATTAAGGTCTTAACACAGTGCTTTCAAAATGGTACTGGGAATCTGGGTGCATGCAGGAAGTTTCCTAGAGCACTAAAAAGTCAGTGACAAAGTCCTGAGTGGCTTTTTACATTTAATGTGCTCGAAGTGACTACCCAAGCTGACACTGTCTGTGATCTTCTGTGTCTAATTAGCGATTTTTTGTTTCAGAGCAGAGCTTTGTTTTCTATCACTGTTCATGATATACTGACTGCCCTTTTCTTTCCCACAATGCCCTTTTCACATTAGAGGGGCGCCATGGAAATGGGCGCCCTGTTTACTTTAATTGTCAACCAATTTCACAGCCTTAATTTCA
This sequence comes from Setipinna tenuifilis, assembly GCA_030347295.1. NCBI lineage: Eukaryota > Metazoa > Chordata > Actinopteri > Clupeiformes > Engraulidae > Setipinna > Setipinna tenuifilis. The sequence continues at coordinate 24,384,639 of CM059266.1, read as the reverse complement.
TCATCTTTCAGTCTGTGCTCCCCTGACGCTTTCTGGTTTAATTCCCATGCAATAAAAACCTATTATTGAAGTCCAATTGGATTCAGATGAAAGCCAAAAAGGAAAAACAATGAGATCCATTGGACATTTACTACCCGACTGGCAGGGCCCACTCCATCCCTCTGCAGCCTGTCTAAGTGTTAATTGGATATTGTTGTTCATGTTGGCATAGACAATGTGAGTATAGAGTTACGGGGGTAGGGTGGTACGTATTTTTTTTTTTTAGTAATCATACGTATCATATGACCTATCACTTCCTTGTTTTGTTGTATGTCCTGAAGGGGACACAGAGATGCATTCATTGTCTTAATCGGCTCAGGGTGTCTTGTTTGTTTTGGTGGATTAAAAACAAAAAGATTCATCTGACTTATCAGAGCAGCTCGGAGCCCCTGCTTAGCTGGTTTGACATATTAGTATGTGACTAATGGCTCAAGACGGACAGTATGATGCATGCGTTTGGGGGAAAGGAATGAAAAACAAATCCACTGGGATTTGCTATCGTAATTGTCACACAATTAATCAAGTGACTGAAATAGAGTGTCCTGAAGCACAACTACCTGCTTTGTTTGAAATCAGAACCAATTTGAAATAAGCCTTTACAGACGTGAATTTTGCTATTTTTTTCATGAAACAAACATTTTTTTCCTTTTTTTTACTGTTTTTTTTTCCGGGTGCTGCTGAAGGCTCATTACTGTTAAATTTATCAAATGAGCAATTTTTCCCCTGAGCATCTGTAGTTAAATGGCATCTGGAGCGCAATAAATAATCTGCAGCTTTCATTCACAAACATCTATTCAGATATTATTTGAATCGCAAGCTAATAGTTCAAATGACTGATCACTTCCTAAGTCTTTCATTCAAACTACAAGTGCAGTGGTGGTTATGGATTGCTTTACCATGCAGGTGGCACAGCTATGCTGTATGACTAAAACATTAAATTCTTACTTTCTTGTCCCCCCCCACCCCCCATCTCTCTTTTTCAGCACTCCCTCTCACTCTTTTCTGTCTGTCTTTTTGTCTTTTCTTCCGCTCTCTCTCTTATTCACCCACTCACTTTCTTTCTCTCGCTCCACATCAACGTATATGCAGACCACAACCGTAAGACCTGTGTCATAAGAACTGTGATGACCATATAATGATGTCTTATGAGGGTCTTCACATAATGTCGATTTTACCATGCTTGGGTCGAAATCTGCTGTGAAGCTCATAAATATCTGTTTCACTTGAGGTAGCAACAGGGGGTGGTGGGTGTGTGTGTGTGGTGGGGGGGTGAGGGCAGGATAGATTGTGCTTTCCTGGCTCTTAGCTAATTGGCTTCCACTGTTGTTATAAAGTAAAAAGCCCCTTAATTGTCAGGCACGTCAAAGTAACTGCACTCTCCGCAATGCTCTGTTAGGCCTTTTCTTGTGGAAATGGAATTGTTTTAATTGCTGAAAGATAAGCATATATGACTTCACTGAGAATGCTGATGCCTGCCTGTGGTACTGAAGCTATAGCTGGTGTACAGCACAGCGCAGGGAGCATCGGCTTTCAGACATTTAAGAATGGAGCGCCAAGTCTGACCTTATAAATTGCTCAGCCATCACCCACTGGCCCCCTCTCAGGCTCCTCCCAGGCCCTGCCTAGCTAGAAGATGCTCAAGAGATCAACGGTTTGTAATGGCGTAGTGGATTGGTAAGTAATGTGCACTGAATTGATTTTCTCGTCCATAGCTTTGTGGTGCTGAAACATTGGGGGATATGGGGGGTTGGGGGGGTTGGGGGGGTGGGGGTAATCCAGCAGTGAGACTCATGAAAATTGGGGTATCTTAGAAGTGGAGAGACAGTTTAAGATGGAAGGGCACAGTGTCCTAACACAGCTCTTTTATTCCTCCCTTTTTCAGCCCTCGTTCCACCCGACGGTCTCCAACTGAAAGGGGCTCGGCAGCCCACAGGAACAATCACTCACTCTGTGGAAGGTGATGAAATAGTACTTTTCCATTCCAGGGTGAGCCAAACTTGTGCAGCGAGGTGTGATGAAATTCCGAGAGACTCCCCCAAAGTTATGTAGTTATCCTGATTTGGAAAAAGAAGTGGGGAGTCTCTCGCCAATTTACCACACATACTTCTAAAGACAGCGATGTGGAAGAGAAGAGAAGAGAAGGGGGCTTTACTTCCTTCACAGCTGGGCCAGAGAAAAAAAAAACTGTCACCTGACCTTGCACGCCTCTTAAAAGGTCAGCGGCAGAATGCTGCAGCGTTAAAAAATGAATGTGGAATATTATTAAGGGGGTTGGGGGAGGGGGGTGTCTGACTGGATCTCCACCTGCCGGTATGCGTGGCATTTCTCAGCGAGCAAACTGGCGCAGGCAGCACGGTCTCTGTGCTCCAGCGTGTGGCTCTGAGCGGGCGGGCGGGAGTCGTAATAAACCAAGATGCCAAAGCTCAAGCTCAAACACTCAATGCACACTAAACTGAACTCTGGCTCTTAAGGTGGTGCTCACCACTTCTCTCGCTGCAGCAACCTATTCCAACAAGAAAATGAAATCCAATTTCAATCAAGGTCACACATGGTGACTGGAAGGCAGAGAAATGCCCTGAGGCGGGTGTTTAGAAGATTTTAAATCCTCACATTTCACATTTCTCATTCTATTCAAATACACTCTCGGCGGCTGTGCAACAATTTTGTAGCCACTTTCCAGAACAATATGTGAATTTCAGCACATCTGGCTTGCACAGAAATGCCTAGCGATTTGACATTTCATAGCACGGAGCTGCAATCTGATTGCTGCCCTTTCTTTAAGCCTTACAAAAGAATGCGTTAGTTACAGAGTGATTTGTATAATACTTGGAAAAAATGTACTTCCTCATAAAGATGGAGGGATTTCAGATGAAGGTGTGCTTAGCATGCTAATATGCTGACAGTCTTATTGATTTTCTCCCACTTTTGAGGTCCATTGATCGACAGCATTTTTTTTTCTGCTCAAATTTCTCATGTTCTGTGTTTTTCATGTGACTAACAAGATCGCCAGCTGATGAAGAGTCATGTGAAAGTTCAAAGGTATATTGATCTTGAAAGCCCACTGGAATCCCTCATCAAAGCCAATAAATATAATACAAAGAGAGCGAAATACCATACACTCTAAAATTCTATGTGATTTGTGTGAGGCTATTACTGAGGTATTTACTAAGAAAACTTTGACACTGTAAGTGTTTTTTTTTCTGGGATCACTCTTCATTTTCTTTTTCCTTTGAGGTCAATTTAGCCTCAAACAAATCTCAGTAGATTTTGCCATGGATGTCCACACTGGAATGTAGATGAATCAGTCCAATTAGCTTCTGACTCAGCTGGGTCATTCTTGAATCACCCAGTAAGTCCTGCAGCTCAGCATCATTCACAAGGCCATTGTCAAAGCCCTCTTTTTAATACCCCCCACCCCCCCCCCCCCATCCCAACACTTACACACACACACACACACACACACACACACACACACACACACACACACACACACACACACACTTTAACGCCTCCTTCTATATTTTTATTATGAAATCACATCACAGCAGTTTTGCATTTATAAATATTTTTTGTAGGGATTAGTAGGAAGTAGGAATTCATCCTGTGAATCAAAGTTCCTTATTGCTGTTTGCCTGTTCTCAGTGTATAGTGCTTTTTCATTACTGGCCAAAATCAAGGACCACCATTTCTACTTGACTTCTGTTCTTTATGTCACAACCAAATAATGTGTGATTTCTCTCTCTCTCTTTCTCTCTCTCTCTCTCTCTCTCTCTCTCTCTCTCTCTCTCTCACACACACACACACACACACACTTAGTCAACTACATATTTGATGACAACAATAAGCTGTCTTAGTTATGTCTTTAAATGATTGACAGACAAAGGATATGACTGGCAAGAATGTATAGTCAGGGCATCATAGACATCTGTACAGAGACATCTCTTATGTCATGGAGAACAATGTCACATTGGCTGACCGTCTAGTGCCAAATGACTGAGCAGTTTCAGTGACATAGAGAGGTGTCACTATGGAGGTCACATGCCACGTTGGCGATTTATGGGTCATCACCCAACAGTTTAGTCCGAGGTTATAAGACAACTACTGCAAGAAAGAAACTAGGACAATAGTGTAAAATGGGGAAAGAGTACAACTGTGAGAAGAAGGATCGATAGGTCTTGAAAAGGTTTTATGAATGACAAGACCTGACGGTGTGCGCATTGTTGGTTTGCATTATGTTCACTTTTCTGCTATGATTTTTCACTTTCCATTTCACTGCCAGCTTAATCACTTAGTGATAACACACAAAAAGGCATAAAAAGAAAGTACAAAGTCATTGAATAAACACTAGAATCTATTTGAGATGTAGTAAGCAACCTAAGCTATTGTTCTGTGAAAGGCATTTTGTTTTCTTCTTGCAAGTACTTGTTAATACCTTTTTAAGCACATCTTTTCACCAGAAAATAATGGCTTTAGGATAAAAAAAACTGACAAGCTCAAGTAACAAGTAACTACAAGGTATTAAAACAACATGTACTATCTCAGCAGAACTATATGATTATGGGGGAGAAAAGTGGCTCCTCAGGTTTCTGCACAGAAGATGCTTTTTAGCTGTCTTATTTTCTGAAGATCCAGACATCTCATATCCTTTTCAAAATGTGTTTCAAATTCAAAATGGACATAAATTAAACATTGCTTGCAGGTTAAATAATAATAACAATAATGATGAAAATGATGCTCAATAAATAAACTCCTCCACATTTGGGTGGGCATCCATCTGGGCTTTAGACATCCCTGCCCTGGAGTTGTACTCCTCTCCTGCCTTCATGTAAAATGCATATGGGCATCTGTTGCTCTCGGAGGGCTAGTAGGACTGTGTTGTTTCAGGGCTGGGTGCCCAAACCTGTTTGCATGCGTCAGCTATTCTCTCTTGGCCGAGTTAGTTCATCATCAGGGCTTTTTTTTAATGCTGCTGGCGCCTTTGTCCCTAGCATAAAAGCCTGACCTGCTGCTGCTAAGTGCTGTTGTGGCAAAGTCTACAGATAATTTCCAGAGGACTTTCAAATGGACAGGGCTAGTCCTCATCTCCAAAGAACATTCTTTCACCTGGCTGGTCAGACCTGCGTTGTAGCCTGACTTGGTAAATCTCTGTCTAGTTAGAGATGTGCTGTTTGTCACTTTTTACATGTAACAATGTGTGTCAGATTTGCTAAAATTGTAGATACATATATGTATGTAACTTTCAATGCAATTTATCAAATGGCAAATCTATGTGGTAATTCAGTTGCGGTAAGCTAAATTTGTCAATCAGTCATATTAAACGATTCATAAAACATACCTCACAACTGAGGTAGAATCCAAGGAATTAATCTGCTGACAAGTCATATTTTCCCTTACCCTTCCCATGAAATTACCAAGCAACTCTTCATCGTTAATTCTCCTGGACCTTGTAAAAAAAAACATGCATGTTGCATATAGCAACACACCTCAAAGTTGAGTTAATAAAGGATCACTTACACAAACTTCACTAACAAAACTCTTCTCGCATCAATGTAATATCTGGGGGATTGTTAGGGCAGTCCTGGCGTTTACAGCATGCAATTAACTGATGGGCCCAGTGGAGAGAGACACATCTTAATTATTTGTCCGCGATGAGAAGCTGGAATCTCATTAGTGTGCGGCAAGAGTAGTGACTGTTCCACTTAGAGTCCCCAGTGTTAATAAGAACATTTTAGACAGGTAAGTCCATCTCCCTCCCACCTAAACGTGATTAATTAATACTCCTGTGAAGACTTGGAGCCAGCATGGGTTTATAGAGTATGATCAGAGTGGAAAGTTCTGCTGATTCATATTCCACAAAGCCACACCTCCCTTCTTCCTTTTTATGAAAACTATGATGAAATCTCACGTGTTTCAGAGAGGCAGAATTTGTTTCACATAATACAGATGAAATATTGTCGATTTGTTTTACATACTAGATGCTGCACAGTTTATTAGTAGTCCAATGAGCTGTCATATAGTAAAAGGCTGGAAGCCATTTGCTGCTGGGCAAATTTGTGCTTTCAACTCAACCATAATTGGTTGATTGAGTCATGAAACCTATGTCAGGTCCATTTCAAAAAGCATTTGTTGTTAAACTGTTTGCAAATATCCTACGACTTATCTACACTGATATGTGTAAAACAACATCTCAAATGTGTCAAAAATCGGCTAAAATTCTGTTTTTTTTATCTGAAGTAGAAGGACAGAAGGACGGGCGGACGGGCGGACGGGCGGACGGGCGGACGGACGGACGGACGGACGGACGGACGGACGGACGGACGGACGGACGGACGGACGGATGGACGGACAGACAGACAGACAGATAGATAGATAGATAGATAGATAGATAGCCTCTGGGGGCAGATGAGGGAGCAAGAGAGAGAGAGAGAGGATAAAGGAGAAAGGAAGCCTGTAAAAACGAGAGATGAGACATGCTTAGGACAGGCTGCCTGTGAGAAGTGATCTTTGTGGCTTATGTGTGCACTGTGCACTGGACTGAAGGCTTTGTGCTAGTAATAGTGATGTGATGCTGTCTACTATATGTGCACTGACAACGGCACACACCCACTACCCCCCCCCCCCCCCCACACACACACACACCCACATGACCAGTATGCAGCCTGCAGTCAGTTCCCATCAGACAGTTTTATGCAAATGCTCAATCAAATGCACGCACACTGCCGAACTTGTTTGTTTGCCTCCCCAGTCATTCTTCCCATGTAATGATGCTCCATTCAAAAATGGAAAGAGCACACGTAACAGCAGAGAGCCAAAAAGAATATGAAGAGTATTACTTCTGTGTGTTTAAATAGCAAAAGCACAACACACAACTGATAACACTGAAAACCTTAAAAGACGAAAAAGTAAAGGCTTACAGTACTCAGAACCAGTTGGGTCTGTTTAAGCAAAAATGTTTATTTTTTCCCTCTTCTTTCTTCTTTTACTCCTTCTGTACTGAGTGAGCCTTTTGTTGGCAAAAGACTACAGGCTCTGTTGGCCTGGTTCTGCTTTCACACCTTACATCTTACCATCATTGGCAAGCTAATGCATTAACAGCTACACACAGCTTTTGGCTAGCAGACGGATGGAGAATGGAATAATAAGCCTGCATCACTGAGAGAGGATGCTCAAAGGACAGCCTCTGAATGCTTCTTTGAAGATTATCGATCCCCTCTTTTGCATGACTGCTCATGCGTCTACTCCCCTTTGTCAAGCCTTTCTGTTGAGAGCCGACCTTGGAGCAAGAAGGAGAATTTTTGTTTTTTTGGAAAGTGTTTTTGGTGACCTGGTGTTTTGTGTAGATAACAACATTGCTCATGGACTTGTGAATGTCGGGGGACATGATGGTGATGTGTGTAAAGAGCTGCTACAAGATGTTAGCATCTTTCCAACCTGCAACACCAGCCCAGCTGGCACCAGGGCTGTCAATACTGGTTTTCACACTTTTCACACCGTTTAGGGTCTGTTTGTTTATGTCAATGCTTAGTCCTTATTCACACCACATTACACACGAGCGGTGCTGGACGGAAGCTGTGCAGTAAGCAGTGCTTTTGCGTGTGTGTATTCACACTAGGCATGTCTGCGCCATGATGTATCCGTGGGGCATGAGCTGCCAGCTCTGTCTTTCAGTGCACACGGCTCTTTAATGTAGCCCCCGCCTTCAAGTACGCACAGTCCTGTTTCCCGTTGATATTGCTTTAATAGACACAATACTGTATGTGTTTCTCTTTTTGAACGATAATTAGAAAGTATAACTGCACACAGTACACATTGATCACTTTGATAAGGCCTATACGGAACTTTTGACATTGTTCCAAAACATGTAATTGTTGTCAAATTAGCCTTTATTTAAATAAAATTCTGATAAACTCTGCCTCTTTGGTAGGAGTCACTCTGTCCTACCTCAGATAAATAAACAAATAGCCTAGGTCCAGGAGGAGGGACAGAAGAGTTTCTTTTTCATCTGTTTGGATTCACCCTCTGTTTATGAACCTGTTGTACTAACCAGACTACAACCACATGATCTACATCACATGCGTTATGCATGATTTAAACTGTGAGCATGCATTCTAAATGAAAATGGACACAAACCACGTACGCGCAGTGAACGCACAGGCTTTGGTGTGAATGAGGCCTTACATGTTATCCTTAGGTACTCAGGCCCATCACTGATGGGCCATCGGAGGTCTGTTTACTGGAGTCTGGGTGTTAATACAGTAGGCACACAGGGATACTTTGATGTAGAAATGATGCAGAAATGTTTCTCACATTTCTGCCCAACATTAATAATTAATTTATGCATTCCTAAATATGTTTTGCCAACTGTTTGCTGCATACTAGATATCACTATTACAAGGCCTACAAAGCATTACATAATTAGGTAAATGTGTTTTCTTTTCTCTGGGTACCTTACCCTGGGGCTATTTATTTTTTGGTCTGATACATTTATACATTATTAAATATTTTTTTACACTGGCTGATAAGCACAAGGCCTTGCCAAATTCCTGTTCCTATTGCAGGTTCTGAGCTTTACTTTACTTTAGCGTACTGGTTCTTTGGCTAAACGGGTATGTAATTTGAGTCACAATACAATTTTTGACTGAGAACACATGGCCTGTATTACCAGTTTATGTCAGTCTTTGTGGTGTGGCTACATGTTTCAAGGAGCCGACTAAAACTTAATGTTTTGCTAAGGTGTATGTCATGTTCAACTCAAGTTAATGTTCAGTCCCTTGGTATAAATACTGTACATTGCCAGGCAGTGCTGTCAGTGTTATAAGTGCAGTCCTGCTTTGGGTAGGGACCCTACCTACCCATACAGCTGCACATGGAGAGGAGGGGGGGGGGAAACAAACAAACAATTGCACAAAATAATTTTCACAATGTTATAAGAATAATCATTATTATAATTTTCTCATGTGTGTTAACTCCTTTTATTTATTTAAAGAATAATTGCAAATTACAATACAATAGTAGAGTACAAATAGATCTATGATTGCTAAGGAGAAGACCCAATATAGACTACATGCAGTTTGTTTTCCATCTTATCTGAGCACTGTAGCCCTCAGGTGTTAATAAACCACCGGTATGGTAATGGTAACATTTTCCCCCTCGCACCATTAAAGACATTTTCCCCCGTTTTTATTTTGTACTGCAGTGTAAAGTTGAGGGTGTGCATTGGCAGGACAGAGGAGCATGACTCTCTGGCATTCCATCATGGCTGGGAAGGTTGATGGCTGTGCAGCGACTCTAAATCATGTAGAGGTGCAGAGAGAGAGTAATGCTGTCACTGCATTGGCTATGCCGCTGCCCCACAGTCTGCCTCACACAGCTCTGCATGGCCAAAACAAAACAAAAAAACAGCACATGAAGAGCTTTACCTCCAACTGTTCAAACCAATGAACTGCTGTAATTGACATGGCTCATCTTCAGGTGTGTAGCCAGAAAGTTTTGGGCCCAAAGTCAGAATACAAATTTGCACCCCCATTGTAATTATCCAGGGATGATATGAATAGTGTCCTCAAGGGCCTCCTGCCAACACTGGGCCCTTAGAAGCATTCTAATTTCCCCCTCTCTGCCCACACCCCTGCTCTTCTTCACAAACTTATCTTCAATGGGTGTAAGGCCAGCAATATAACATAATCTTCAAAATGCAAACATCATATCATATTTTATCACGTCATATCACCGCATATCTTTACGAATCATGTGGTGCGATAGGATTTCTTGAACATTCAGGAATTTAGTTGACGGCCCATTCTCATTCACACTCTCCACATTACGTCTGGGTTCTCACAGAATGATATCCAATTTGCATATTTTTCATCCAGTCTCCCCATGCACCCTCTGCATGCATCCCGTCCCTGCATACATAAACACAATAGTAATCATGTGCCAAAATGGCTAACGGAGGGAGAACCCTGGGGTGCAAATGAGACTGTTTCACTGTTGAATCTTTCTTGTTAGGGACTATTAGAAAGAGAAGGACAAAGGACATAACTATAAAAACAGCAAAAAAAAAAACATATTCTGTCATTCAAATAGTCACATGATTCATATGTACTATAGGTGTAATCAGGAGCAAACAACATGTGTTACTGAATGGCAACAAAAAAACTGCATTGACAATTAAGAGACTGACCAAACACAAGCATAAAAGAAGACAGCAGGTGGTTGGCTCCAGTGAACAATATCTCACATTATGCAATCACAAGTTATTATGTAGCCATTAAAATACCTTCCTTTGACTTCAGTGTGTAGCTGCTTGTGTGTTTTTCTCCAAAGGGGCCCTAAAGGAGCAATGAAGCTGAGGCATTATGGGAAACCAAATATCAAACCTTAACTATGTGCAGACACCAGGGAATACAATGCCTTTAGGATAACAATATCTTTAGCTTGGACTTTTTGTTTTGGCTAATATCAAGTGGACTCTTTATTGTGAGCATTGTGTGTGTGATTTCGAGACAAGACAGCAGACAGCATTACCTCCAGCATGAGTTCACTCCAGGCGCCATCTTGTTTGCTATTGTTTGAAGTCACATGGTGTGCCGCACACGCGGTCTAACTGTTCCACCAAGCTTGGGACCAAAGCCAGCTGAAGATGTGCCTTAGCCTTTGGGAGACCTTGTCTGAGAGTTGAAGATGGCTTAGCCTGTCCCAGATGTGCAGCATCTCCTGCAAGGTGTCAGGTATGCTTGCACCTGAGCCGGGGTGAGCAGGAATGAATACAAGGAAAGTGCAATTTAAGGTTGCGGGAATATCAAGGGAAAGGCTAATTAAGGTAGAAAGGATTTCGAAGGAAAGGGCTATTTCACCCAAAGCTCATTTGTGGATGCTGCTGGTGTGCCCTGACAGCAAAATTTGTCAAGATGTATGATCGTACGATCATATGATCGAATAACCAACCCGGTGCCAGACTGGCTCATTCCCAAACACCTCGCTCTCCCTCATTGAATCTCCTATTGTACGCATCATACAACAAGTACCATAGTGACGGCACTGAGGATTCGATTTATGTTACACATTAATGGAAGTATGGTGTTTTGTGGATTAATCAATCTATTATATCAACAATATATTTATTAGATGAATAATCCAGCTCAAACCAAACAAATGGTGCTGCATTTAATGAAACTTGCTTTTCAGAACTTGTCACTTTTCTATTTTTACATGTCGCCAAACTATGCATCCATAGACATATACATAGACGTCGCATTGACTGCTGCCACCCACTAGAGCAGGGGTGTCAAACTCAAATACACAGTGGACCAAAATTTAAAACTTGGACAAAGTCACAGGCAAACACTGATATTTATTGAAAAAAAACTTCCTGTAAATATAATAACAAACCTTTTATATAGATTTAAACAAGTTTTGCTCAAACATTGAATATGGAACAATTAAAGCTCAATACTATACAATATATAACTTACTATTGCACATAGGCAAAATCGAATGTCAAATAAAAAAAACATCACTGGCATACATTACTTAAATAAAATTTAAATACAAGGCAAACAGGTCTGTCTTTTACATAGGTAAACAAATATTCTGTCTCCCACCTGTCCAGAAAGCTCCTGTTTTCTGCCTTTCTTTTTGTCATCTTTGGGAAGGCTTGCACTGTGCCAGTAGGTCATGAGGTCAGCTATGAGGTCGCTATGACTACTGTCAAAAGAGGAGAGGGTGTTTATGGGTCTTGTACTGATTGACATGCCTAAACACCAGCAGAGCATTCTGGGATTTGTAGTTATCGTGTCGTACTGCACCCAGCTCGCAAGGCATCTGCCCCAGAGCATGGCAGGAGTATTAGCAATACATGCACTGTCAAATACCAGTGGACCAGCTCTAGTAGTCATTTGGTATTGTCTCGCAGGCCAAATATTATTACTCTGCGGGCCAAATTTGGGTGTTTCAGAGTTTGATACCTCTGCACTAGAGCAACATACCTACAGGACGGCCATCTTGGAACAGGGCCACTCGCTCCTACCATGCATTACATCAGTAGAGGAATGATGTGTTTACACAATAAAAGTGATCATAAATCACTCAATTGTCAAGCTATTTTCAAGAAGTTTGTTTGTAACAAACGTCAGACACGATAGATTTAGAAATTGGTCAAAAATTCAGTGAAAACAATTCCACTTTGAGATTGAGAAGTATCTCTTTTCTTCGTAGATGTTCATGCACCACTGCCTCTGCTAGCCCTGTACCAAGATGACAGCACTTTAGGCGCATCTCTCTACAGCCAAGGCGCCGTCTTTGTATGTGTGTCTATGAATACAGCAGCCTCTACTGAATACATAGAGCCCACCCACTTGTTTGTGCTTGTGGTCTTCGAGATATCAAGCCAGATAGCCAACAGACGGTGTTTGTGCAACTTCCCTTTATCAGACAATATCTCTGGATTGGAAGTGACAAGAAGCACCAGATTGACATTTTCTGGTCAGGAAGAGAATTGCCTTTAATTTAACATCATTTAAATTATATTACATTAATTTAATTATATTAAATTATATTAGTACAGTAAGAAAAAGCTTGCAAAAGACAATACATTCATACAAAAAGCACTTAAATAAATAACTTTGCAGAGTACATTTTTTAATTCAAAGCCAGTAGGTAAAAAGGCCAAAAAACATTGTTTTTATGGTCTTATTTTGTTTTACAGTCATGCCTTTTGGAAAAGACTGGAGATACTAGAGGGCTGGAATGGGGTCAATTTTATCTATTTACAATATCGCTTCAAAAAAGATCGATGTTCTTCTGTCTGTGGCTCTTTGTCAGTGCATAATACAGTTATATTTTCCACATCAATCAGATCTACAAGGTCTGAGCTTCCCAAGGAGTTAAAGCCTTTGATGGCACATCAAAGTAGGTGTGAATAGAAGCCTTTTAAAGAGGTGCTGTGCAATTTCGAACAAAAACTCAAAATGGGTGGGTGAAGGTTAAGGACTTTTGAAGAGTAATTTGACTAGGATTTGTAAAGCACAAAAAGCACACACACACAATTATATTCATTTCTAATAATTCAGTCTTTATTTTCTATAACTCTAAATTCCTTGCCATTTAAAATTCTAAACAGTTGAGATCTGTTGCATCTAGGCAGTCACAAAGGCTCAAGAACATACTGTGAATGTGCCAGACAAAACACTGACAAAAAGGGGAAAGGATAGCCACGCTTTCTTCAGCAAACCTCGGTGAACTACACTATGCTACTACTAATCATCCATCATAACACCATAATGTTTAAGTCAACAACTGAAGAAATAGAACCCCCGTTTCATGTAGATTTATTTCAAACAATTTAGTGTTATATGTAAATGTAAATATGTAAACATAACCGTTTTAAATATGTTTTGAGTGCACAACTGCTTTGCATGCAACTGTTGAATTTGATCTCTTTTGGAAGGGCTGCATATCAAGGAAATTTCTGTTGCAAGGTGTCCTCCCGCCAGCTGTTTTAAATTGGATTTGAATGGCGACGGCATGTGTGCAAATTGCAGATGCTTGGCCACCATAATTTGTCAATTGACTCTGCACCCAGCAAATCGCTCATGTGTCAGGAGCCTCTTTGCTTAGCCCTCCTCGGAGACTCTGGGCAGGTGGCATTCCATCAAGCCAGGTAACCACATCATAACACATGCGCCGAGCCAAGCCCAGCAGTGGAGAATTTGTCATTGTTAAAGGTGACGTGGAGCTAACGTGAAGGTCGCAGGGTGCCTTTGTGTCCTGATATGATTCGTCTTTCACAAAGCCGTATTTTTTTTCCCCCTCAAGGACGATGTAGCGGCGTTGTGCGTGATTGAGCTCATATTTACGTCTCAGTTAGTGATGATGGCCATGATTATTCATGCATCATTTTTTCTTTCTTTTTTTCCAGAACAGCTGTCATCTGGAATGACAACAATGTGGGCAAGACTGGAAGACAGACGTGTGTTGTCTTCACTCCAAATTTGGATTGTTCACATCACATATTGTCACATCAGTTTGATTCTATGAAATACTCAAAACTACATCACGATGAAAATGGGCTTAAGAACACACAAAGAAAAAACTGTTCTCATTCTCCTGATGGCAAGACAAAGAAGAAATAATGATTTCTGGCTTTCATTAAAAAAGGCTTTTCTTCCTTAACGAGAAACAGAAGCTTTTTTGAGAAATGTGCATAGGAAAGCCATTACCAGTGTGTATACATAAAAGCATCTGTCACAAAAAAAGAAAGAGAACAGAAAACAAAACAATGCACATGGCACTTTAAATACTTGTTGGCTGAATGTAAAATCTAAAGATGTGTGCTAAGGAGGGTAGGCCTACTGGAGTGCACAAGGGTTAGATGGGGATATGGGAGCACATGAAGCACATGTGCATTTTTGTATGTATAGGGCTCTGAATATACTTGATTGGGTTTGTCCTGCTGCATCTGATCTTGATTGTATCATTGTAGTCTTCCAGAGCCCATTGCCAGAATGGAGGGGACTTGGGCAATCCATTAGTTGTCTTCACTGGTTATGGGCAGTGTGGAGGAGACATTACATTTAAGTTGTTAAAGTGCTGTGCTTGAACGCTACATGGGGCTAATCAGAAGTTAAATGGATGTCATGGGTGAAAGGTTAAAAATATAAAGACATTTGTCCCCTTGACAATGTAACTGCCCAATTAGGCTGCAGAGTCTAACATAGTGTATAGAGTAATGATGCATGTTGACAAGTTTAGCCAGTGACTAACTATGCTTGGTATTATGTATGCACAGTGTCAGTGTGCTAAACTATGATAAAGACTGTGATAAATTGCACAGCCAGAGTGTCACAGTCGATGGTGAATAATACTGGGTTAGTACATAGATGCTGGTTCTTGTCAGTGTTACTGAATAATAGTTATCTATTGTTAATAATCAAATATGTATTTCACTCATGTTTCTAGGAAAGATAACACACCGACTGTGCACAGTTCTATCTAACAGCACTCATATGTAGCACTGGTGACTGCAATTAGATGCGCTATTTTCAACTTGAATATTTTTGTGCACTGATGCACTGACACTAACTTGTTTTAAGAGCGTAAGTAATATATGAAAGCTTCATAAATGATAAAGCAATATTTCATGGTATGACGTAATGCACTGAACTGTTTTATGACGGCCCCAGGTGCTTTAATGTGCATTTAGCCTACATGTAAACAGGCAGTCATTCTTTGTGTGTTTCAAAGGTGGATTTAAAGCCAGCTGCATTATTCTATGGCGGGATTTTTCTTCTCCTTTTTAATTGTAAGCTTAGAGAATGAGCTGTAGAACAAATTGCTTTTGGATGTGTAGGCTCTAGCCTTAGCCTGGAGGTGTGTGTGTGTGTGTGTGTGTGTGTGTGTGTGTTGTGTGTGTGTGTGTTTGTGTGTGTTTGTCTGTGTGTGTGCAGGCGTGCGCGTGTGTGCGTGCATGTGTGCGTGCATGTGTGTGTGTGTGTGTGTGAGTGTGTGCATACCCTGTTAACAGCATTCTTGCTGTCAGTTGAAAAAGTGTTGTTGTGTATTGGACTGGGTCCACTGTGAGATATGTACCTCTGAGCATGGCCCAGCACTGACAGGAGAGGAGAGGCTGTGAGCTTTGACTGCTGGGTAGCAGCTGCAGGCAAGCGTGCAATTGTAATAAAGTGCAGTGTCTGCACATACTAACAGATGGAATGAAAAACAGAAGACAGAAGTGAAAATCACAGAGGCACCTTGCCAATTCCAAAAGCATACACCAAGACCTGGTGTTGTTTTTTTTGTTGTTGTTGTTTATTTGTTTTTTTTTTCTTTTGGAGAGGTTGGAGGTTGGGTGTGGTTTGTTTTTTTTTTGTGCGTGCCTTTGTGTGTCTGTATGTGTAGGCATAGATAGCTATAATCCTCTGCCAACTGCTGCTGAGGATATATTTAGAAGCATGAGCTAAGGGCACTCAAGGCATCGTAGGGACAAGAGATGCTGCTCACCATCAGGCAGGCAGCCAGGGAGCCAGGCGGGCACATCATCCGTGTGCCATGCTGTGTCTTCACTATGCATTACACTCCAACACTGAGAAAGAGGCTGCCCTGAGCTGTGCCAGAACTAGAGGAACCGCTTTCTCCAGTCCCTTTCTCCGCTGCTTTGCCCGGCAAGTCCACCTCAATGACAAGAGCGTCACTCTCAGCCATCACAAGAGGGCAATCTCTACCCTCTGCACCAACGCCACCAGGGCAGCATGGAAACACACAGCACACAGCACACACACAGCACATCATTAATATCCATGGGATGAAGCATATGTTAGATGGGCCTTCGGATGCATAATGGACTGTCTTGTAAACAGAGCTGTGCACAATGTAAATGAGTGATGAAGTCACTGAGTGACTGCATATGAACCCCACACGCACAAAGAATGTAAAGCTGCAAAACCATAAAGGATAAGTTTTCTTTAATCACCTGTTTTTCCTTCTTTACAGGTGTGATGGAGACAAATGCATAATCAATGGGATGCAACAGTCTTTTGTACATTGTTTACAAAGACTCAATGAGTCCCAAATGATGTGTGAGAGAACAAAAACAAGCTGTTGCTCTGATTGAGGCTGGTCTAATAGATCAAGCTATTCATGTGGGAGAGTGCCAGTGTGCAGATATTTTGAGCAGGGCACAGGGTGATGAGAGGAAATGGGAGGGGCATTGTACTTGCCGCACGCTAATGTGTGTGTGTGTGTGTGTGTGTGTGTGTGTGTGTGTGTGTGCGTGTGCGTGCATGCATGTGTATGTGTGTGTGGTGGGCCAGACAGTGTAGCAGGGGCTGACTGTCCTCCTGTTTATGGGAGAGAGCGCCTTAAGGCATGGCCCTGGAGAAGCAAAAATCTATTAGCCCCCAGTATGCCGTGGCGCTTGTTAAAATAACGAAAAGGCTTTTCAGAGGGGCTGACCCAGACTGGTAAACTGCACACTACCAACGTCCATGCCACACATCACCACCCTTCCTTCCCCAACTCCCAAGCTGTCAACTTCAATTAATTTATGTTGGAACTTGACGAAAAGACATAGTATATGCAGATGTCTTAAAACCACGCTCAACTCCAATATCCTGGTACCTAAGTCTTCAAGGAGAGTAAATAAAGGTCCCAGATATATTGATCCCTCAGTATACAGTGATCTTAATTGCACCCATGCTGTCAGTATGATCTTATTATGCCTGATAGGGGACTTATTAGAGGAACATCAAACTTATTTTTAATGGTGTCACAGAAACTGAAAATTGGCGTTTCTGATAAACGCTGAAAAGGAGATTTCCGGTGACAGAGAGGAGCTGTGATTTGGGACCTGTCACTAAACCTTCACTAATTGGACCCTCATAGGCAGCTTTGAGCACTGTTACTTTGGTCTTGGGGTATAATACTGTAGCTTTAAGAAACAGTCTTAATAAGCAATTCACTACTCCCAGTCCTCCTAAGATCTGATCTCTTTTCAGTTTGGCGCTTAGAGGTTTTCTTCCTGATGTTAAATTGGAAAAAAAAACACTAAAAAAGAGCTTGACACTGACTTGTAAGTTTTAGTTTCATTTTCAAACAAGAGTGAAACAGACTGTGTTTATAAATGTGACGTGACATTTAATAGCATATGTTTCCCTATAAACCAAGTTTTACTGTATGTATCCTAGCTGACTTTCCACACATTGACACGTTTAGCAACTTTTATATTCTTTAACTACAGACCACATATAAAATGCTGTGGTAGAGTGCTAAAAGTACCTAAAATTGCTATGAAATACTCTTAATGTTCCTGAAAAAATGACATTGATTGCACAATATTGATGTAACCATGTTGAAAAATAAATTATAACAGATCCTGCAGCAATCTTTTTGCAGCAATTCCTGGCTGTTACAAAGCCAGTGTCTAGTGAGTTGGCAATGTCCGGTGTCATAAAGGTGCCTTATTTGTGCTGTTTCAGTATACTTAAAGGTTATTTTGGTCTTTCTGGCTTCCATCAGAAACACAATACAAAAGTTACAAAAAGTTATAAAAGTTTTAGCAAAGGTAAATGGTTTTAGAATCAGCAGCATATTGTTTACCACCGTGCTTGTCTTTCAATTAATTTAGCACTGTTGTATAAACAATAAATAGTTATATAAAATTCACAAAACCTGGCAAACTTCACAAATTGACGTGACAGAGTAATAACCCAACAGTAAACCTTGATCTGCATTATTGGTGTGCCTGTCACTATTACAACTTAACAGACATTGCAGTAGACTTAAGCTGCCACTAAATTCAAGATAAATTCATCAAGCCAGGATATAATATACATATTAAATTAAAATGTAATATAAATAATTAAACATGTATTTTACACAAGGAACTGTAACACGTGGCTGAATCTGCTATAAAAACCAGTCGCAGCATAAGACACATTCATTGCACTCTTATATTGCACATGATGGCAGGTGTGTGTAAAGCCATATGTTGTACTGCAGAGAGCCTGTAAAGCTGATGGAGAAGTAGTCTCTCGGTCTGTGTCTGAGTGGACGTGATGAGGTTTGGTAAATTGGCCACCCTTTTCCTTCCACTTCACTGAGTCTGCCTCATCTCCTGCGCCAGTGTTGCTAACTAACAAGGCCAAAACTGTGTCCCTATTGCTTTCAAAGTGGACCAGGTCAGCCTGTGATGTGCTTCCAAAAAAAAAAAGTTTGCTGCCCTAAGTGCTTCAATCTCTGCTGAGCAAATGCCATGTCAAGCTATGACTTTCTTCCTGTCATCTATTTCTTTACAAGTTCACCAGGCCTCGTTGCATCACACATTGGATTTAGTTGTGAAACAGAATTTGAGTTGGTTGGTTATTAAAGCTGGTTGTTTGAAACTCTGGTCTCCTAATTGGCTGCAGTCTCTTAACAACCATGTGAAAGCAATCTGAACTCTCTCTGAAGGTCTCTCCTTTTTCCTAAAGATTAATTAATTTTTTGTTCATCAATTTCCACTTTGCTATGCTTATTCAGTATGAGGACATCCAGTATTTAATGTGGTCAAGCATTGACAAAGTGGTTCTGGTAGGCCGTGGTCATTAGGTAAATCCAGGTGCTATGTGAATGGGCATGATAACAAATCTTTCTGTCTTTAACGGTTTGGCCAATCAAAAGCATGTAAAAGGGTCCAGATTAACCTCCGAGGAGGACAGAACAGGATGTTGGTGTTCAGGTTTCTAGTCACAACAAATAAACTACTAACATATATGATTTGATGCACTTGACAACCATACCTGATAATCCAGTACAGTATTCCAATGAGTGTAGCTGCTGAACATCGCCATCAACAAGGCACCAAGGCTAACCCTTAGATCCAATAACACTAAAAGTGATGTTTTGCCTGTATTTGTATGTCATGTAAAACATTGGCACCATTGCAATGGTGTGATTTGCATGGACACTCGACTGAACAGTAGTCAATTAATTGAAGTATATTTCTCAATAATTAAGGGAATGGATTAGACATGGTCTAGTAACTGTTTAGCATGGATACATCTACATTATTCCTTTTCAGTAGAGGTTTATAAACAGCTGTTTTCAAGGACTTGGGAAATTTGCCAAACAACAGTCATACATTTACAATTTAAAACACATCTGCTGCTAAGAAGCAAAGAATAGACTTGCTGGCAGCACATTAAGCAACACCCTCTTAGACCGTTGTTGTCTATCAGTCTAAATTCTGATACCAAGCTAAGTTTTAGATTCTTCAAAGCTGGTAAAACAAAGAGTTGGAGTCTTGTCGGTTGGAAAGACATATTTAGCCTGTTTTTTTTTTCTTTAGGAATTTTTACCTTTAAAACAGATGCAAATAATCCCTTGTATGATCAGAGAGAAGATCAGGTGCCAGGGGTTAATAACAAGAAAAGACATGCATATTGATTATTTTTGTAGTGATAGTGCGACAAAAGACTGGATTGCTTTGTATATTTTGACCACTGTATGCTGCAAACCCTTTCTTTATGGATCTAACAATGGAACTGAAGTTTATGTTTGTGTCATTTTCTTTCAGCCTTCATGCATTTTCACTTTATGCTGAACTCAGCAGTTACATTTTTTTCCCATTGTGCTCATAGTTTGTCAGGGCCTGTTTTGAATATTACTGTGGCAAAGTTGTCCACAATGTTTATGAATTAAAAGTTTTCAGCAAATTATTAGAGAATGACAGCTAACTCAAAGTTATAAGGAGTGCTTGCTTAAACATAGCAGAGATCATTTACAACTCACATTCTTACCCTCAAACAAAAATAATCAGATAAGGTCAAACCTTTGATGACTGTAGATGAGTCTTTGTACCCATAAGGTCAGAGAGCAGTATGCAGCTATCAACAAAATATTCAAACACTTAAAGAGAGCACATAGCGTGTTCAAATGATATAAAGTCAGGATTAAGTCCTGATTACACTGATTTGAGTGGTACTCTCATCCCTCTATCTTCAGTTTCCAACAGAATAGAGAATATTCTACAAACTGGGTTGTCCATCAGCGATCTATAACATTTCCACTATAGAAGGCACATATTTGTGCTCTCACAAATGTTGGTCCATCAGTATAGTGAAAAAATAAATGTATTTAAATTATAGATTTAATAGATTAAAATTTAAAAAGTTAATTTAGACTACTTCAACCAGCACACTTGACAAACATTAAGCCTGACAATCCTGCAGGAGGAGGAAAATGAGATTCATTTAGTGTTTGTCAGTTTGCTTGTTGGAAGAGAGAGCAAGTGTTGCATTTGCTGCATGACTGCTTGCATCCTCACTAAAGGATCACAGTGAGTGTCTGTGTTTAAAAAAGTGAGATAAACAAAATCAGACTGTGTTGGGTAAAATCTTTCCCTTGCTTCCTAGACCACCAAGGGAAATAAATCATGTTGACCGCACACCACTCTATTAGTGGACGTTCCATGCAGTGATGAATCTGGTAACAACTCGGCATTTGATTTTTGACTTGTGTTTCTTATTAACATAGCAATCTGACAACATTTATTGATTGCTTCCCGCTCTATTTGTGCCTACAAAATGAATCAATGTTTTCCTCGAGCGTTTTTGAAAAGTTGCTATCATACATGCACCAAGGGTTAGCAGTGAAGGCACCATAACCTGTGCATAGGGCCAAGTCATAGGCAAGTGCATTCGGAGTGGACGACGCCATTTTTAATTTCACATGTAAGTAAGATTAATTACAACTCCCAGCACCTGCTCTGTCAGCTGTGATAAGCCTCATAGCTTGACTGTCTGTGAAACTCAAGCTCAGGGAGTGTGTGTGTGTGTGTGTGTGTGTGTGTGGGGGGGGGGGGGTGTTTCTGGGGGAGACAGTCACAAGCACACTACTCTATATCCAGCTCGGTAATAACCTGGTGCGTTTTTATCTCAGGTGAGTTTGTTTTGCGACGGAAGGCAGGATGATTCCTCTCCTTGAGAACACTTTCATTGTGCCCGAAGATTAAGTGGCAGGTTGAGGAGTGGCCGGTTAGTCATGCACCAGATGCACGAATGCTTAATGAGTCATGCGTTGCGTTTCATCTCACTGCCATGTCGCTATAACCATGACATATCATCCCACTTCTCTACCTCTGCACTGCACTGCACTGCTCTGTGGCCTTTATCCCTCCTTTGGTCTTTTTTTCTCCCTTTCTGTTCTTCAAGGGAGAAGAGGAGAAAGGGAAAAATACCTTATCATTGCCCCTAAAATCACTGCAATGATAAAAAGAGTTTAAAGCTGACAGCAGAACTTGTGTGGAGATTTTCTGTGATTATCTGGGAGTAATGAAATTTATTAGCTGCACAAGGAAAACAAGAATTCTGTATATGCAATATATCATATTGCATACAAATATGTATATACAGTAGCACATTTTAAGCACCATATAAGAGTACACAAAACATTTGGGTAGGTAGTGTTGGGTTCCAATTCTGTAGGTTCCAATTCTATAGAAAATATGTGAAGAAAATCATGCTCTTGAAAATGGCTCAACCAAACTGGACAGACCAAAAACACAACATTTTACATTTTAAGGTGTGACCCTGGACCCGGTCTGCCACAGCTGTTTATAAAAGATATTCCAGAAATAACTAAACAACTGCAACTGCTTCATTATACTTTTCTTACAATAGATTGGCAGCCAGATGTAAATCTTGACAGGAATGATGTACTACACCATGGTAACAGAGGAAAAAACAAAAGAACTCTAAATTCAAGTGCTCATTTAGCTTTTGTGAGGATTTCTAAAAAGTCCAGATAGCTTTTGTAGTGAATCCTTGTCACTGTGTATAAAGACCCATTGAATATCTCAGACAACCTGCACATACACCTCATTACTTCCCATCTATGTACGCAGTGGTGGATGAAATCTGATCTGTGCTAACAAGCATGCAACACTAAATCTCAAGTGAACACTCATGCCTTTTTGTCTGGGTCGGAGAGGATGTTCCTGCCACACATTTGTGAAATATTAAAGTGTGAGAGAGAAAACCTGGTTTTAACCTGCCCATGTCTATGCACCCTGAGGTGGACCACTAGATGGTGAGTTCTTTGATTCACACAACTTGTTTTTCTTTATACCCCAGAGTGGCCTCTTTGAACTTCAGGAAGAGAGGTATTGGCATATTAACTCCTAGAGCATATCAACCCAAACTGGCCAGGTGTTCTGACTGGCATCATGGTTTTTGATCTTACCTAGTGCAAGCAATCCTACTAAATGTTCTACCTCCCTTCAGTGGTAATAACATTTCTACTTCTTTAAAATGTTGAACATAGGAACTATTTCAGGGTAGAATGGCATGGGGAATTGAACTGTCCTTCGTTTATTTATGTGTGTTTACATTTTCCTGAATTCAAATGGTAAATACATGCATAAAGCAATGCAAATACTCCAATATATGCTATTCCAAATGTGCACATCGGTGAAGTTATTAAATCTGTTTACATGAAAAACAAGATGAAAAACACAGTTCCACCACAGTCAGGCTGAATTCAGGTTTGTCAGGGCTTTTTTCTACATCAGTGTGAAGAGAGATATGTCTGATATCTGAGTGTACCTCATTATTTTCCAGCTTTTCAAAGACTGACAATGTAACAGAATTGATCTGACATAACAAGTATGCTAATACAAAATAGCCTTTAACAAGGAAGGCGAGCAAATCCAAATCTGTTTGATTGGCTTTGTTCAATGGATTTACAAGTTCTGTGTGTGCGTGTGCTTAAAAGCACACCCAGCGGTGTGAGGGACCGCTTGCTAGCTGCTCTCTTGGGATACGGCGAGATGTGTCACAGCAGACCGTCTCCGTGGTGACAGTCCGCCCTGGCCCCAAGGGAGTCTCATTCAACCTTGCCCATTCATTCACCGCCTGACATGGACAGTCTGTCAGGAGATGTCCTTCTGTAGACTGTCCCAAAACTTTTCAGACTGAAGCTGCCGTCAGCTCGCTGTCTGACGAGTGTCTGTTACATGGTCTGTGGTCAATCTGAGCCATCTGGGTGCTAGGCCACTCACGTACTTTGGGGAAATACTATCATACGCCTGAAGATTTATGTAGGATTTTTCTTTTACCGAGTCAGGCATGGACTCTTAAGGGGCAGATTTAGACAATACGCTTTGAGAATTCAGATTACATTTTAGGAGACGTAGTACTGTCAATGAAAAATATTTCTGAACATTCCATTTTATCTTTTATTATTTTCATGGATGGAGTCTTAAGTTGTTGATAACAATTCTGAATGAAAAAAAAAGAGTTCAGTTTACACTGGGGTTAGAAGTAGTATTTACTGTCTGGCTGCACAACTGAAATCTGCAGAATGTCTTACTATTTAAAGTGTGCTTCATAGATCTGTTATGAAAAGTGACAGGAAATGTTGTTCCTCCATTTCAATAAGCAATATTTGGAATAAGGAGGATGCCTAAAAAAAGCTGATCCTGGCTAACTGGTCAATTAAGCTTGTGATTATGTATAGGTAATTGTGCCAAACAATTACTGCATGGATGGCTGGGAACTTTCATATTAGAATTTCTATCACACTACGGAGACCCTTTTTTAAAGGCAAAGATACTGACTTAATTGCTGCCAGGTATGCGTGGGTCAGGTGGTGAGTTCAACGTGGCTCTTCCCTGGACTGCGGTAAAGGAGATGCCTCACGGCTAATTATAAGAAGAAAGTGCTGAGGCCTTCGCTTTGTCCTGGTACATTGATTACCCTCGGCCCACAGCCATGGCCTAAAATAACAACAACAACAACTACTGGAAAAGGCCTACCAGAGGACAGGTGGCTAAAGCTAAATTACTCACACACACACACCATTACAGGGATGCATTTTAATGGTGAGCTGAGCTCCTCATTATTATAAGGTGATGGACTAAATCTATCCAGTAGCATCTGTGTGTTTCACGAGGCACTTGTCACTTTCACCATCATGATGCCTCAGTGGTAAACATATGCAAACACTATGCACACGCCTCTTGAAATTACATAACAAGTCTGTTTACTCACCTTTTTATGATCACTAATGTTAAGGATATGCACAGTTTATCAACCTTTTTTTTTTTTTTTAGAGCTGCATGCATCGTTTCTCTGTTATTTTTACCACCACATCAGTATGAGACCTGTATGTTAATTTTCAAAGCAGATAATCAGAATGATCACAACTCAGTTCAAACCAGACAGAGCAGGTAATCTGATTCAGCTCAGGGAAAGCACTATCAACTGGTGCAGATGCAAACACATGAGACCAATCCGTATCAACACACAAATTGAAGAGCTGAATCTTCCAAAAGTGTGCACAAACACTCCTCTCCCACATGCAGTCTAAACTAAAGGGCTCAGGATTTCAATGCCAGTTTCTGCCTTTAATGCAGAGGGCAGTTATTCTGAAAGTCACGTAGCTCCGTTGGCCTGGAGTGGCAACCATTAGTTACGTCAACCATTCGAACAACAGGACTGATAAGTGTGTTTGGGTTATTGATTTGCTTGGGGGGGTTCTTGAAAAGAAAGGATTTGTCTAATGCTAGACAATATAAGTCTTGTAAACAGCATTTTTTAAGGAACACTTCAGATAAACAGTCAAAAACAAACAGCCATTACTTGAAAGGATACTCTAAGAAGTAGGAAAATGGCCCATTTGTGGGATTGGTGATTATATAATTTCAACCTATTTTCAATGCTATTCTGAAAATAAATGTTGTCTAAAGACAGCAGCATTCTAGCTTGACTGCATCTGTCAACAACTTGGATGGATAATAATGAATGGTGGCTGTATCATTTCTGCCTAAGTTGCCAAGAAACCATGCCATTACTCACGGAGCCCTTAAGAAAATACCCAAATGACCCATATAGCATTTAATAGAAAAGAGAAAAAAGTATCAAAAGGAAGAAGACTCTTCTCCAAACACACCATCAATCATCAGTGGAAAAAAAAGAAGCCAAAGGGCTATGGAATGGACCACTCAGTCCTTTAATGATCTCCACTGCTTCAATCCTTCTGAATTAGCACACATACTGTAATGGTCCCTAATGACGGTCATTATAAATATTCACCAGATTATGTTTGGTGTACTAATCCCTGTAGTCTTGCTGTTAGTCCACCAACGAGATGGTTGTTATTTTGTGAATAATGAGAGGTGGAGGAGAATATGTGTCCCCATGCACTCAGAGAGGAAACAGCAAAGCCGAGAGCCTAAATGGTGGTGATAAGCATGCCACAGACCTCTGGGACTCACTGTTCAGAATATAGGACATGGTGGGAGTGTGTGTGTGTGCGAGTGTGTGTGTATGTGTGCATGTCTGTGTGTGTGTGTGTGTATTGAGGGGGTGACTGAGAGGGTGTTTGCTACATTCTCACCAGAAGGAGTGTGTATTTTTTTTTCTTTTACTTTTTTTTTATTCATCTGCTAGGCAATGCTGTAAAGAGATGAAAGGGAGAGAAAAGGAAAGAGAGCTAAATAGAAGTAGTGTATCGTTAGTGAAAATCTGCGTGAGGTGTTTTTCCCTTTGGGACTTTCATGGAGGGACAAAAGCAGCGGAAATGTCAGTCCATATGTATGGGGGCGGCTCTGCCACTGTTACTTGGCATGGGACCCTACTCATCTCTGGCAAAGACGCTCATCCCCTCGAGGCCACTGAGCTGAACGAGAGCTTCACTAAAGGCTTCTCTCAGGG
This sequence comes from Setipinna tenuifilis, assembly GCA_030347295.1. NCBI lineage: Eukaryota > Metazoa > Chordata > Actinopteri > Clupeiformes > Engraulidae > Setipinna > Setipinna tenuifilis. The sequence continues at coordinate 24,358,414 of CM059266.1, read as the reverse complement.
TGCAGCCGTTAGTTCTTGTAGAGCCTCCATCACACATTCAGGCTGGCTCTACAAGCAAATGACAAAGAAATCTGCTCACATGGTTTAACTACATTGTTCATCGATAAGACAGAGAGTGTGTCAGGTGATAGAAGTAGGTGTTTGAAGACAAGTGTTAGAAGATGAATAAGGGATGGGCAGTAATCTAGCAATTTCATGTCGTTTAAGTCTTCAAAATGGCTGCCAAATATAAGGAGCATTTGAAACATTTTTTGAATGAAATGAAGACAGAGGGACTTCTGATGTGATGTCTGCATTACATTGTCATGTTTTTAGTTATATTTTATATTGGTTTGACAAAGACACTGTTTATACTTTGGTGGATCAGATCACAAAATTACAGTGGTATGTTTAAATACACATGAAAATGCACTGTGACATGATCAACTCAAACCACTTCTAAAACACTTTTGAGCACATATCCCTTGTTCTGTAAATGTCTGATGCATCTTAAACAAGATTTCTATTCAAGGTGATAATGTGTAAGCAGTAATGAAATCTGAACAGAGCTCATCAGACACTTCCAAGATGATTCTGAGATAACGGACAGGCGTACATACTGATCTGTTAACTTGTCATCCATTGACCGAAGATGCATTTTAAAACTCAAAGTAAACAGATAGGATTGCTGTTAGAATTAGGGAGTTGATAAATGTTGTTTTGCACATTCTGCTCTGTAAAATATTAGTGAGAAGAGTTAATTCAAGGTGACTGTGTCCTGCCATCTGTATCCAAGCATATTTTACTAAAAGGGGGAAATTGCCAGCATATTATTTTTCGAGCAAGAACTACCGGTATGTGTGAATGGCTTCACTTATACCATTCATTTCTCTCTGCAGGCACATGTATGGTGTGAAAAGCAATCTCAAGTCTTTTTCCAGCAGGTTGCGATATCTGAAAGAGGTTTCAAAGTCACTCTCACTTGGCAGCATAGGGTTGTATATGTATTCAGAGCGCTGTTCTGGTCTAAAAAGAAATCTCAATGAGCTGCCATGGTGTTGCTAGGCTATCTCTGCGTGACAGTCATGACCCTAATGATCCCTGGTTGGTTTAAGGTAAAAGTATTATCGGTGCTCAGTATCATGGAAATTTTCAACTTGCAAATTATCTTCACATTTTTGTCCTGCATGTTAGTTCGCTTTTTTTTCGGCTTACCTTCAAAAAACACAAGTGGATCTCTTTTATTTATTATTTTATACTTGGGAGAGAGCCCACTGGGTATATGGTGAATACACAGTATACATTGATAGGAGAAGCAGTCATGCCTGACTCAATATACTTATTTTCACCTTTTGTGTTTTTATCAATAAAAAATTATGTGGCCAATGCCAATTCATTATTGCATTCATAATGAATAACACAGAGCACTGGGCTACCTGTATTCATTGTTTTTCTGACTCAATAATTTATTGGTTTTTATTTTGCTTTTGGGGCAGCCATTGCATAGACAGGCATCTGCAAGCTAATAGAATTATAAATAATATCATAGGCAGGAGGGACTCCATGTTAGGAGATGAGATATCTTCAGGTTGACCACTGGGGGTCAAATTAGAGATGGATATCTTTTAACTCCAAAAGATGCTGCGTATAAATAATGTACAGCAGGTATTAGATAGTGGAAGCTGAACACATACGAAAAGAAGAAAATGCCTTTATTCCAAGTGGAGCTGTCTACCATAGTCACTGTCTGCATGCCAATAGCATTTGCCTTCTGCAAATCTGTTCAAAATTGTGATTTTGGGGTTTGTGTGTGCTAAATTATTGTTTTACCTATATCTCTGCTGAATGGAGGCCTTTTTTTATTTTGCCAGTATCACTTATGAGCAGGCATGGATTAAGGAATCCAGCGTCCCTGGGCAAAAATACCCCCCCACACACACAGGACAATATCAGACAATAATGACAAAACGTAGACAAATATGTAGTCCAATTTGCATGACTAAAACACTGACAACAGTAAAGATCCATAAAACGATGATTGATTGGTATCAAGTAGTAGTAGTTCAAACCACACAGCTTTGCAAGTATGTTTGTGATGTTTTTATAGAAAACAAATCTCTGAACAACAGTTCTAACATCAGCACCAAGATTGTGACTGAGGGTAGCAAATGACAATCTCTTGAAACACTCCCCAAGGGTAGGTGGGATTAGAATATTGTCTGAGGGTATCGGGGACACACTGTAGACCTGAGGGACTGCCTTGTGTCAGATGCATGCCAATGTGGAAAGCACAAAGCACTAAGTGTGCTCCAAGCACTTCAGTGCAGTGTGTTCGAGCTCTCTCCTCCTGACACTGCCTCTAATCTGCTGTCTTTGAGCGTGAGCACATGGTGCTGTCCTGCATCATCTCTGTGTCTGTCTCTCCCTCAACCGTATACCCTATATATCTCAGGTTTGGGTTTACCTTTTTCATTTTAACATTTCACGTATTTAGGGTTGTCAGGTCGATTTTATCGTTTCAGTGTATCTGCTCTAATTGGAATCTGGTCAGTTTCTTCAGTTTTTTTCTGTTTATATTTCTGTTTATTGTGGTAATAATCAACTGTTATTTGACCAGGTAGTCTGTATGTGCCAGTATGCCAGTATATTGTGATTTAACAATGAGATTGTATTGTGTTTACCAATGTTGTATTGTCATTTAATCACCAAATGAGGCAAAGTTGATTTTATTTAGTGAAAACTTTTCAGACAGGTCTTGGTATTGATAACACTGTGCCCGTCCTTCCTGTGCTGTTCACCTATATTGTTTATGATGCCCCCTAGTCACACGTGTGAGAGGTTAAATGCAAAGGTTGAATTTTGCTGTGGTGTGCTGCGTGATCACCATAGCAATTGGGATTCACTCACTCTACTACATCCCTGTTCTACCAGGGCCTGGACCTAACCAGCAGTGGCCCTAGTGTGCATGGAGAACGTGCGATGAAACAGTGTTTTTTAAGTGATAACACTTAATTTGCATTCAAGACTGTCACAACATTTTGTTCACCTGTTGTTGCATTAAATATAATGTGGCTGATTCATGGTTTCATGGCTAATGTGGTTATTGCATATATAATATATAATGCACAGTTTTTTGGGCCACCTGTGTTTATTACTTTTTGTCTGGTTATGATATTGTTAATAAGACATTGTGGCCCAGTAGTTTATTTTCACTCTTTTTATGAGTTCACAGTCAGTCAGAGAAAAACGCCACACTTTGCCACTCTGCCAGCCTGCCACAGAGAAGATAAAGTGGGTAAGGGCTAACTGGATAGGGATTATTGGGGAACACACCTATAAAAAAAGCCATTGATCGCCCAGGCGTATTGGTCATAAGCTTGGCCTAATTGCAGGATTGCGCCCTGAAAATTCCCTCCACAGCAAAGAGTGGGAAGAAAATTGTCACCTTGCAGAACACAAGTTGACATTTTTTTGCTAATACTGAACAATATAAGGTCTCATACTAGAAAGAGTTCTATTCATTTCATCATACATCAGTTTTATTGGTCGTAAAGAAAAAGCTGAAAGATTTAATGCATGAAAAAGTTTTTGAACTTTCCCAAATTGATGTCTACCATTTCCCTCTTAAAGAACCTGACCGCAGACTGACCTCTCTGCTGCAACTCTCCTGTGCAAGCGTTTCCCCAAAGGCATCTGTTGCTATGGCTGCTCTATCAGAGGGAATGTTTTGTCTCTCAACATCACTTTGCATTGATCTGGCAACATTGGAAGGGTTTATGGACTTCACCCTGTGTTGACCAAAGCCATTTAATTTTAAAAGGAATTTATCTTAACTGAGGTACATACTCTGAAGCATTTAATGTATTTTTTTCTCATGGTCAGACCCAAAGGCCTGAATTCACAAAGAGTATAGCCTAGATTGTACCAACAACATTGTTAAAAAAGAAAATTAAAATAAAATGATATTACATTATTATTACAATAATGTAATAACCATTTTATTACATTATTGTTTACTACTCTACTGACACTATCAAGCATACAGTAGTCTGTAATGAGATTCACAAATGTGCCCAGTCTTTTAGGATGGTTACGCTGGTGATGTAGTTAATATTGGGAATATTGGGAAGTATAGTATGGTATGAGACCTGAGAGTTCGCTGTCCTGCTAATCGGAGTGAAATTCCACGTTAACAATCCAGCACAAGTGAGTGAGTAACGTGACATAGTCTAACAGTGAAATGGCTGTGCCAAGTGCACATAAGAAATGATTAATCGATGTAACCAAAGCTTTCCTTATTCCTGTGTTTAGCAGAGGGTAGATGCCAGAAGACTTCAATATTCAACACATGGAACATTTAAAACAGCCAAAACTTTACAATATAGCCTCTCTTACCCAGAGCCATCTGGAGGCCAACCGCCTTTTATGACATAACACACCCTGACATAAAACTCCTCTCTCCTAGTTATGCAGACCATGTTCACACACTTCACATCTACCTCCTGCTGTCTAGTTAAAACATCCGTAGAGATACCTTTGATGGACAGCCTGGTGTAGACAATGACTTAATGTCTTACATGCTCCCACAGGGTAGGTACCTGCAGAGCAATCAGTGCCATGTAACTTTAGGGGTAATCATGCCTCTTCGGAACAATCAGTAATGAGGACTTGTTTTGACAAGGCTGGTGATTGGAATAATGTGTACTAGTGTCAATAGAGTGCTCTGCCCACAAAAATGAGTACAGTAAATGCATATTGTACATTGATATATGCATGAAAATCACCTGAAAGTTAGCTTTGATTACAGGGTAGAAATGACATGAGATCATGTTCATTCTATCACATCTACAGCTGTACAATGCATGGGCGTCATGTAATATGTATGTTTGCATTGTCATTACTAATAGTTAAGTTTGACACAAGCTGGCAGAGTAAGGTTTAGAAACACAATAAAGTCTGTATGTTTCCTAGCTTTGCCTGTGCCTGTTCTATTTCTTTTTCTGGAGGCAGTTAGAAATATATCATAATAGGACAAATGGTTACACATTAGAACCACATTCACCCCAGCCCAGGTTTGCTTACTGTTGGAACTGTGCCTCACCACCACCTACTTCAAGTACGGTGAGGGAATTCTAGGATGGGTGTGGCTTACAGCTCCACCTCCAGTGATCCATGCGTTTTTAGCTCCTGGTTCTCTACCATCATGCAAGAACTTAAGAAGAAGGTTGTATGAAAGGTGAAAAGTCTTCAAGATACTAAAAAGAAGTCCAGTTGCTTACAACTTAGCTCATTTGACAATCTGCAGAACTCAATGTCATAATTCCTTTTTACTAAGTGAACAGCCATAAAGCTAATGTTGGAGTCTTAACAAGGAATCTTTTATAAGAACCTGATAATGTTTTTCCTTTAATATACTTTAGCTGTTCTTTCATAGTCTGACATATAAAATTGTAAGAGTAATACAAGGGCCTTTATACTGCGCCACAAACATGAGTTTGCATTGAAGGAACGGGCACATAAACACTACTATTTGGTTTTTTGACATGTAAAGTTTTAGAAATTAGTTTTAAGTAATGTAAAGTTTCCTTTCGCAAGGTGCCATTTTGTCATGAAATGCTGTGGTACTACTGACTGAATAGTCAGAAGCCAATATGAGTATAGCCTACTTTTAAGGAGTATATGCTACAGCATTATATTACACTCAGCAGATGCTGTTATCCAAAGTGACTTGCAGTAGAGACACAATCAAGCTACACATAACAAGAGCATAACAAAGAGTACAGAGCAACAGCTCACAGAAAAGAACGGTCTTCAGGTGCTTGTTGAAGATAGAGTTGTATGACCCTTCTCTCGTAGCAACTGGTAGCCTATTCCACCATTGAGGGACAACAATGGACAGTTTCGACTAACATCGCCTTAAGTGAGGGGACAGCAACAGTTTGCATGTGAGGATCATAGCACCCTGTAATATATATTATATTATATTATATTATATTATATTATATTATATATTAGCCCAGTATACATGTTATAGGATAGTTTTTCTTATGTGAGTGGTGATAGTATGATGTTGCTTGACAGACTCTCACGATGACAGAAGGTTGTTGTGAAAAATGAGTTAGTGAAATTCTTCAATGCTTGAGCAAGTTGGAGACATCAATCACCATCTTCCTGAAAGGAACAATTAATGTTTTAAGTACTAAAATATTGAAAAAGAGAAAAAAATCACATTCTTTGCAGAGGTAATTGTTTGACAGCATGAGAGTGGGAGAATATTATGCAACTTACCTAGGGAGAGGGAGAGGGAGAGGGAGAGGTAGAGAGAGAGAGAGAGAGAGAGAGAGAGAGAGAGAGAGAGAAAGAGAGAGAGAGAGAGAGAGAGAGAGAGAGAAGTTTATTTTTAAAGTAGCTCTAAAACTTAGAAACAGCAGTGGCCAAATGACAAATCCGGAGTGAACTTGGAACTTCATCAGCTTTTTGAGATTTTAATTATTTAATGACTTTTGAAGTGTGTGCCTGATGTCTATATTAATAATACAAACATTTATGGTTTAAGTGGAGCAGTCCATCACGCTTTGAAAAACTCCCCAACATCTGTAAAACCACACTGGCCTGAACCATAAGCCATTAAGAGGCACGTAAATAAACTTGTTAATTTTTCATTAGTTCTCATTACTTTTTGTGCTGAATCATTTGTTTCCTGTTCACTTCCAAAGACTAAGTCCAAATCATCTCAAAATATTTACAACAGGAGACTGTTCTGTGATCTTTAAACCTTATCACTATTGATATGAGGTAATGAAATAATTTAAGTTTTTGCCTCACACTGCAATGGGTAAGGTAATATTTTTAATTATATGTGTGTGTGTGTGTGTGTGTGTGTGTGTATGTATCTGTGTCTGTATGTGGGTCTATATGTATGTGTTTGTGTATCAGCTTACAAGATAGGGTTCAAAAAGTGTACCCCTTGGAGCAAATGTGGTGGGTTGTAGCACACAAGGTCACAGCTCTGGCCACCCTGAAGGGCAAACACACATGACAAATTGGTTTCTTTTGTCCATCTGGTCATCCTTTGCTTTAATCTAATTTTATCTCCTGTTTTCAAGTACTGCCTTTTGACATCTAAGCGTATAAAGGAGAATGAAAAACACAAGCACAATCAATCAGGTTGTGTACAGTGTCCCTAACCCAGTTCAAAAGGTTGGAACTGTATTCATTCTGCACTGCAACCTCATGGGTCCTGTTCTTAACGCCTTTCTTGTTGCAGCTGTTTTGTTCACCATTCTTGTTTAGAATCTGTTTTATCCCCAATGTGGCCAAAATGATTTTTCACTAACTCTGAGTCTGACTGGGATTGGTGTGTTATATGATTACATCTAAAGAATTGTAGTGTGTGGGCACTCTTATTGGTTTTGTTCAAGATGCAGTGGGTGAACGCTATGCAATTTGAAATGGACACCCTAAATAGATTCAAATCTAAAACAATTGATTGTCAACCTTGTTTGTATTCCCGTTTTCACAGATGAAAATAGACTATCAACTATTTTGGGCCTTGACCGGTGCAATGAAAATCAACAAAGGTATGGAAGAGTGTTTCTATAAACTTGTTATGCACAGTTGAGTTTAACACCCATAGAGAGGTGTTATTTAGACATGCCTTTGTGTTGATGTACAGCCTCTTTACCATGAAATCTCTGCCAAATTTAACTCGATTTTTATTTTTTATTTTCTGACGACAGACAGTATGCAAAAATCTCTAACATTCAAATGTTTCAAATGTGCTGGATTTACCCATATATGCTGGAATAAGATTTGTGCTTCACCCTCGTTGGTTAATGTTGTTGGGCATCTTGAGTTAGAGCTTCTGTCCAAGTAATGTGTACTACTTTGCTATGCTGTAGCTACTTTCTGTGTTAAGGTATTCAATAAGCTATACTGTCTGATGTTTATAATTCTGTTCATATAAGTGGTCTGGCAAATGGCAACAAAATCCTTGGCTCTGCTTATAGTTTGATTATATACTTTTATAGCACTAAATCTTCTTTCTAAAGGCTTTACATGACATACTCCAATGCACTATAGGTATTTTGCCTCTCAGATATCAATATTTAGCTTTAAAAGACAGTGGCAATTGTTATTTGTAATCCATGTAAAATGAATACATGGAAGAGAAACAAATCATTGTTTGGCTCATGACTTTACTTTGAGGAAAAGCTTTAAACATTTTGGGACCCTCGTTTAATTTTTCATGATTTGCCTGATCTTGAAAGCAATATTTCATCCATATGTTTTGTTATGGATAAAATATTATTGACAGCATGACAGTAGAACACATACCTTTTGCCAGTTTTGGTGTCTTATTTAGGAGGTTTTTTTTTTTTTAGTACAGCGCCAATGTCATGTAGCCTGAAGGACAAACCAATCAGTTATTTTTCACCTAGTGTATGCATTACGTAGTAAAACCATAGCTGCGTATGTGCATATTTGAGGTAATTCTCACTAGTTTTATTCACTGGTACTTACTCTCTGCTTTAAATGTTTCCGAATCATGCACAGATGCTTGCATATGTCACTGCTGCTGCAGCCACCAAACAAGTTTCTCCTTCTTCTTCTTCCTCCTGCTTTTATAGTTCTTAATGTTTTCTAACACACCAAAATCAAAAGCTTCCCACAGTTAATGAAACACCAACACTGAAATAAGAAGTCATCGGCTCAGGCACCACTCTAAACACAAAAAACAAAGAAGAAAAAGAAGACCTGGCAATAGAGAGAGACATGTCAAATACCTCGAGTACTGTACTCTATTTGTTTCTATGATTCTGTACTTGGCAAAATGCATTGTTACACTCCAAAAAAGATTTACAGTTTTGTGTGTTTACTATATGCTCATCAGGTTTCATGCAATAGTGCACAGGTACAGAAATTCCATTTCTTGATGTACTACAGTAAAGTATATCAATGATGCCACTGAACTGGACAGACACTACTTACTGTGATATACACAGCACACTGACTTTGTAGTCATCTGGGCTAATACTATTTTATACTTGGCTGCTCTAGTCTGGGATTGATATGGCATGTGAAGACATTGAGGTTGGGTCAGTAAGAGGTTGGATATGGTACATATGGTGATGTTTTCCCTATTTCTGAGCTAAAGCAGAAACTTCCTTGAATGTTGATGCTGTAAGAATATGTGGCCAAATCACAGGGTGTAATTTATAATCACTATAATCATTCATAATCACCCAATCCATTAGCAATAGTAAATTGGGTTTTTTTGCAGTATGCCAGTTTGCCTTGCATTTTTCTTGGCATTCCAGTCAATGCAGTAGTTTACAGCACAGTCAAATGTTGTATTGATTACTGTCACTATTTTCTATTAGTTGTTTTAGAAACTTCTTGAATAAGTTCTATTTTGTTATTCACTGACATCTATAAGAGAAAATTTAAGTGAAATTATTCAAAGACAGCAGTGTTTTGTAAAAACCATGTCAGTGTGTTGTTGCTGATACAGGAGAGTAATTCAAGGATACAAGGATCGAGGATGGCTACCTGATAAAGGGCAGAGGTAGAATGGGTGGTGGGGGGAGGGGGGTTTGTAAAGTGCATAAAGTGCAGTTGGGGTTGGGAGGGAGGATTGGCTTTAGTGGCTGATGATGGGATGTGTGTGTGGGAGGGAAGGAGTGCTAAGGTGGGGATGGGGAATGCTTGTGGGGATGAGATAGCTTGGTGGGGAAAGGGGGGGGCTCCAGTGACATCCTCCAGTGGCAGGGGCTTGCATGTGTGTGTGGGGCGGCGGCGGTGGGGGTACGCGAGGGCAGTGTCCTTCATGCTATTAGGGGGGTGGCAGAAGTGAGGGGAGAGGAGAACTGTGTCCAATATGTGTGTGTGTGAGGGGGGGGGGGGTCGGGCAGAAATCTACTGGTCCAGAGTGGTATGTCTAGTGGTATGTCTAGTGGTCAGGGGGCTGCGCCGTGTGGGTGTGTGTATGTGGGGGATAATACAGTACATGTGTCTACTACCTTGGTATAAAAATGTCATTTTGAAAAAGAAGTTTTAAGTATTGGTTGTGAAGTTTCATTTTGAAGTGAGATGTTTCTCTCCAAGTGTTTTGTGTTATGTGGCTTGTGTGTAAAGTTTTGAAACATTGAGCCAAATATTGAAATTTGTGTGTAAGCAATCATGAAAAACTGTAAAACAGAAAACAGGGGAGTTAACCTGACTTGAATATAAATGGAAGGCAGTGTTGTAGCAAGAGGAAGATAAAGAGAGACAGTAAAGATGAGAGTGAGAGGTAACAAGAGTAACATGGTAAATAGTGTCACTGCAAGCTACAATGGGAGGAGAGCAGACAGAGAACACAAGGACCTTGAAAACCCTAGGTTGAGACATACCACCAAGAGAGGGTCTCGCCCGGCGAGTAAAACACTATAAAACCGCGACTGGGAGGAGGACACAATTGAAGACATTTCCTCCCATACTTCCTTGACCCGCAGAGATTTGGGGGGATTCTTTCCATCCCCAAAGATTAACTGCTTATGTGCTTTTACTTCACGCACAAGCAGATCGGTCTCCTCTACTGACAAACGCTCCTGCCGTCCGGGTAAGTCCGCCATGGTAATAGCAACAGGCCATGGAAAATGCGGCACTGGCTTTTAAAGAGGAATGAGAGTATAATTTCTGATTGGTTAATTGTATGTTACACCCAAAACACACACATGACTAATGAAGTAATTTAAGACCAATCCTTTTGAACCATGCGTCTGGTGCAATGTTCGCTTTCCCTGCCGTCAAAAAAACAATTTGTGTCGGAAACGCCCCCAAAGCAACTTTCACGACAGACTTCAGACAACGCACATATGATTGTAAAAATAGAGCCCTTTGTGTTTGTATCGATGTGTGTAAATTAACATCCATACTTGAACTTTAAATGCTTGCATGTTGAATTAGATCCCTGTGTATGACCTCAAACTGACATACCTTGTGCACAGAGAAACCAAAAGCCAAATGTGTTTTCCATTGATACCATCAGTGTGTGGTTACCGCATTGTGTGCTAATTGTTATGATGGTTGTTGTTAACTGTTTGGTACAAAAATACCATTTACAAAGGTTTGAAGAGTTAAGCAAGGTGTGTTAGCTTTTGCAAGGTATCTACAATGTTTTGCTAATTTGGTGAAAGGGTTTTTTTTATTTGTGTGTAAAGAGCAAAAATATCCAATAGGTACAGAAATGTACTTAAGCGGTCAGAAAAAAACTGTAACTGTGTGTAGTGAGCCTAAATAACTGTAAAAAAAAAACTGTAACACCACCAGCTGGCACTACATGCATATGTGTGTGTGTGTGTGTGTGTGTGTGTGTGTGTGTGTGTGTGTGTGTGTGTGTGTGTGTCTGTCTGTCTGTCTGCCTGTCTGTCTGTCTGTCTGTCTACTGTGTCTACTGACATAGTTTGAGAGAAATACAACACTGTCTCTTATGGTGTCTGTTAGGAGAAAGAGATTTGAGAATTGTAACTTGCATGTGTAAATACTGTAGTGTGCTCTGACCTCATCATATGTGCTTGAAGATTAGCACCACGATGAGTATCTGATGTACCTACTGTAGGGTTAGAGAAGAAGCAGGGTGTAGGCTATCAAGTGAACTCTGTTAAGCATGCTTCAGTCATTCTCAGCACAGTAGGTTTCCGTCATGTGAGTGATGTGGGGCTAAAATATCAGCATACAACAATTATTAGCTTAGCATTCATATTCACTGTTCATAAATATGTGTGGTGTCATTAATCCCAATTAAATGAATCCCAAACAGGTCTAAATTAGGCTACTAGGTATGTACAACATTTGGTAACATATGTTGAGGTTTTATATGCTCATCAAGAGTAGACCATGCAATTTTCATGATTTCTCTAACCCGTTGTGACCTTTAATACGTATTGTGCTTTAAGCTAAAGCTTTTAGCAGATTTAAAGATTTGAAGCTTTAGCAAATAAGCCTTAGCAGGTGTCAAGATTTAAAGCCAAAGAAAAACAAACTATCTGGAATAGAAAGTAGATTTAGTGTGCCAAATTCATGAACACGCTCTCCAGTAAGTCCTTACCAGTGTCTAACTGAGAGCAGTGAGACAGCTGCCTAAACAACTATCTATTCCGATCTGATGATGCAGCCAATCACAGGCTTGCTGCTAAGTCAGAGATGGATGATGACATACGCTAATGGTTCTAATGCTCATGCATCCATGCTCAGGGCAAAGCTGAACGTGCCATTCCATGCCTGATCCAAGACTAATTTTCAAAACTGGAATTCTGTGGTATTCTAGCCGCATGTTCCAGCTGCATTCTCTCATCCCTAGACAAGTTAGTTCGCTACTATTCATTAATTTTTTCATTATCATATGTTAATGAGGCATATTTGTTAGAAAAAAACAAAAGGTGAATATTAATGTAGTCTTCTTGGCGACCAGCGATAATGAGTCAGACAAAAAACCTACAGTAAACAACTCTGTTCAGACGTGTCTTTGCTTAAAATGGAGAAAGGTTCATATCCACAGCCAGGTGAGCCTGTGCTTTTGAACAGCCCTGGACTCTTTTAAATTGGAATACTGGCAACTGAGGCCTCATTCACTCACTTGTGAAATAAGCCCTGGGTCATGGCATGGGTGCTGAATGGTGCATATATACCAGGGTATTTATTTAGGGTAGGGGAGTTACTGATGACTGTGGCCAGGAAAGCACCAGGTCTGGTCAATTTAATTGAAACATTTGGGAAACCAAGAAATTCATCCTCTTACTTTCCTCAGTTGCCTGGAAAAGTGTACAGTCTGGTGCCAAGAAACCAAATGAAACTGAACTGAACACTGAAAATGAAAAATGTGCTGAAATTAATTGGTCAAAGGAGACACGAGTGGTGGGGAGGTCAGTTAGATGGAACGGTGGTCTCACAGGGACAGAAAGCAAAGAGCATTTCACATATAATCTACTTTGTCAAAAGTTAGTGGACTTTGTAAGTGTGCTTCAAAGCACCCATTAGTTAAAACCTTAAACAAATGTAATGCTTTATTTAGGTCTTAAAGTTATCAGTAATTATTCTGTAAACATGTAATACTTTTTTATAACATTTATCTATTAACTCATTATGTTCTTGCTTTCAGATTATGGTATCCTTACACAGTTTAGCTCAACATTGCCCTCTGTGTAGATGACAAATAAAACACACAGCTGCATCATGTCAACTCCAGCAATTATCCTTCCTAAGGAGTGCAATCTTGAGGCATCTATACTTCTGAGCAGCTTAACACGACTTTCTGACCGAAAACCTGCCCTTTAATTAAGGACAACTTGGCTGAAGACTTTCACAGGTCACTCCTCTTCATGCCGCTCTGGTCATATATTTCGGCTGCAATGTTGAAACACTGTTTCTCATTCACTAATTAAAAGAGGAATGTCAGGCCCCTTAATGACTCTAAATCCTCCAAAGCAACTGGACAGAAGATTAAGCTTGAGAAATTCAAGCATGATCTCAACGTTTGATATGCTTGAATGGTCTTTTGCACTAATTAGACAACGTACTGTCATGCACCGATATCACTGTCAGCTTTGAGGTTGAAATAGTACTGGTGCTCCCCTGATCCCAGGGTCCTAGAGTGGGAACATTTTGGAGAAGAACTCAGACAAAAGTATGCTGCCCAATCATCCAACATGCAATTATATGTAAGAATGGAGGGTTACATTTGTATTTTTATGAATGTAAATTGTTCTTAATGTCTTTTGTTTTTGCTGATCCTCAAATTTACAGATTTTGCTTGCATCTGTATGTCAGGAGAAACCTGTTACTTGCCGTTTCTTGAATGCATGGTTGGTTTAGGTGTCAGTGCCCGTACGTAGCACATGGACTGCACATGTAATTTAAAATGAAGGTTGTGATTGAAAGAAAATGCCTAAAACAGGCTCCTGTTTATGTTGTTAGTGCTCTTTACAGTGTATTTTAGAAAGATGGACTTACTTTAACACATTTCAAATAATAATGGGCAACTTGCATTCAGAAGCTTTAAAATCATTCAGTCAATAATGAAATATTCAAAATCACCAGGGTCTGAAAAGGCAAGGCATGTTGTCACACTTCATACACAGAGGCATTTTGTTGTGATTGACAAGAAATAAAAGCAAAACGAAATATAATAAAGAAAATGTAGAGCCATGAATAAAAACATGGCATACACACAATTACCATAAAAGAAAGTGCACAGTACATCATTAAAAGATGAGAAATATGATTAAATAAATACAAATAAAGTGCAGTTTGAATATAGCTTTATATTTGGACTTCAATTATGAATCCATGAAACGTGAAATGTTTTTATGCTGGATGTTTTATTTAAATGTTTTTCTTCTGGTAATTTATTCGTCATAGTTCTGCCCAATTTTCTACCCAACAGTATCTATAGAGCGAGATATAGCACTTAAATTGTTTGAAACCTGTAGGGATATTTTCCCTACTCTTAAAAAGCTTTAAAAAGCTTCTGCCTTTATTAAAAATAATTTTAATGATCTTAGCAAAAGCAAGATTTGAAATCTGTCTACATTTTTTTTATCAAAGAGGCACAAGGGGTCTGGTTTTAAAGAGTGGCCCAATGTCAGCTGTAAATACCTGGCAGCATGTATGTGTTTAAACAGTCAGACATCATTTTTAAAAAGTCAGTCTGCTGTGTTAAATAACTAGATCCAAGGTATGACCTTGGGCAAGCCCATTCATACAGCGCAAGAAATCAAAAAGTTCTTTGGGCTTTTTGTCCATGTTACGATCTATATGGATGTTAAAATCCCTTGTGATGAAAAGTTATAACCAGTGGAGATAAGTGACAGTAGTTTAGCATCAGTAAAATTTTCAGGCTATCATGAAGGTTGGAAAATGCTGAGAAATGAAGTTTTGTGAGTGCCCCATTATATGAAACTGAGGTATTTAAAAGAAGTTCTGTCTGGTTCTGCCTCACTGAGAACACCCACACCCCTGCCTTCTACTACTACAAAAGCTGAATCATGGGATATGAAAAATTCATGGCCTAAAATGATGTTGGCAAGAGCTGTAATATTACATAGGGGTAACTCTGTGTAGAGGTAGCATTAGCTCTTGGGTCAGTCTGCAATTGATGTGATACAGGTAATATATTAGACTGGTTTAAACTGAATGTACTCAATTCCTTCCACTTCTGATTGGCACTCACTAAGAAACTCTACCCACTGTGACCCTGCGTGCTGTGCCTAATGCTTAGGAACTTGCTCTTGGGGTCGGAGGGTTGCAGGTTCGCAGGAAGAAAATGTAGGAGAAGGGAATGAATAACCAGCTTGTCTCCTGCACCCTCATCCATGGCTGATGTGCCCTTAAACAAGGCATCTAACTCCCACATTGCTCCAGGGAGACTGTCCCTGTACATAATTTACTGTAAGGTGCTCTGGATAGAACATCAGCTACATGTAATATATAATGCTTTCAGAACAGTGGTCAGTACCACCTCTGCAAGTCAAGTCAGGTCAAGTTTATTTCTATAGTACATTTTACGTAAAACAACAAAACGTTGACCAAAGTGCTGTACAAAAGAGCTAAGACTTAAGAAAACTGATAAAGGCAACTGACCTCAGAAGACCTCTTTCCAGATCTTATATGAATAAGCTGATAATTGACTAACACCATCAACACTGTCAACAGCACTGTTTTAGATATGCACCGCAACAGCTTTCCTGTATTTAGCAAGACATATGACACAGCCATGTTGACTGGTGAATTAAAGGGACAGACATTGGCTACTTTTTTATTGAAACCTTGGGCATCAATGGCCATCTTTGAATCTTGTATTTAAGAATCACAAGGCAGGTTTATCCATCAAATGTCTTTCCAGTGTAAATTATGTTCTCATGCCCACAGTATGTCTAACAGTTGTAACTGTATAATGATTTTCAACAGCAAAATTACGTCCACCCACACTTGGCTACTTGCCAGTTGCAGATGGAAATTGCTGATTTGTTGTTACTGTAATCAAAAATATTATTTTTGCCATGACCTGAATGCACCTTTAAACCAAAATAAATAACAACAGGGGGAAAAGGGTTAAGAAGTTAATGCTTAAGGCATCTTGTGGTCTCGTGAGTTATGATTTCTGGACTGACATAACAACAAGCCAGAGCTGATTGAGGGGGTGACCTTCTCTAGAGCTTCTCTGCTCTGCATTAGCAGACGCCCAAGACAGCCAACTATTGGCGTAAAACCATTTATCAAGGTTGTCTAATTAGCACAAGCTGCTCTTTGATTCGACACCTTTAATCAGACAATGACGGCGCTGCTGCATTATCTGATGAAAAAATTACAGGGCCAAAAAAAAGAAAGAAAGAAAACCAGTGGTCAAATAAACATTGCCTCTCCAAGATTGGAAGATCAGGAGACAGAATTGGATTTTTTTTGGGGAGAGAGGCGCGCTCTCAAGGGGGATGGCCGAAGACAGCTCATTTAACAGCGCAAACAGCAGCAGCGTCTGTGTGAGGATACAGTCCCTCTCTCCGGCTAGGGCCACCTCTCCCGCTGCCTCCTGTGCCTCCGAGTCGTCTGCCGCTCTCGCCTCTCATTATGTTCTCTGTGGTGCGGTGGTGTCGGCCGCCACTATTAAGCTGCCTCCGCCGGATGACAGAGCCAGGAAGCAAAGGCCACAGCAGGACGTGTCTGAGGAGGACACGCGGCCCTGACCTTGGGGGTCTGCTGTCTAATGTGGGGAACCTTCAGCTACAGCAGACCAGCCTGGTGCTGTACCATTAGATATAATGATTTCCATTAATTGTGCGATTAGACATTACCTGCACAGGGCTAAATCCTGTCCTTTTTCTTGCAAGCGCTTTTCAGTGCTAAATAAAGTGATAACTCCTGGTGAAGTAACAACCTGGCTGGCAGAGCTTTGCAGCTGTCGAGCTTTAAAACCAGTGTAAGGGCAAACAAAACAACAAAATCCACTTCCAAGTGTCACTTCTTACCCAATCCCTTAAGGAACTGAGTATGCCTGCAAAGAATATGTTTTATTTCTACAATTCGCCCTGCTCGACTTGTCACTTATTTTGTCACTTCTTTTTTGTCAGTGTACTTCCAAGTTTATGGGTATACCTGCTTTGATCTTTACTGTTTATGTGTTTATTTGATGTGGTTTATTTTGTTGGTGTTGATAGGATTTTATTTTATTATACTACATTTTCTGTTTTTTTTTGTTTTTTTTTCATATAACCAGAGGCTGGAGTCAGTGCTCTAAGTTAGCCTTTTAGAATCGTTTGTGTGTCCATTCAAGTAAGCCTTGATATATGCAGTTCATTTTGTGCCTCTGATGTTAAGATCATTGTGTGGTCTTTTGTACTTTATTTCTGTCAATTATTTTTATTTTTTGATTAAAAAATGCTGGTTGATCACCAAACTAGCTAAACTAGTCTGAAAATGTGAAATGATATACATGGATCCCTTCCTTGTTTTTCCACCTTTTATTCTAATTCCCTATTCTGATGGGGGGAAAAAATCACCATTTAAAGCAAAATGGAAACTCCAACTGTTCACTCATACTGCTTATTCCTTTTGTTTCTCATTTACTTTTCATAAGGAACGTGATCTTTTCAGGGAGAGGAAGGTATTTGCCTGTAGCAGTCCTCAGGCAACTAACCCTGAATGTCAGCTCTGACTCCTGCCTGCTGAAATGTTTAAAAATGTTCAAACAAAACACATGGAGTAGCTGTAAAGAACCTCAAGCGGAGGATTACCTAAGGTAGACCAACACTTATATTTTTCCGATTTGTTTTACTGGAGTTTTTCGTTTTTGGTCCATGTAATGTCATTTAAATAATAACAGTGACACTGAATGTGATGTAGTCACCCCGGAATAAATATTCTGTGTAGGACTTGCCAAAGACATTATTCAACAAATGATGGAGGTGGACAGTAGGTGGACACTAGAATAACAAATCACTGCGGCACCGGTGCAATTCAGGATATGTTATTGGAGACTGATGAGCTCATTCAGACAATGACAACATCACTCTGAGCCAGGGAAAAAGAAAAGTGATCTTGATTCCTGGTAAATATCTAATTTTTGTCAGACAGCCACAGAGGGGAGATTTTTCTGCTGACAGTGTGGTAACATTTTTTGATATATCTGCTTTTCATCTTTCACCTTAATCTTTCATAAACATATTCCATGGTTGTCTTTTCCGTAGCTTCAACAGTGTGGCCATTTTCTGAAGTCTGGGTGGCACTTGAAAGTTGTCATATTTTGGCTCTCCGCCAGAGTAAGTATCAGAGAGGTGTCTCTGACCATCAATAAATAAGCTGCCAATTGTGAGGCAGTGTGGTTTGTTTGCTGGTCTATAAAAAGACCTGTCAGGGGGTTGAAAGGCCAGAGCCGGAGTGAAGGCGAGCAATACTGGGCTTTAAACAGAAAAATTACACAGACCACTGACTCCCGACACATCACTCGGGGTCCGTAAGTCTTGATTAATAAGAATTACACCCTCTATTTCCCTCGGACATCACAAGGTGACATTTATTGTCAAGCCCATTCTCTCTCTAAGTAGCACTGCATAAACAAAACATGTTTTTTGGGGCTTTGACCTTTCTGCATGGGAGCCGACCAGGTGGCATTGTGTCCAGCTCAATAGGCCCAGTGCTGGAGAGGTTATATGGTGCCGATGCATGTGCACAAAAATGCACATTCATTTTGAATGTTAACATAACTCCTAAGAACTGCTTCACAGTGGCAGACAGTTACTTATGAGTTGGAGCCAAAATGATCCAGAATTTTATGAAATCTCTGGACATTAGACCTAGATGAATGAATGAATTCATTTATATCATCTCTGCATCATATGTTTTCTAATTTGATACTAGACTTTCTGAGATAATATCTACCAATGTAGATTTTCCTTACTGATAAATAATGTTGGTTTGGGAGTATTTGGTTTGGGATGGTCAAAGACCAACAGTCAATACAGAAATAAAAAAAAGTGTACTCAAAAAGTTGAGTTTTGTCATGGAACCTGACACCTGGAGCTATGCTAGAAAACATTTTCATGTATTCATGGATGGCTGTCAGTTTGCCTTAGCATGGTGCAACATATAAAAAGATGGCCACTGGTGCACTCTGTCCCTGCTTTCCAAGTGCCCACTCATTCTCCCTGACCCTCTTTTACACCAGGGAGATATCCTGTCCCTCTTTGCAAGAAATTAATTAATCACTAGCAGATTGGCTCTGTTAATAAAACATCTGTGGCACGCTGCCTTTCAGGGAAGCCACTGTATAAATTACATCAACGGCTCCCCCCTGCTGCCCCTCCCAGTCGCACTCAGATTGTCCTGGAGGTGGTGTCTATTCTAAGGGATGATCATGACGGTGATGATGATGTAGTTATGGCTCCACCGGCAGCAGGAAAAGCAGGTCACACGGTAAATGATAATGAATCGCGGTAGCCTCTCTTGTGCCTTGCTGTGATGTGGATGCCCATTCACAGTGGACCATAGTGTTGAGAGGGTGTAATCAGATTGTGGACCATGCTCCCTAACATGGCCTAAAGAGTTAGACCCCCCCGCTGAAGGGTCACAGGTTCGTTTCCCTCAGTCACTGCTTCTCACTGCTCCTTGGGCATCATGTGGCTGGCTGTCCACTGTGTCTGCTAGAGATTGCATGTGTGTTTACCACACGGATGGGATAAGAACTAAAGGCTATTTTCATTAGGGGAATTAATGTTGCACTTTATTTTATGGTGCCGGTTACAGTGTACCTACATCATAAAGTACAGTCTAGCAAAATTTGTAACAGTATGTAACATTATGTACTTACACTATACACTACTAGGGTTAGGGTAAGGGTTAGGATTAGGGTAAGTATTAGGTTTGTACAGTGTAAGTACATAATATTTCAGGTTGTTACTTTTAGGCACTGTAAAAGGAACCGTAAAATAGAGTGTTACCAAAATTCTCTCTAATGACAAAAATGAAATTAAATAAATCGATCCATGTCAGCTTGTTAGTAGTGGCTAGTGCTTAGGATTTAGCCACTGTAGAGGCACTGGCATCCAGGTCAACTCATTGAATGATGTAAGTCATAGAGAGAACAGGCTGCTCAGGCAATATAATTGTGTGTGATATAGCAGCAAGCAGTTTTTCCAGCCAGAAACCCCTCTGTCCTCAACCATGAAGTTAAACAAGGAACTTACTATTTTTGTCCAAGCCAAAACAGGCTGTATGATTAAACCATTACAATAAGTGCTGGCTATGGGCCTTGGCAGAAGTACATTGAATTTCATGGACTGTTGAAAAACAATCACAAATTATGTTACGATTTCATTTAGATTACACCTCAAGAACTGTATGTTTTTTATCACCCAAGAAAAATGTGCAGATGGTTACATATGGCAAATGAGAGGTTGATGAGAACTGCTGAACAGCAAGTGGTAAGGGTATTGCCTTTTGATTGGTCGGTCTCTGTCAAAGCCAAGTGAGCAATCTGGCCCTGAGATTGTACCTGAAACCTGGATGGAAAGATTTTTTGCAACATCAATATTCATTAACCCCAGGACCACTTCCATTACAGTCATCCTGGGTGGGTTTTCTGTGTGGAACGCTTTGCCAGTGGGTGTGGAGACTTCCCACCTCTTGTGAAACATTTAATTTTCATAGTTAGTGCTTTCTACTATTTTCATTCTTTCTCTCACTCTCAAAGTCACACACACACACACACACACACACACACACACAAATACATACACACACATGTACCCATCTGAGCATTGATAATACAAAATGTCTTCTAGACCAGTGGCTCTAGATTGGGAGGGAAAATCAAACATAACTCCCTGAGTGTGCCCTTGGTAAACGGATAGGAGATGAGTATTCTGGGGAAATAGCTCTGAGGCACGCATCACTAGAGAAAGAAAAAGAAAGAGAGAGAGAGAAAGACAGAGAGAGGGATAGACAGAAAGAGAGAGAGAGGGAGAGAGAGAATGAGAGAGAGAAAATGAGAGAAAGAGAGAGAGAGAGAGAGAATGTCTCCTCCATGTCTAAGACCCTTTAGAGTGGTGTGAAAGTTATTGTGTCTTCAGGAGACTGGGCACGTATTAGGAATGACGATGACGTTCAAAGAGGTGCAACCCTGACGCCTGATATAGAGATGTGTTTGTGTTGCTTCTCAAGCTGTCAGCCCAATACACAAACACTTCAGTGCTCTGTGACCTTCTCTGCCTCTCGGAGAGGCGAGAATGGCACGAGGCTGCTGCTCCATTTGTACAGGCTCTGTACTTTGACAGCCGGCTGCTTCATCCCATTCCTCCTTTGACAGGACCTGCTTAACCTGTGGGACCTTTAGTCATTAACTCACCATCACGTGTGGATCCCTTCCAAACTGGTAGGGAGATCGGATTTAAGCAGAAATCTATTTGGGCAGGCAGTGGTATTTCCTTTAAAATGGCTCTGTAATCAGATTACTCAGTACTTCCATGCCCCACAGATCGCTGTGAAGAACCATGTGAAGTATTGGTTGATCATACACAGAGCTTTGCACATCAGTAGGCGAAGGGCTGCACTCCTCTCAAAGATAACATTTTCTTGATCTTCCAAAGAAGCAAAAACACCCTTTTTCCTCCCTATTTTATTCTATTGTCATGTGTGTGCACTAATTCACACAATGCCTTTACATGTACACAAATCAAATCTTAGTCTGGTTATTATAATTACACTGACTATAATGTATCATATACAATTTGGTATTTTTCTAAATGTATTCGACATGTCTTAATCAGTAAAAAGAATAATATTTCTGTTTGGATGTAACTGCCTGCCAGTGACTGGCATAACAAGTGTCAGTTTGAACTTTGTATTTCACAAATAGGTTTAACAATCGCAAGGTTTGACCACCAACCTCTAATGTGACAAATACCCAACATGACTGCAACATGTAGGCTAACCATTTCATTTTCACGAGCCAGTGTATTGTCACCCCCCCCCCCCCCCCCCCACCCCAATTAGTTAACATCATGTAATTTATGATGTGAAAACTATATAATCCAGAAGCAAATTGTTCTCTGAAAAAATGGCAGAAGCCAGTATTTGTATGTATGAATCCCAAAACCATGTTTGCTGAAAATATTAAACAGATATTATCCAACATGTACTTCCCAAAGATATTTTGAAATACCACAATATCACAACCAAATCCCATATTTTTTGCTTGTCATTTAAAGGAGACAACTGATGATTTTGTTGCACCTCAATTCTGGATGATGTGGCTGTGACAGTATTCAGCTGTGCAATGTTCATTGAGGGCTATAATAGTCTCTGTGCACTTGTTTGATCCTTTACAGACTCTTTAACAGCCAGAAACACTCAGTCTGCCTCTTCACATGACCTGCTGCCATCCAGTGCTGTACTACAAGAGGCTGCAGTATACAGGAACCGTCAGCCTGGCAATTCACCTTACTCACTGCCATGAGGTTTTGTTCCTGACTTCAAATAGACATTATCTGATGTTCTCCCAGAGCAGGAAACTGTGGTGCAATCAAAATACAATCTGCTTTAGACATACAGTATATACTTTATGCTTTTAGTAATTTAGTAATATAAATTGTTAACCTTATAACATTAGCATATTATACAGTACATATATATCCATAGTAAAAATATACAGACTATAGACCAGTCTGTTCGTCTGACACAATTAAGGTTTTCTGACAGAAGTGGTCCACCACATTCACATTTGTGCTCATAAATTTGCACACATTTGTGTCACAAACACATTTTGTGCCTTTTTAATCCATCTCTCTGGTAACACCACAGAGGGTGAAAAGACTGAGACATGGCAATATCTACGTATCAGGCTAATCTGTGAACTATATTGAAGCATTCTTTAGTCCACAGAGTGTACTAAAACTCAGTTAGCAAAAGTGTTTGTTCCTTACAGCCAATCAGGATCAGTGAAAAATCCAGCAAACAGAAAGTGTGATCCTGTCTCATACTGATATTAGACTTGCTATTATTGTTTATAGCCAGGCGGCCTGGCCCTTGGCAAAATTACATCATTTGTTTCTGTGACGTGATGTTTCTATGACATCATGTTCTGCTTGGGTCCTCCATCATTGGTTGTAGGCTACTTGTAGTAGCCAAAAGTTGCAACCACACTGTGATATTTTACAACATCTCCTTTCTCTAACCTATATTCGCCTTCTCATTTATATTCTAGAAGCATCAAAATGGTCTGATGTGATACCATGGGCTATGCATAATTGAGTTTACACATTTACACAAATAGACAGAAGTCTGAATTTGTAGCTCAAAGCCAGACATCAACCCCTAACTAAGCATCCTTCTTGATGTTAATTATACCACATGATACTGCAGCCAAATTACAGGACAGCTTGATTCACATTATAGGCTGTAATTTACTTTGCAAATTACTGCGTATATCATGCCCATAGGCCCAGTGCAGTCACAGAAAGGACATGTTAGAATAAACTAAATATATTATTTTTGATCTATTCTATTCTAATGTCCGTATCAATGTTTGTAAAGGGTTTGCAATTACATTTGCAAAAGCCATTGGACGTTACAGGACCATATGAGACTATACTGACATTGAGGCAGAATTAAGCCATTACATATAATCTCCAACACATTCTTTTTCAGTTCATCTGACATCTTGCTGCATTTGGGTCATTTCCATTTAATTAGCAAATTAGGAACTATATTGCAAAGCTTTAAACCAGGCAATTGATTCAGCTTTGTCATCACCTTGCATGAGATTGCCACCCAGCAATCTCAATGAGTGCTTCAATCAGAAAAGTGGAGCCAATCGATTGCAGCGTGTAGACCTTGAATTCATACCATAGTGTTACACTAGCGGGTCCCTTGGCTCTGTTCTCTGCACCCCTGAAGGTCTCTGGTGATTATTTTATAACTTCATAATCATATAGAGTTGCTGGTGAATTTGAACATTTCCTCATACTTAAAAAGCACAGTCTTATTTAATAACCTAAGGATATTCTGTCATCTCCATAATTGCTAGCAGCTGTCATGGCTGTATGTAAAAAAAGAGGGCAGATTTTTTTTCTTTTTTTTCTTCCCCCCTTTTGTTTTTTTATTCAGACCAAATAACTATTTTGTTAAAGTTCAATATGTTTTACCCCAAATGAGACTCCATGCTGGGGACCGATCATGTGTAAACTAGTGGATGAAGTGGCACTTACAACCCTCGTGGAGTAAAAGGCTCCATGTGTCTCTCTTGTGGCCTGCTCCTACACACAAAGACTGCCATGCCAAAACACCTCTGTGCTGCAATTGCAGACACGCCGGTGTGAATGAGTGTGGTCCACCCCTTTGCCCTCTCGCTTTTTCTCCACTCAGAGAGTGAATGACAGATCTACACGCATGACTGCGAAAGCGGCAAACGGTCGCCAGAAGTCCTTTTGCTGGAGAGAACATGCCTGGTGATTCTCATTCCCACCTCCTCGATTCCCCTTCTCGTTTGCAGGTCATTGCAGTTGTCTTGTCATATTTCATTTGCAGTCCCATGCAGTGTTCCCTGATAGACATTTGTGTTGTTGTTTTTTTTTTTGCATTTCATGATGACAGAAAAAATGTTTTTCTTCGTGCTGTGTTTTCTGCTACTATGTCTGCATCTATTACTCCATTATTGTGTGAGGTTGCATACTGAGACAACATATTGAGCATTATGTCATGGCTCATTGAGGCTCTGTCCTTGTGTCTGTCAACAGTGCACTGCCACACAAGCATCTCATAAACCACTGTGTTTACGCAGAGTATAACTGGCAACTTCACACAAAGCCTGGGTATCTGTGTCTCTCAGCGGATCAGCCAGCATTGGGCTTCCCTGCTGCTTGTGATTGTCAAAACAACGAGAATAATAAAGGGCATAATCTTACAACAAGCCATCTTCATTTAGCAAATGGTCTTTGTTTTGCATTCAGGCAACTTTAAGATTTTTTTGTTTTTGTATTTCTTACAAAGTTCAACAATTGCTGGATAGTTTCTTGTGCCTTCTCTGTTGTGTCCATGTTACAGTGCAAGCCCGTGTTCCATGGATATACACTCTTAATAAAAGTGATGTCACAGTTAGTAAGACTAATGATGTTATTAAATGACCATTAATATATAAAGAGACCTTTGATTTACTTTGGCAATTGCTGAACAGCCACAACTGGACTCCATGGGATATGAAATGGTCATAAAGTGGTGACTCGTGGCATAAATTAGGTGTTCTAAAGCAACCTTAATGGCAGCCATGCAATAGATACAGGCTTTGCGGAGGAGACTTATTTTATAGGGGTTTCTGTAAACACCATTTGTTTCCAACAGCAATCTCTTTTGACAGCCACGCAAGGGGGCCCTCTGAGTTCCATAAGCTCTGGCTGATATTAAAAAACCCTGCATGGTGTAGTAAAGGATCCCAAAGACACAGATTAAGATGGGGGAGAAATTTTGTGCCATCTCTTGGCTTCAGCCCAGGTCACTTCTGTCTGGAGCCCTGTTGCCCACTGATCCAAGCAGCCCAATCTAATAGCCTGCTGGCAGTTTTTGCTTTCGGGTCCGCCTTATATGAGATTGGTGCAGAGAGAACATTGATCCATGCTGAAATGGATCGACCTCTGAGAGAAGTGTCAGACTTTGGCTTAACCCTCACTGCACCTTGGCCGAAAGTTCTTCCTCTGCAAGGGTCTTCACGGCCAAGTTGATGTGTCAAACGAGGCAGGCTTATTGACAATGACAAGTACAAAGAGCCTGAACAGCGGTGAAGTTTCAGCTGATGATTTGCACTGTGCTCAGGTCAGTTGTGATGAGAGTCGTTGATGGTCGGACATCACGGGCTGACGTGCGTGACCTGTGGTCTGTGAGAGACGTGCATCTACGGGTGGGAATGCTCGGCTAGTTTTCTTCACGCATGTCTATTTCTTCCCTTCCAACGGGGAGAAGACGTGATCGTCAGGCGTCCAAGGCCATGTCTGTTTTCATTGCCATCTCACAGGCTTCTTACTATGACCCGGGATTGATGGACTCTTCAGAGTATTGTAGGAGACAGCCACAAAAGGGGATAAAATGCATTTGAATTCCCCCCAGGAATCCACAGCTCGGCTATGCAACACCTTTCTGCCCGGCTGTGTCAGTCATACACTGGTTTCAGGGCACGTCTGTCAGCCTCAGAGTCAGTGCTTTCATGACCATGCAGCGTAAAGCTATGTAGCGATCTGCTGAATTTTTTAGTCTACTGACAGGGCTCAAGATTGACTTTCCACTGGGAGTGCCTGGACATTTATAAACGGTTTTATTAGAGACATTGTGCATTCTCCCATACTGCATCTGTAGATTCTACATTAGCCAAACCATATTGGGCCACATGATATGACAAAATGTTCAGTTCAACAGACCAACTACTGAGCCAGACCATATTTTCATGATCTCTATTATTTAGCCATTATTTCTATTATTTAGCCCACTTTTTGAAGCGTAATGAAACAGCTTAAATGCACACTTTTAAGGGGACCTCTGATAACATCCAAGTTCCCCTTTTAGAAATGAGGACATGGCTTAATCAATTTTTGTTTTGTGGAGAAAGAGGCTGTTTATCTCAGTACAAAAGTTAGCCAAAATGTTTCAGCTACACAGCTAAATTCTAACTAAGCAAATATACAAGACACAAGCCCTTGTTTGGGTCTATTCATAACCCTCTGGGCTTTTAAAAGTCCTTAATGAGCCATGCTGATGTCAATTTAATACATGGTCAGTCTATCGGAATAACCTTACTGGAAGTTGGAAGCATCATGTGGAATCTAAATTGGTTTGAAACGGATGTTTGCAGGAACCAGCCATTTATCTTGCTTTTTTGGTAAATAAGCCAGTTTTGTGTACTTTTGTGACCCTTTGTAGGTTATTGAAAAGATCATTTTTTTGCAGTTGGGTTATTATTCTGTTTTTGGTGATATGTACTGCCTCATCTTGGGAACATGTTAACACATTGCTTTACTGATTTCTTCAGGCACATGTACTGCTGATGAAGATGCAGGCAGGTAGAGTGCTGGTGATGGAAGGGTGACAGTGCCAGTGAAGCACGATCACAGCGGCTAATGTCAGCTGAAGGTCTTATGATTATTTTGTGCCTCCATGAATAAAACCACATAAAATTTAATTCATGCTCTCTTTTTTTAAAGATTCCCACAGATGATGGCAGTTGGATGCCCTTCACCAACCCTCCAAGTTTTGTAATAGTCGTTGCATAAAGTGCTTTGGTAACGTGTTTTTTTTTTTTTTTTTGTGGTCTGAAAGTGAACAGTTTTAGTCCTCAAACGGTAAGGAGCATTGCAATGATACTCTCCACCACTGCTAAATTGCCTGCTGCCCACTAACATACCATCATTGTCTATCTGAATATGTGTTGGAGCACTTCCCGACGGCTAACGTTTATGCAGCCTCGTGCATTAACGATGGGCCACCGATAATAATCCCCACTGTGTGGCGTGGCTGAAAATGATAATCAAGGCTCTTATGGCCATCACAAGAGGGGACAACATGCGCCGGTCTTAAAGAGGCGAGTGGGGCCCCCTTTAATTATTAACAGCCTTTCCACAGTCCACTCTGCATTAACCTGCTGCTGAGAATGGGCTCTCTCACGAGAAGTCACGGCGGGGCTCTTGCATGCCGTAATAGGGTCTTTAGAGTCTCTCTGCACTCCAGTTCAGCCAAAGCAAAAAAAGAGGTGTGAGGTGGGGGTCGGGGGTGGGGGACATATCCAAGGTCATTAAATGCGGATATTTTACAAGAGGAATCAAACTGAGACTAAGATTTGCCTTCTCATCTGTAACAGAGTGCCTTTCCATCTCTCATTACGCGAGAGGGAAGCTTTTGTTCTCAAAGACATTAAAGACGTGGTGGTCATTGCTCCCCCACCCCATGCCTTGCCTTTAATGTTGAGTTTATGGCTGTTCCTTCCTCTACATGGACCAAGGGAATAAAACCACTGTTGTGTTTTTCTTTGTGGTTCATAAATCTTGTACCATGAACTTATAGAGGTTTTTATACCCTGTCACAGAAAAAAGTGTCAAAAATGGTACAACAAATGTTGCCTTGTGTGAGCTCACAGCATACTGTATATGTGCAATTTTTGTGCAAGGCGAGAAAAAAAAAACATCCCACACTTTTCTCTTCATAATGGATGATCATTTATAATGACAGTTCCTTCTATTGTTGAAAAGTAGTGTGACCGTGCAGTATTTGCGGGACAGCTCTTGGCAAACTGATTAATTGCTTTCAGCTTTCTTTTTGTGCAAAGTCTGTGCAGCAGACCGATACCAGTTTTACAGACTACCTCCCGGGAGACCGTCAGCCAGAGACATTAATTGCTTTACTGCTCTCGGGTGATTTTTTTTTCAGCAATGCAGATCAACTTCTGAGTGAAAAACAGAGAACAAAATACTTTGACTACAGCGCAAGATAATGTGAAAAACACAAAGGCAAAGCTAAACGCAGTTTAACAAGATTGAAAAGAAATTACCTCTACCAGCCCAACTAGATTACTTAGAATGTTGAATGCTAAATAAAAGGTAAAATCTAGATGGTTAGCAAGCTCTCCTATTTGAAAAGAACAGAAGAAAACAATGACAATACTAATGTTCAGGAAGTCTAAGATATTTGGTTTATGATCAGTTTTTTTAGTAATGATGTTAAAACACCAAAAAAAAAACTAATTGCAAGCAAGTAATCCCCCTCCCCCAACTAAATAAAATCATATATTTCTATTCTAGTAAGCAGCACTAATTAGTCCAGTAATAAACTGTATCAACACTTCTGCTCAGTGAGATATAGCAAACAAGTAGTGTCACTCCTGCCCCCCACCCCTGTTCACAACAATGTTTTTCACCTTTGGAGATCAGCAAGGGCACAGCTGTAGCTGGGGGAAGCAGTGTGGCTGGAGTCTTCCTCATACTGTGGTGAGTTTGCACAGTGACGGGCGACATGCCCTCACAAGCCCACCCAATACCCTCCACCCTCCACCCCCTCAATCCCCCACTATCTCTCCACCGTTCCTCCATTCCTTGATTTATGCACGAAGCATGGAGTGTGGAGGTAGAGAGCAGGCCCCATTCGGCCACCATTAATCCACCACAAGGCTCCACCGCTTGCTCTCAGTGTGCGACACACCCACAGATCTGTTCTCGGACTGACCTGAGGGTGCGTGCACCTTTTTTTCGAATTTATCTCTGCCACTGGCAAAAAACACTGCAGGCCGCTTTTTTGCGCTGATCCTGCAAAAGTGCTGATGATAGATCGGGTGTGATTAAAGTGCACAATATGATTGGAATGAGGTGTAACGAAATGAATAACCCGATGAATCAACCTTGCATAATGAGGCAAGCAGTGGGAGGATGTAGTGTGTCATATTGTGTGTATGTGTGTGTGCTTGTGTGTGTGTGTGTGTGTAGATGTTTGTGCAAGAGGGGGGACCCAGAGTGTTGTGGATGCTTGAGGGCATGTGCATTATTAGCTGAACAGGTCCAATTTTCTCACTGGTGCTTTTAGCTGCATGTTTTTGCATAACAATGCGATCTGTTTTCCTTGACCGGGGCGATGGTGTAGGTCACGACAGCACGTCAGAGGCAAGGGATGGTGTTTACCTTAAATGATTGATTACACATCTCACTGTGTCACACAAAAGCATGATCCACCCTTTATTTATCAATCCACTTAAGCTGTTGTTTAATTTAAAAAAAAAAGAGGGGATAAAAATACATGAAGAATCAGTGTAAATTCAGATTTTTTAAAAGTCAGTTTCAAACTGAGACACCCAGAGTGGCAGTGAGGCAGCTGCTGACTGTGGCTCAGACGCAGACGAAGTCCATCTCTCCTGACAGAATGGCAGAAGCACATCCATGCTTGGCCTTTGAGCCAGCAGGTGTCTCATCCCTGGAGGTTAATTAGTCTGGACGCGCCGGTGGTCCATCACTCTCGCACGGAGCAGGTGGACGGTGCGAGCTCCATGCCCGGCGCTGATGAGGAGAGACACAAACCCTGGGAGCGCTTTTTAGCCAACGAGAGGTGCCAAAGTGAAATACGATAAAATTCCTAAAATGGGTGAGGTGAACCAATACAGCCGGGGAGCAAGACGTGAAAAGCCCGAAGACAGCTCAATTATCTGTGCGTCAATCAGCTGAGTTGTGATTGGTTGCTGGATTGAGGAAGAGGGATGGCTGTAGCCAGATCAATGTCTCAGCAGTGGCTTTCATCTTTGACGATCAACATCTCCAGCACCACAGACAAGTGCTCTTCCTCTGTCAGATGGCTGGCCTACCAATTGTTGGGTTTCAGGTCTACATGAGATGCATAACTGTCTTGGTGTAACAGTAAAGAGTTAATATACATAAAAATAAATGAATCTAGTTAATTAAGGCAGTTACAATACAGATGTAAGGCAGTTTCATTAGATTTGTTTAGTTAGATAATGTAATGTAACAAATTCTTACAAGTAACATTACATCCAATTTATGTAAAAATCAGATTTATTCTAC
This sequence comes from Setipinna tenuifilis, assembly GCA_030347295.1. Taxonomy (NCBI): domain Eukaryota; kingdom Metazoa; phylum Chordata; class Actinopteri; order Clupeiformes; family Engraulidae; genus Setipinna; species Setipinna tenuifilis. The sequence goes on along the minus strand of CM059266.1, from coordinate 24,327,872 downwards.
CAACAAATTGAATGTAACCCACTTCTTACAGCCTGTATGCCCTAAGTTATAGGCTACTGTAAAGTAGTTGCACAGAACTTTTAGAACTTTTGTGTTTAAGGATAAGCCACCATATAGGGGGCACCCAGACATTCTGTCTAATACACACTCCACACTTTTGACATGGCACTCTTCAAGCATTTGTCATGGCAAATGTAAATAACGACCTTTGGAATATCATGAACAACCTCTGGGTGCACAGGCACCAAATAAAACGTCAGCAGTCAATCAGTTCAGTGGACCCTTGGCATCGTGAGGTCATGCAAGTCCAAACTTTTTCTCTTACTCCAAATGACAGGCGGCCATCACAGCTCTTCGGCTGTACAGCTCTCAGCTCTCAGCTCTTAGCTCCCAGCTCCCAGCAGCAGCAGTAGCAGCAGCAGTATGGTGGACCTGAGAGAGTGGCAGCTCTTCGGCTATCCCACAGAGGCCCATTGTGGTCCTGGACAAACTGATTACACATGGAAAGTGCAGTTTTCATGTTTTTTGATGAAAAAATAAAACAAAACGACCTACGTCGAGTGGTATGACTCACCAGCATACCCATTTTCTCACAACAATTAGTATCTTAATGGTGTATATTCCCTCACACTAAATTAAAATGTGTCAAAATCATACAATCAATCATGAGCACATAGCAACCTTTGAAGCCCAGTGTTTATCCACACCAACATCATTATCGAACTAATTGGTTTTGATAACTCGCTGAGACTTTGGTTTGGGTAGGCTGCCGTAGATGGAAAAACTTCAAAAAGGAGATGAATAGTCATTTTGCTAACCATGGAGAAAGGCAACTAGATGCGGTACATATAGTTGTTGTTATTGTTGTTATTGTTATTATTGTGTTTATATCTTATTGTATAGAAAAGGTGAGCTGATGTCAGAATAATGATTAATTTAGCTGGCTACATTTATAAGTCTACAGACTTCTAAATGTAGGCAACTAAAAAACATCCACAGACATACCTAATACACACACGGATAACCTCAAGATAAATCAGCACTTTGTATTAAAAAGAGTGCCCAAGTTCAAGGTTATACACAGCATGCCCTTGCAGAAAATAACTAAGTAACTAAATGGAGGCTTCCAGGTGAATACATTACATTACTGTCTGCCTTATGATGTGAAGCCTTACTTCATCTGGCCTCTACAAAATCAGACAGTCAAAAACAAAGTACATGTAGAACTGCAAAGAGGATAATGAAATGCATTTATACTGGCTTTAAATCATGCCAGATCAACCATTAAACTGTTAATAAATTGATTATACATTTTATGTCCTAGTATCAAATAACACCAATGGACAAATGATTAGGACATTTAAAAATTCAATAAACCGCACAAAGAATGAAACTTGCAGGAAATGCGAGAACATCAAAGGAGGAGGAGTAAATGGTGTTTTCAACAGATCACAAAAGGAATATGGGGCCTTCCATTTGTTGGATTATTTAGGTTGCCATATAGCAAAAACTATCTGGATTCAATCATCTAATTAATTTAAGGCAATTAATTAGTTAACTTCTTGTTGGGTTTAAAGGTGGGGTACTGCTTAATTTACTCTACTTTGACAACTTCTTTAATAGCCTTTTAACATGATAAAATAAAACTGGGCCTTAGACAACAGCACTGTCACCTAGATGTCTCCAATGATGGTTGTGGTTGCCATGGCAAGGGAGGCTGAAAGAGTTTGTGTGGTCCGTCTCACAGAATAAGAACTCATTCTATTCTCGTTGCATTGACTGCCATTTCAAGCTATGAGTGCTCTGCTCTTAAGACATCTGTTCCGTGTCTCTGCTCATTCTACATCTCAGAGTAGGCATGGATGCTCTCAGGCTAGGGTAATTTGCTGGGTGCAGCATGGTAGCGTGGTAAATGTTCAAAATGACCTCAGGCCCTTTTGTTCCTGCTGTTTGAATCCCACCCTGCCTCTCTCTCTCTCTCTCTCTCTCTCTCTCTCTCTCTCTCTATGCAGCCCACTCTGTTGTTGACTGCTTTTGATTCTGGCCCAGTTGAGCCATAACTGCCAGTAGCGGGGTGATCCCATGTCTCCATACATTAGCCCCATGCTTTTAGCTCCTGCGTTGTGACATTCCCAGGCTGCCTTCATTAGTCAACTTTGCCCCAACCTGGATGCCCTTACAGCTGCTGCCGCTGCTGCTCCGGCTGTTCATGTGTCAGACTGGGTGTTTAGAAGATGGCACCATTATAGTTTTTCACCACCATTACGGCCATTACAGGAAGACCTCCATTTTCAGCCAATTTAAGGGCAACAGAGATAGATGTTCATGTATTTCTCGTGGCTTCCTACACCAAAAACAGCACTTGCTAGTATAATGATTTAAATCTTTTCAAGAAAGTGTGTGTAAAACACAGCAAGGGATTTCAGTGAGGAAACTGTTTAATGAGATATTAATGTTGACTGGATATAAAAAGCTGAATATATTAAAGAAAGATGCACATATAACAAAATGGTTCATTTGCCAAGTGTTACACTGTGAAAATATAAGCTGAATACATTTACTTTTGTAAAAACCTAAAAGAATATGCAAGACATTGTCCTTAACATTGGTTCATGTCCTAGTGTAGCCTCAGTGTTTACCAGAAAGTTTGCTGATGTTTTTAGTTTACTTGTAAGCTGTTGCCGAGTCTTTTACATTTTAATTTGAATTAAAAGGGAAAAAAAAACTCATGGTAGGTTACCACTGTGACCATGCAACGACAGACACAGAAAAGTCAGAGTTCACTGCACTGCAAATCATTGAGGCATACATGTTGACCTTTTCCACTCGGGACATATTTCATGACTAAGCATTGGCTTGTTAAGCCAATGTTATGCGGATGACTTGATGTACATACATTGGCACATTTTAAAGTTGTATGGTAAGCAAGGGTACAGTTTGCTGCCTTATATTACCTAAAAGTATGTATTTGTTTCCTAAATATCTTCTGAAGGCTGTCCTCCTGACTTCACCCCATACTGTTGCAGCTTAAGAACAAAGCCTAAGGATATTTCCATGTATGGAATGTATATGTGGTTCATGCCAAATTGGATTTTACTCTGCATTTGATGGTGATAATGTTGTTCAATGTGTCAGAAAGTCTACATTGTTCTAAGATTGTTGCTCTGTTACAGCAAGGCTGGTCATTGTAAGGTATTGATTTAACGAGCACGTATTTAAGTCTAACTAAACACATTATTGTTTGAGATTATCAGAAGATCTTTACGAAATACATTACTGTAATCAATAATTAGGCAATGTTGTCTCATGTTGAATAACATGACAGACCTTATTATGGGAGCAGCAAAAGAAGCAAGGAAATGTTGAAAGACACAACCTTTAAAAGAGGCAGAACTGACCCGAAAGGTTGTCCAGAATCAGAGCTAATTACCAAGAGGTAGACCTCTGGTGCTAGCTTGGACCATATGTCTTATATTGCCACCGGTAGCCGTGGCAACATTCAGCAATGTCACAAAGAAAGCAGTAGGGGCTTAGCAGTGTCACCAAGTCTTCATGACTGCTCTGAACAGAACCCTTTCACTCTTCTGAACCAGTAGATGAAACATCCTGTGTAACATCTGTGTATGATGCATACACCTGTCAAGAACACACAACCATGACCTCAGAGTGAGTCTATTTTTTTTTTTTTTTTGCTTTTGTTAAGTAACTGAAGTGTTCTTTTTTTGTACTAAGTCAAAGTAGCAAACATTTTTCACAATGTTGCCACTGATTATTCTCACATTACTCGGACAGACTGGGAGGATGTTTGTGAACAATGCGAGACATGTCACATTTAATTGTGGAAAAGTGAACTGACATATGTAGATGTAGTACAACACAGGAATGTGAGCTCTGCCATAAAACTCAAGCCATTTGATGTCACCCGGGGGAATGATCAACCGCAATTAGCTCAGATTACAGCCGCAGGTGGCAAGGAAGAACATTTCACAGCATCAGCAACAATGATCTCGGTTGCCATGTAATCAGCAATCAGACAAAATTGTGATGCATAATAAATGGGACGACGATTCATGAAGGACCTTGATTGCCTATATGTGCGAGAATCTTTTGGATTTTGAAAGTTAGATGTTGCCAAATGCAATGAGTTATTCAGTCTCAAGCATCCATATACAGACATCAACATAGCTGTGAACTGTGATTTTGTCCTTGTAGAAAGTAAGTAGGAAGTAGGATAAGAGGCAAACACATAAGCAACACAAAAGAAAAAAGAGTTCGCTGGGTACATTTCTTGGGCATTATAATGCAGTTTGATTTTGCCCCTAGCTTGTGGGTTGTCATAAAAAATATGTAATTAGCTTTTTATTTTTTTATCTTACTGTCCCTTAGTAATAACAGTGACCCTGTGACTATTTATTCAAGCATAACTCCAATTGACCATGACAAATTCCCATTAACAAGAGGTGCTGAAGTTTAATCCAGTCCTAATTTCCATAATAAATATACATCCAGCAAACCAGCTCTTCTCCAAAAGTGCAGCTCTTCTCCAAAAGTGGAGCTATGTTAAGTCCTATGTGTAGAGGTGTGGATCCTTTCATTTCGACAGGACAGCCTGATCTTGGGCTGCAAAGTGTATTTGGACATTCCCATTGGCACTTTACTGCCCCTGCTCCATGCTCTATTTGTTTACCATCAGGTTTGTGACCTGATGGACTGACAACCACAGTAAAAAAGTTTGATGTAGAACATTCGATTGACGGATGGCAATCCTATACACAGCCTACCTCAGTTTATAACTTATGTCACTGAAGGTTAAATGAACTAATTATATTGACAATATTTAGTATTTTGTATTGTATTTGGTAGTTAAATTGTATAGTGTTCTAGCAATATAATCTATATTGTTGCATGTTTATTTCAAAATGAAAGTACCTTCCTAAATTTAATCATGTTGACAGTTAACCGGTGTGAGTAGAATATCTATGAAGTAGAGTGAGAAAATGTAAACAAATTTATGTTTAAAATAAATTGCTCAAAGTAAACTGCTCTGAAATACATTTCAATTTAATGCATTTGTTTATCCATTGTGTATTTTTTTACTCTATTAATAAGACGAACAGTGAGGCCAGGGACAGTAAACCAAGTAAAATAAAAAGTTACTGTTGTAGTGTGTTTCTTTGCCATAGATGTAAGTTTAAAACATTCTATACATTATTGTTTGTGGACTACTGCCTACTAATAGCCTAATACATATGTAACACCACCACTAGTGGTAATAATAATAAAAACATCTGAGAAAGATCTTTGGTATCAGTTATAGTATTCGTATGTGAAGATAAACTCTAAACTCAGATATTAGAATCAGATTGTCACTGGTAAAAAAAAAAACTAAAACAGTGCACCTTGGCTTTAACCAAAAATAGTCAAACGTTTTGGCAGCTGAGGTAAAAAAAAAAAGAGACAGTGCTTCTTGGGCACCACATGGATGCAGGCTTACTTGAGGCTTCTACAGGCAGAGTGTGCATGTCAATGAGCAGCTGCATGCCATCAGAGCCACTCCACCAGGTTTCGCCCCCTCTGGCTGATGAGGCGAGCCCGCCAAGTGGTGGGATGGGATGGGTCTAGTCTTGTAAAAGGCAAGAATTGATTGTGGGGAAAAAATATACAAATGCATACCAAATGCACAACAGTGACAGATGCCTTCAATGAACTTATCACAAAAAAAGAACACAGACATATTTTTTGTAGTTCAGTCAGTGGTATAAGAATTGGAGATTTTTTTGAAGAAAACATGTATATTTCTAGGTACCTATTTCTATTTTTTGTTGTTGTAATTGTTATCATGTGCCCAGTGTTAACAAACCATACGTTGTGCTAATGGCTTAAATTTGCACAAATGTCATGCCAGCCCTGGGATGCATGCAGGATTGTTGGAGACAGAGACGAGGCGTGAGCATGCAACCATATCGACTGCATCTCTCTCTCTCTCTCTCTCTCTCTCTCTCTCTCTCTCTCTCTCTCTCTCTCTCTCTCTCTGTCGCTCTCTCTCTCTCTCCAGTGCTGCTGCTGCAGCTGCTCCATAGCAATGGCATTTTCTGGGAAAGTCTGTGATGAACGACATTGGCATTCTGTTAATCCTGAGAGCTTGGCCGATTTCACGTGTGGCTGAAACTCACTGATGAACCGAGGGAGCGGCTCCCCCGTGTCAGCGCCCTGGAGCAGTGCCAGGGGCTGGTGACGTCACGCACGTCCATTTCATTAGGTGCTGGCCGCGTGCCCCAAGCAGCCTGGACTGGTCACACCTGTGTTGTTTTGAATAGAGTGCGACAAAACCAGAGAGAGAGAGAGACAGAGAAAGAGAGACAGAGAAAGAGAGTGAGAGAGAGAGAGAAAGAGAAAGAGAGAGAGAGCGAGAGAGAGAGGAAAGCAGAGTTGGAGATTGACTCTGGAAAAGCTTCGATGGTGTGCTGTAGACTGGCATGGCATGCTCTCGCCTTCTCTGCAGCTGCAGTGCCACACTTCAGTTGATGACCTGGGATTTGCAAGCAAAAAATCTTGTTGCTATGGACCCAGGCCATGGCAATGGCAAGAATAGCTAAGCGAGGCAAGAGATGCAGATTGAGTTGGATTCACAAATGTGGCCTTAATGCTTGGTTGAAGAAAAACACCTATAAGCAAGTGTGTCCAGACCGGCGAAGCAAACCACTGCATTTTCACCTCATCATCCATGTTATGTAAAACCAGATCCATCTTTTACCACCTAACCTTTAGAAATGCCTTAAGATTAACACACAGTCATTTTCAAAAATGTGGCTCTTTGTAGACTCTGACCTCTTACTTGACGGCAGATAAAGACCCTCTCCTCTGCAAAGCCCTCTGTCTTTCTTATGAGCACATCTAGTCTGGATTTGTCAGGTTCATCTGCAGAATGGATGGGGCCAGCACTAAACTTTTCTTGGTGTAATTGCATTTCACCACCGTGAGTGATATTTACTGTTGAAGGCCCAATACCCTCAGTGCGACGGCAGTGAACATGTGCAAAAAACTGTGGTGTGTGAAGGTGCATTTTATTCTCAGATCAATTATGAATCAATTATGAGACAGCATACTCTCTTCCAAAGACAAAAACTTGTTTACTACGGAAATTAATGCCCGAACACTTGCTGACATGTTGGGAGAGAGAGATAATTGATTTTCAAAGCTTCTGACTCAACTTCAAATTTCGATTTCATAGCTCTTCTCAACCTCTTTAAATTAATATTACGACCAAGATTTCAATGTGTGAAAACAAATATTAGGTATATTGCAGAGTTTTAATTCATTATTCGTATTAAATGCATTTCCTCTTGTCCTTTAAAAAAAGCAATAAAACCCTAACCCTAATTCTAACCCTAACCCTAACCCTAACGTAACCCACCCCTAACCCTAATTCTAACCCTAACCCTAACGTAACCATAGACTAATCCTAACCCTACCCTAATCCTAATTCTAACCCTAAATTGGCATTTTAACAAAAAAATCTTAATTTGGCCAATTTTGAGGGCTTGTAGCTTTAAAATACAACCACTAACCATCTCAATTTTTTTAACATGTACTCTTCCTCATGGACTATGTATATTAAACGATTTGAAAATATGAGTGCTCCACATTCATGATCGTAAGAGAACAAAAAGGTTTTTTATTTCATTGCTTAAAAATAGATGGGTTGTTCCAATCAATAAGTCTTCAATGGGGGGAAGAACTGTCATTCCAATGTGATCTTAGAGAACTACACAGGGTACTAATGGAGGCATATCTCAGAAAATAAACAAGATATCAAGCTGAAGTTTTGGTTTAATTCTAATAAGACATGGAAGAATATTTGAACAAAAAAAGCAGAAAAAAATTAGGACCATGATGTCAGAGCTGGAATTGGCTCTGTGCAACTAATCATCAAGAAATATCTCAAAATAAGATGAGATTGTGTTTGTTTTTGGTACTTCCATACTCCATCATAACTTAACTTTTTGTTTCTTTTACCTGCTCTTTCTCTACAGATGAAAGTTCCACACTGATGACTACACTCACAGAGAAGCAGTATGAATTTGTTAAGTAATGGCAAGCTGTTAGAGTTTCCTGTCCATCGCTTCTCGTCAAGACAGGCGGCTTTGCCCTCTCTCCATCTAATTGACGTGTGGGTGAACAATGACTTACAGTGGAGGCCTGCCGACTGACTACTGAAGGGAATATCAAGGAGACCCAATCAATATCGATGGCACACCAACTCAAATTAGGGGAGCAGACAGTATGAGATCTCTGTTTAGCATTCTGAAGGCATCTGTGGTGTAAGCCCAGGGGCTTTTAATAGGGTGGAATCAATAGGCATTGCCCGCAAACCATAGAGAGTTTACTTACTAATTGGAAATGAACAATGCTGCACGCCCATGCGCAGGGGTGTGGGGTATACTGGCAAATTTGGCCAAGACCCTTTCCTTTCTCAAGCAGAAGTCTCTACACTGTTTCAAAACTCCACAGTGCTTATCCAAGTTATCTATCAACTGGGTTTTACTGGCTTAACTTAACACCAACCTGTCTTACAGAATGTTAAATTTCCAGCTGGTGTCTTCAGTGGCACAGAGAAAACAGTTACATTATTACATTGCATTTGGCAGACACTTTTATCCAAAGCGACTTACAAAAAGGAGGACAGTTGCCTCCAAATAAAATATAAGCAGTTTGTTTGTCCTAAATGTAGCTGTTGCTGCAGTGCTCCAGCATGTGGTTTTGAGAAAATGTTTACCCATGCTGCCTGACAAAAATAGCAACCTTTTGGCCAGATTTGTGGAAGCCAGTGATTTTAAAGATTTTATTAACCACCAAAGTAATACATTCAGCTAGGCAGAGTGACGGGTGACAGACGGGCGGTGGATCTGGCTCAGTGCTTTGCTTGCAGCCTCACAGGCCCAGCTGTTGGTCTGAATTCACACAGCCAGCAACACACACACACACCAGCCAGCGACCCACACCCACACACACAAAGGCTAACATACAAACATGGGGCATCCACTGCTTCATTATAAAAAGGTGGGTGACTACTCCTGCTTGGGGGGTATTTCAGTAAAGCAAGTGTAGTCACTTACCGAGGTATGTTAACTTAGCAGGTGATAAACCTCTTAATATAGGTGTTTTACACATTCTCGTGGTTAAACAAAAACAGTGTTCTTCTATTAGAGGATTTGCCACCCTGCTTTGAGTTAACTTAGTTAACTGGGTTAGTCACAAAACCACTTTCTTGGAATTCACTCTCACATCTCTAGGGTCCATGGTCACCTGTAAAGACTATGAAAGCACTGCTAGCTAGCTAAAAAGGACTACCGCCATTGAAATATGTTTAAAAATCATCTGCTAAATGATGGAAGCACATAAGCTTGTGCACCATTCACAATTTCAATGACACTCAAGTGCACTTCATTCTAATTCCAGCCCCAAGGTCCTTGCTTACCTTCAGTTTCAGTGGGATGACATAACAAGCTTCACCCTTATATAAAAAAGTACATTCAAAAGGTGCGCACTCAAAGACTCCCTGGGGAAATGTGGTCCATTTCATGCTAAGTTGCGCGTGGCATTGTGTTGGGTAGTGAAATGGAATCTGTATGTACTGTATGCATTTTGCTTGAGAGGCCCCCGTCGTGGAGAGCTCTTGTGTTTCGCAGCTGTTGAGTTGCACTTGCCTCGCTGTTAGGCAAGGTACATCTTCAGCAGTGACCCATTAATCTTCTTGAGGGTGGTAATGATCGCTGTCTAGCTTTCTCACACCCTTGCTCCTGCACTCAATACTTCCTGTTTGATGTGCAAATAATTAGCGGAAGCCTCGCCCCAGAGTTCTTCAGTCTCTTTTTTGCGTCTTATTATCCAAAGGTTGAGGACTGATGCAAATCTGATGCTTGGAGTCAGGAAAACCTGACAGTCAGCACAATGAAAAACGGCTGGCACATTAATGTGTAAAAAAGCGGGGTTTTGGGGTGAAAATGTTTTTTTTTTTTTTTTACTTTTAGAATTTGTTATCTGCTAGCAGACAGTAGCAGCATGATAAACAGTGAAGTCGTTCAGACAGATTTAACTTCAAGGCTTGTGATTAGCTTTGCCAAAAAGGGTTATGTTTCTGCTCTGGGTTGTTTATCTGTATGCAGGATTAACCAAAAGGTGTAGTAGCATGCTAGCATCACCAGGAGCACATTTGACACATGGGGTGGCTCAGCCTCATTCCACTGCAAACTCTCTGGATTCCCTTTTAGTCATAAGGGGTTGAAGTTATATTGATTAGGTTTCGCAAGTCTGTACAACACAAATTTGAAAATGTACAATAGAGTGTAGTATTAACAACAAAATGAAATATTACATGATTATTTTAAAAATGACATATATGGCACAGATTTTATTTATGCTATAAGGAAAAAAAAATCTTGACTTCATTATTTCGACCATTATTTTTTACAGTTTCAAAGTCAGAGTTTGTTCAAACTTCAACATATGCAGTGGAATATATTATTTTAATGATGGATTATTGTGTACACTTGGCCCTCATTTCTGCTGCAAGTTTCTACTGAGGTGAAAATGTTGTGTCAGAAAGTTTATGATGCGGTGTTTGGATTTTATGAGTGCTGGGAAAGGTCCCTGCTTAAGAGCTAGGTTTATAATGGCACTAGACCTATGCAGAAATCATTGTGCTTGTGCATTTACATCAGACTAAAAACACCAAAACAGGGAGGTTGATGACAAAATGCAAAGGTCTCCTACTGAATCAAAATTAGTCAAACTGGTAAAGGAATATTCGAACTACACATTTCATCTAATGTACAATAACCCAGATACCAACTGATCCAGATTTGGTGTAGTGTTGTAATTTTAGGGCCAGATTAATGACACCTTAATGAGTTGCAATGGTTCTTCTCTGCAGAATAATTGTAATCCATACCATTGTGGATTTTAAAGGGCACTTTTTAGATTGCTAGTGTCCCTCCATTAGTTATGTCTTTGAGGTGTACAGGTCAGTTATTATTGTGATTTTACATATTTTTGCGAATGTCTAGTCTAGTACTTTAGAGCTTTCTCCTTATGTATGTTTTGTGTATGTTTGGTGCTTTTAGAGCTGAGATGAAAGAGTTTACAGACTGCCAAATGCTTTATAATAAGTTACAGGATGCCTTTACAAAACCATTACAAATGGCATTATCTCTGCATCTTTGGCTCTCTTTGTCTCAGTGGCTTGAGATCCTGGCCCAAATCTACACTAGAATAATGCTTCCTCAATAGAAGTGCACTTTAAACATCGGTGCAACAGTGCAGCTTAGCAGTGTGGGGCCCTTCACTCATTGCTAATGCACCTATTAGTGGTTTTGTTCTGGATCCAGCTCTGTTGCAATGCAGTGTCATAATCAACGGATCTCCAATTGTTCCATGAATCATCATTACATTACATTACATTACATTACATTACATTATCATCATCAATATGTATTTCAGTATTGTTCATCTGATTGCGATTGCAAGTCAGATGTTTTCAAATTTCCAGCAAAACACTTATCAAAGTACCCACTGTGATGTTAATTTAAAAAATTGACTATTTATTTAATCAGAAGCTTGTCTTGATGTGCTCATGCTGTGAGCAAGGGCTTGTGTTATGAACTAATGGTTGTTGATTTGACAGATCATAACTCTCTTATTAGTATGTTAAATTTAAGCGAAAGGATATCATTGTCCAAAAGAAAAAAAAGACACAATGCAATGAACCATCTAGTTTATACCAAATGTTTGCTCTATCCTGCATATGCTCCCTTGGACAGACCTGTAATGCCAAACTGAGGTTTAGCAGGGGGGCAAAGCAATGGGTGGGATACGTATTTGAAATTCCCTCTGCTTACTCTACCCCCTCACCGAGTATTTGCAAGTATTCAGGACTACGGGCGAGGGGATTGGTGGGTTGGGGATGCGTGAGGCAGTGAGCATGGCAAGAAGCCTACTTTGCATGACAAGACGCCAAAGAAAACAGCAAAGTGAGGATTCCTTGGAGACGAGAGAGGTGATTCACATTCGTGTCAAGTTCATACCAATTCTTGTATGAAAACAAACAGAATATAAAATCAGCATGTCTCACATAAGCTACTGCTGGGTGTGTGACTGCACAGATGTCTCACTCTCAATGTTTCACAGCAGGGATAAAAACAACATCCATACTATACATCCCCTATATATGTCCAGCCAGGCACTTTGCCCCTATGTACTGTAATCAGTTGAAGTCAACATATGTAGATGTGTAGATATGTTTGCATATAGAGCAAGATAATTAAGCTGAATAACCTCTGTGTCAGAATGTGTTTTTTGTTTGGTCATAATTATAGACTTTCTGAGAGGTTTATGACCCCATAATGTGTCGCTACACAATATTTAACCCAGAAGACCACCGAGTTAGTTATTCACATGCTGTTTGCATAAAATGTCTCTAAGACACCTTCCAGAAGGAAGGTTATAAACACAAGAGGCAAGGGCACGGCCTGAAGCAGCCTATAATTTTGTATGTGTAATTACAGGACATGATCACTTCCCTTTTTAATGCAGTGTGCAGGCAGGACCTCTACGCTGCAATATTGATTGTGTGTATGGGACTTATTAAGTCCACAAATTAGTGTGCACTGTTGTCTCATGGACTTTTGATCTATTTGTTTACATGTTTTTAATTGCATGTCAAGGGAGGCGTGACAGTTTATAGACAGAGAGAGAGAGAGAGGACCAAAAAAAAAAAAAAACACACAATCCGTTATCCCTAAGGCTTGATGCGATTTGGTCCAAAAGGTCAGGGAACTTGGAATATTTGTGTCAGTGCAGACCTTTTAAGACATGCATCCTCTGAATTCCCTACTCTCCCTCTTCCCTTTGTACTATCGGAGCAGAATGCTAAGCCATGAGGATTGTGCAAAATTGATCAGACAACTGGCCTATGAAGATGACTTCCTCCCTGTGACTGACAGCAGTGTGAAATCAACTGTGCTAGCCAGATGCTCTCCGGAGTGCCGAGTGCACATCAAAGAGGGAACCTCACTACTAAGAAACTGAAGCTGACTATAGGCTCTAGGGTCATCTTCAGTCCGGGATTTTTGGTGCAACTGTTAATGAGATAAGCACATTCTGGGGAGGGGGGGGGGTAGCACCAGGTCTTCGTTAGGGCTGTATAGCTGAATAACCCTGTAATCAATAGATGCAATCACCTGTGCACTGATAAAAACTCTGATGTTGTTTCACTCGGCTGAGCCTTTTAAATAGATTATTACACAGTCAAGCAGCTTCTCTTCCCCTGTTGTGGCACGCTGACTGATGGGCTCTGACACGTTTGGACAAACAGCTGTCCCCGGTGACAGATAGTCAACGATCAGGTACTGCAGAACAAATAGGGGCAAGACTTCAAAGAGCTTGACAGCTCCAGTGTTATCCGTCAAACCAGCTCCTCTCCGAGGCAATCCATTAAGAATTTAGTAAGGGAGCACAGCCTGTGACGCGTCTACAAGCCTCTAATTATCCCACAATGCAATGCACACATCACCAGCACAGATACATCATGTGTACATTAAAATGTAAAAATGCATAGGTTGGTACAGAGTAGGTGTGCATGAAATGGCAGTGGGAATTTTGTACTTGGTCTCTTTAGGTTTCTGCCACAGTACACAAATATTCCGAAAGAAATTAAAAGACAGAGATCAGCCAATGTCAGTATCCCACATATCCCACATACTGGTACTTTAAACATAATAAACACATGCACGCGCATACACACACACACACACATACACACAAACACACACAACACACACACACACACACACACACACACACACACACACACACACACACACACCTTTATGCTAAAGGACATCTATAATTCATTAAATGGACCAGGGAGAGAATGAGTACATTGTGCTGCAGGCCTACCTTATTAAACTGGGCCGCCGTCAGTCAGAGATTTACAGGTTTCATTTGCAGTATTGTTGGGACCAGACCAAGGCCAGAGGAATGGGGCACTGGCCCAGAGTTTTGTGAAAAGCATTGGAGTGGGGCTTTTTTCTTTGGCACTGAAATATCCCTACGTGGAACAATATTACATAGCAGGGCTTTTAATTTTGAATAACCCCTATCAGAGCTTTTAATTTCATCCATATGTATGATAGATACCTTCATAAATGTAATGTATGAACTGTCATGTTTGAAAGTAATTCATGAGACCAAACACCTTTTTTTTGTTTCGATATCATTTTGCTCTATTCCTATGGGAAAAATCCTTGTACGTGTCTTCATTCAGCTTTTTTCATTCTCTCTCTCTCTCTCCCTCTCTCTTTCTCTCTCTCTCTTTCCCTCTCTCTCTCTCGCTCTCTCTCTCATGCTTGTCATTTGTGATAATTTGTTGTGAGGCACTTGCTGGAATGTATGCTGTCGGTACCACAAGGGTTAAGCCTACCAGATCCGTTAAGTTTTAGGAAGTAGAATTACGTCATGGGTCCTTCTTGAAACGCGGGAGTGTCGCGCTTAATGGAAAACCTGGCGATCGCTGTGGATTATTGAAAACCCAGCACCACGAACAAGAATAAATGTAAGTATCTGTCGTATTATTAAAGTTACAAATGTCTTTATTGGAATGCTATTGATCTATCTTTAATACACGTATTTCAGAATCGCTTGTTATTGTCGCGTAACGAAAGAAATTAGCGTAGTACTAGCTACCTAGCTGCTCAGAAAGCTATGTTCATTCAAAATAGACAGCATTTGCTGCGGTAACTTTAATTAATTCGCACTTTTTGCTATTTAACAACTTTATTAATAATCATGTCTTAATTGTGTGTTATGTAAGCACTCTTTTGCACGGGGCTATGTTTAGCTTATGCCCTTCTTTTTGTAAGTCGCTTTGGATCAAAGTGTCTGCTAAGGCTATTTGTTGTATGACTGAACGCAGCACGGCGTTCATACTTAAAGCATGTGTGATTGCCAACGTTTATTTCCAAGCGAAACGAGAAAGGACACGTCAGTGTATCAGTTGAAACGATGTGTATAACAAAGTATGAAACCTTACTTTTACTTCTTCTCTTTTCTTTTAACCAAACGTGCCGACAGTACACCAACATCCAGCATACAGTTGTGCAGCTGTCATTTTCCAGCGATGGATGAGATCATCAGGTAAAAAATGTTTTCCTTTTTTTCAACGAGTAGCTTCATAGTCCACCAACGAATTATAACTGTGCGTTTAGGCGGTGCAAGTTTTCGCCTGGTGTATCCAGTTATCAGGGTTGCAGGTGTACTGCCACGTAAGCTAGATAGAAAGCTGTCTTTCTACTAACAGACGTGTGTAACAGGTTTAGATATTTGAGTAGCTGCTAATTCGATTTTAAAGTTGTCTGCTTGGTTGTTTGACAGGAGTGGTAAGGCGCCTGGTTTGCTTCATGACCACAATTAAATGATTATATCTCCTTTACCTCCTTCACCATAAAATTGAAGCTCATTTAGTTCTTTTAATAATCATACCATGGTTTATGACTACGCAAGCAATGCGTGGTACCAGCCACCATGGCCATTTAAAAAAAAAAACTACACATGAAAAAAAAATGCCAGTTGCTTTAGGCTTAATAACCTGCTCCTTTTACTAGTTTTCTAACTTCCCACATCACTGAAGATGAGTGAAAAAGGCAATAGTGGTTCATTTTCTCCCACTAAGCAAACAAGGGGATGACCAAATAAAACTGATGACCAAGCAAACTGAGGTCACCAGCACTCTTTACCTGCAACTTCGGAGACAAACTTAACCTTTAAGTTGAAACTTGGTTGTATGTGGTTCACGTGCCAGAAAGATTATTTAACTAGTGCAACTTTGCATCACGAAAAAGATGTTGTCAGAGATGAACACATTAAACACCTCAATGTGTCCATAAAAAAACAGATAAACCCATTAATGGCTGGTTTAAAACTGATTTTGTACCCCCCCTCCCCCCTTTCAACAGCACAACCAAACTACAAAAACAGATAAGTTGTGGTGTCATTCCATGGACACAACACCAAGTGAAATGGAGGGGAGAGATGGACCACCTCTCTAACACACAGTATCTCACAAAAGTGAGTATACCCTTCACATTTCTCTTGGATATGTTTTTGAATAGTCAGGGTGAAGCTTGTGTAGCAGTATAGTTTTTCTGCGCTCTGAAAATAACTTGACACAATCATTTTTATATACATAGCAGGCCACTAAAGTAAGTACACCCCACATTGAACATGTTCAAATTGTTAATATTTTGTGTGAGCACCACTGTTATGTAGTTAAAGCTCTTGAATAGTGCTATCATAATTTAAATCTAACACATATTTACTAGCTTTTAACCCATATAATGCTCTTTGTAACGGTTGCACACAATGCACAGGCATACTGTGCAACCTAGTTACCTAGTTTAAGTCTAACTTTTTTGTTATTTCCCATCACTCTCTTCCACTTGTTTTCTGTCTCTCTTCAGTATCTTACAATTACAAGGCAAAAAGCCAAAAATATACAGTTAAAAGAAGACGAAGTGAAGATGAAGTCAATCAATATTCTCTTTTAAAATCAATGTTGCAGATGCAATGGGTAATAGCAATTTCCCTTGGACCTTAAAGTTTGTATGTGTATCCTGCCTTTCCCTATGACCATATTGTAGCGTATGCCTATGACCATTACATCAGCCATTGCAAAGACATGATATGGGTTAATTCGTAATTGATTCAAATGTAACACTATTATGATGGTCATGTAGTCATGGTTATGATATGTATTTTACAATATGCATGTTAAAATTTCATTTCTGGTTAGTTCAAAATGCATCCAGCATGCTTGTTTCATTGTTGATAACTTTCAGAAATTCTGTAACTTCATTGTACTGTATATCTCTGTTCGTTCTAACTGAACTTTCCTTGTATTTACAGATATGGAAAATTGGCCTGCTTTGTGTGAGCAGTATCAACGGCATCAAAACTCCACGCCATTAAGGTTGAGGATCCTTGGCAAGTGGTGGGCGTAGATATTGGTGGGCTACTTCCATAGACTAGCAAGTGGCACAGTTATATTTTGATAATGGCTTGCTTGTTTTTGAAGTGGGTCGTGGCTAGGCCCATGAGAAGTGGGTTCAGAGGTGGCACTGAAGGTCACAGAGACTCTTGGCACAAGGAAACAAGAACATTGGACTGGTTTTGCACATCTGCAAGCAAAATGCTGGTATGTAATGTATGGCAAACAACAACCAGGAAGCAGTTAGGTTCAGAGGACATCTATCTGTAGAGCACCAAAGAATGTTGTGGAAGATACAGGTAGGCTGTACTAGGCCAGCGACGTGTGGTGGTCCTAAGCCTGAGTAGAGGGGCAGGATGCTCAGGCCTTTGCATATTGTGAATACAGGCACAGCTCAGCTTGTTTGAGAACTTGGGACATACACAACTGTGTTTTCCTGCAAGTTGTAGACTAGCCCAAAGATAAAGTTCACGTACAGACTACTGTGCCATCTGCTGACAAGGTCATTTGTTTTTACTTAACATAGATTTCACATAGCTGGTAATTCGTGTTGTCCTGTTTTCTATTTTTTTCTTGTATTTCTCAGGGTGATGCAGCATACCACACTCTTACTACACACACACACACAGTCGTATCATGGCTCAAAAGCATAGCGATGCTAGGGGATAGGGAGTTAGGCAGCTATATCAGGTACATTAAGTTAGATGATGTGGTGCTTCGGAAACACAGTGTTGGCCAGGGCACTCCTGAACATGGCAACTGTTTCATTTTGTGGCTACTTCAACGCACCCATAAGAAAATACAGATTTATGATTCATTAGGAATCTAGATTCTTTTATCTTGTCCAACACATTTAGAGGTGCGTTTATTGATCTTGCACTTTAGGACACAAAATTTCCAAGTCAGTGGCAGCAGACAGACTCCAGTAACTGTGGTGTTTTGTCTCTACAGCTGCATAGGCCATAGTAAGAGTTGTAAGATTAGGCCAGCTCTCCTGTGTTTGATAGTATCATGCAGTAAAAAATGTGTACGTATACCAAAAACCAACGTAATGTACAGTGACACAGTGTGCTATAGTGCATGAACAGAACTTTGTCTGGTGTGGAGATGGTGCGCACAGTGCCTGTTTTGGCGCATCTTGCTGCTCTGGTCAGTTCTTTACCTTGTGTGTTGTTTTTACAGGGTTGGAGACGCAGGCTCGATTGTATGTGATTATTTTTTGTGTGTGTGTGTGTGTTATTTATTTATTTATTTATTTATTTAGGTGAACTTATCCCCCACCTCCCCTCCACTCTCTTGCATTGGATGCATACAGCTATAAGCAACAGAGCCTCTGGGTTTTCATGAAGTGATATTTTTTTTTATGTCACCATGTCATTGCTATCACCACATCATATTGTCACCTAATATCTGGGATTCACTACTTTGTTTGTGTTATCTGTGCATCATAATACTTTAAAAAAAGAAAAAAGGTTAGATGAGTGTTTATGTAGACTGGGGATTGAAGATTCAGGATTACAGTATAGTCCCAGACTGTCAAGCAAATTTATGAATTAATATGAATTGATTTGTATGTGATTACTATGTCATTGTTATCAGCACATATTAATGTCACACAGCTTCTGGAATCTAAGAAAGTAAACACATGCTTTGTTAGTTATTTTGTAACTGTTATTTGCATGGCCATAAGTAAAAATAATAATAAAAAACGATTTTAAACTTCAGATTCAGTTGTCTGCTTCTTGTAGCTCATAACTCCTGCATGGACTATTCATTCAAAAGCACCATTTTTAAATTATTATTACAAGGTTCAATACGTAATGCCTCGTCTCAACTGAGCTTTTAAATGCAGTGGGCTATTTATAGTGTCCTAGCGCGTATCATATCTGCATGGTGTACCATTCAATGTAGCACGTATAGTAATTATATTTGTATGGTGTACTATGCAATGTACGTCCGGCTACATGACAAGACGCACTGGGAGCGAAGGTAAGTCATATCTGGTGGAAAAACAAACCCCACGCATCTTGAAATCGTGAAAAAAAGCATAGCAGAGGGAGTAGTGGATAATATTTCGCTGCTAGTCATAGTTAGCTAACTTTAGCAGCTAAGGGGGTTTAACCTGAAGCCTGTAGCACAACATTTTTAATATCTTTCGATTAATAAGTCCGATATTATTTAAGTTGTTATTTTGCTATAATTCATATGGCGTGGTTTTAAATTTGAACCGACGCTGTATTACTAAAAAAAAAAACACGACCGTTTAATGAACAGGGATTTACATGGCCATCGAAATCGTAATCGTAAACTTAAGGACCTTTGCTGGACATGTGACGTATTTCAACCAATCGCGTTTCAGGATTTTACTTCCTGATGACGTACTTCCTAAAACTTAACGGATCTGGTAGGGCTTAACCTTTCTGGTACCGACATATGCATCTGCTAAAACGTGCCTTGGATTCCAGATTATCCTTGGTCTCTGCAACACATTCACTGCCGATTGTGAGAGGGCAAAGAGTATCAATGCTGCTTTTTCAAACGAAGAGCCTGGGTACGCGCGCGCGTGTGTGTGTGTGTGTGTGTGTGTGTGTCTGTATGTGTCAACACACTGCTCTGTCACAGCCTACACATACTCGATGGCTCTCGTGGTGACAAATAGGTTCAAAAATCAAGGGCAGTATTTTACAGGAGAGACTAATCTTTTCCCAAGGCCGTGAAAGCTGTGCCCCTTTCTAATTCAGAGTCTCTTAAAATGAGGCCAGTGTGGCCTTGTCAATAATTTCCTCCCTTTAAACGTTGAGCAGGTGACCATTAACCCTGTCTCTTCATGTTGACGGCATAGTGGGGTGGTGACATTAAAGTAATAAATGGGATCATTTTTGATTACAGTCAAGCATTCAATCACCCTAAGAGCAGGACTCTTAGATGCCACTGACAAGCTATGTGTGGTTTGGAGAGCAGAGTGTTATTCTCTGTAGATTAATTACCCTGACTGATTGTGTGCTCAGCATGTACTAAGATGATGGATACATGCCAGTACACATGATGGACAGATAAATAGCGTTGTGTAAAAAAGGCTACGGGGGTGAAACATTCCTACAACATGTAAGAAAAGCAACGTGGGGATCACTTGGGGAAGGCACTACAAATGAGCTTTTATGTAACTAATTTATAGGGCCCAGTTGTCACAATTCAAAGATAACATGATATGACAAATGTTTACATAACATATTTTACATGCATACACACACATGCAGGGGTGATAGCAGTCCGGCGCCGCGCCGGAAATCCGGCGTAGCGTGGCTCTGTTAAAAAAAAAAAAAAAAAAAGCTTTCCCCATCCCATCAAAGAACGCAGATCCACGTTACGAAAAATCCCTTTCCCCGCTCCATTTGCTGTGTGCTGCAGACCATGTAAAGCGCATCGCAACCCTTCAATCCAATCAGAAATAGGACGGGGCGGGCCTTGGTTGTCTTGGCCAATAAGAGACGTTGGTTGCTCGAGTAGTACTCCTGGCACTTCTGGCACGCAATATCACCGCGCGTGATGCACCTTGCTATTGCTTTGGTAGTTTGCAATTGCTAGTTAGCGTGTCAAACCAGTTTTCCAGTATGGCGGGGTTTATGAAGCCCGGAGATGATGTTAAAGGCCTGGATAAAGCCATAAAGAACAAATTGTGTCCTCCTTTGGCAAGAAGAGAACTTTCGAACAGTGCTCAAAGCGGCAACGCTAGAAGACGTGGAACAAAAGCTTTAAACTCAAAGGAAACATCAAAAATAAAAGGTGGAGGTCCATTAAACCATTAGTCCACTAGTTTTCTTTTTGATGATTAGTCCATTTCATTTCTTACAACTTGCCACGCTGTTAATTAAATAAACTGCAGAGCATTGCAATCGCTGTTTATTTAAAAGACAAAAGAAACTGCAGAACATTGCTATAAACTGCAAAACATTGCTATACTCTTATTATTTGTGCCTGTTTGCTTATTAAAACATAAAAATACATGGCTATACGGGCTATATACGTTGCAACTTTTCTGCCAGTTCAGCTCGCCTCTCTGCGGCAGCAGCAGGTACATCGGGGTTCAACGCACTGTGCGCCGAAAGCGGTACAACAACGTTAGAAGACGGGAAACAAAGCCTTAAACTCAAAGGAAACATCAAAAATAAACGGAAGGTATAGGTCCATCAAACCATTAGTCCACTAGTTTTCTTTTTGATGATTTGTCCATATTATTTCTTACAACTTGCCACGCTGTTTATTTAAAACGACAAAATAAATCGTAAATAAACTGCAGAACATTGCAACCGCTGTTTATTTACAGTTTTTGCCTATTGCTTGCACACATTTTTCAAAATTTGACTCATAGAGTAAAATCCCTACACACATTTTCAAAACCCAAAACACTTGGAAATAAACCATTCACATTTATGCCATAATGACACTCTGCTATCAAAACTCAAACTAAACAAAAAAAACCTAACAATCCTTTGTCGAAATGTAACTCTGATGGCAAAGCACACAAACTTGCACCAAATGGTAAGACAGTTCAACTCAACTATAACACACTAGTGTACTTTACATAAAACAATCCACTCTTTCAGTTACTGTGTTTTATTCAGCTCCGCAAAGCAAATAAGGCACATAACAACCCCAAAACAGAAATATTCAATGATGTAGACTCAAAAAGCCCTCAGTACATAAACTACTGTAAAACAAAGTAAAAATAAAAACCAAATGAAACAATAGTAGGCTCAGAAGCACTTCAAAAAACATACGTAAAGTTGCCCTAATGTCATCTGGTATTACAATGCGTTGAGTTCTTTGTCCTCCTCTAAGCTGCACTCGTCCTCCTCCTCGTCCTCCTCTCATTCTTACTCTGCCGCGGGCTCTCCCTCCATCCATGCTTGCAGTTTTCAAAAAGGCCTAAACTGAGGCCTTTTTGTTGCTGACTAATTGGTGTCCAATTTTGGAGGTAAGGGTTTTCTGGTGTGAAGCAATGTTTAACCAATCATCCAATGTGTTTTATGTTTTGGATATGTGTGTTTTCCAAATGGTATGATGAGGCATCCGTTTTTAACGGCGTGTCTTATGAATGAAAAAGTGTGCAGTGAACATTTGCAAGTGTGTTGTATGAGGAACAAAGTGTGTTGCTGAAATGCCACAACAGTGTTAGGCAGAACTTTTGTTTAAGATATGGCACATTTTGTTTCCAGTATAGCAACAACAACTTCAAGTTATGCTACTTTGGTTTAAGCACTGGGTTTTAGTGTCTAAGCAATAGGCAAAAACTGTAAAACGACAAAAGAAATTGTAAATAAACGGCAGAACATTGCTATAAACTGCACAACATTGCTATATTCTCATTATTTGTGCATGTTTGCTTACTAAAACATACAAATACATAGCTATACAGGCTATACATGTTGCAACTTTTCTGCCAGTTCAGCTCGCCTCTCTGGCGCAGCAGCAGGTACATCGGGGTTCAAAGCGTTGTGCGCCTCTAAAATAGCTTTTCAACAATGCGCCAGTGACGAAAAAGCACCTTTTTATTAATCAAAAGCGCAAATGGTTTATACGTCCTCATAATAGCATCTGGTGCGCTTTGCGCCAGACCACACCTCTTCTTTTCGCTGACCGCCCGTCACGGCGCAATGTCATCTGCTATCTAGACAACGTGATTTTTTGCTTGAAAAAATGAACATTGCGCTGGCACAGAATAGCAATGACAGCATGCGCATGTTGCGAATGCACAATGCGCTGCGGCAAAATAGGGCCCATGGTGTATGCCGTCAAGAAAATGCCAACAGTAAATTACTGGCAAGACGACTTCCTCTATCATACTCGTCAAATTAAAAGCCCTTCAGCCCTTCGAAAAGACGCGTTTTTTTTTTCCTCCGACCAATCGACCAATAGAATTTTAGTCGGCTAATATTTTTTTGGTCGACCAACGACTAATCGATTGTTTGCCGTCAGCCCTAGTAATCACCTATATTTTAGACATGGTACTTTGGACTACTGTACTTTGGAGTAGTATTGCCCCCTACTGACCTGTCTTGGTATGGCTGCTGCATATGTAGCTTTGAATTCATTCAAGTTGGTAAAGCATTCACCATGTTTTCAGGAATACATTCTAGTGTTGAATTGTTGAATTGGGGTTAAATTCCCACCTCAATTATAACTATACTGCAACAGCACAAGCCTAGAATGTATTTCTACATAGAACCCAACGTGTCCAGTTTGTTCCAGTCAATCTAAAGTGCTATACGAAGATGGAAATGATCTGTGTTTTCTTGAATAACACTATAGCCATTAAGCAAAAATGAAAACATATCTATAATGGTCATACAAAAACTATTAAATGTTTGAATAATTTGTCAAAATTAGACCTATGTTACGTCATCGCCAGACCCCAACCGACTCCGCCCCCGCCCCGTGCCCCCGAAAAAAGTTCAGGCTCAGGATTTTTTTTCACTATCACCCCTGCACATGCTCGCACACACACACACACACACACACATACACACACACACACACACACACACACACACACACACACACACACACAAGCACAAATCAACATGCAAAAGAGTCTGATTATTAACACAGTATGGAATTAAAGGCTGTCCATGTCACTTCATGAACATGGACTTGTCCAAGGCCCTGTGTGTTAATGGATGGCTCTATTCTGGTAATAGCATTTTGGTCTTGGGGAAATTTTTCAATTCACAGATAAGTGACTATAAATGATTTCAACCCTTTTTGTCAGGATTTGCATATTCTTTACATGCAACCGATGAATTCCAGTCATCAAAGTGACAAGTGTATAATTTTCACATAGGGCCTATAATTAGCCTGTTGCAAAGTGTTTCCTAAGCGAAATGGCTGGTGCAGTGCTGTTGCCGAGACGGCAGAGCTGTAGAGGTTTTTTTTTTTTTTCTGATTCTGTTCGTCAGCTCGCTTCGCACCTGAAGTGGACTGATGACCTTATTTCACATTCCACTTACTTTTCATCCACTTTTTTCACCCACCTCCATATTGCCGTATAGCACCACCAGCTGTTTAACCCATTACAATAGGGAAATATTTTTCTTTGAACAGCTTGGTCTTTACCTTGAGGTGCCCCTTGTTGTCCAGACTATAGTGGAAAGAATGTGGGTATGTGTATAATGCAATTGCACAGCCACAACCTTGTAAATGAATATTTCACTAGGAGAATCATCAGAAGTAACCCAGAAAATTGGCCACAATGTTATTTTTATATGAAGACGTTTCAACACACAAGGTAGGCAGATGGACACAAAGTGTAACATTTTTTGTTTATATTGTAATGAGGTCCTCCTCCTGACTCTTAGCTATGCTCTTTCTTCTTCAATAAGACTCTGAGGGCAGCTATTCATCTGGTGGCGGTGTCTCCTCTCTCCCCTACCTACGCTTATCGGAATGGACACTGAATGTTTACCAGGCAAATGAATCCTGACACAATGGCGAAGATTCCGACCTGGGGGATCATCAGACATATTTCCATTTCACAGCCAATTTCTTCCAGGCTCTTTGCAGGATTGCCAAGCTCTTCATAATATGCGACTTTTTGACTGTTCATTTTTTAAGGCTTTCATAACCAGGAGGCTATGGCAAGTCTGAGACCCTTGAATTTGCCAACTTTTTTTGTCTGTATGCATTTACATGCTCCAGCTCCACCATTCTTTTCTCAGTTGAAGTCAGAGGGAAATAACTGTCGAAATAAAATTCAGTGTTGCATGAAGCAGTGTAACACTTGAAAGGTGCTCCTAAGATACAAAATTGAACTGGGTTGCACCTGCAAACTTTTAGATGGGCTGTGATGTCAGCCACATTACATTACATTTACTGCATTACATTTAGCTGACGCTCTTATCCAGAGCGACTTACAGTGAATTAGGTACAGGGACAGTTCCTCTGGAGCAACATGGGGTTAGATGCCATGGTCATGGGCACCTCAGACATGGATGATGGTGTAGTGGAGGCCTCAGACGGTGATGGTGTAGTGTTCACATCCCCACACCACTTTTTTCCCAGGGTCTACAGCAACCCTCCAGTCACAAGACCAACTCCCTAACCACGTGATTCCCATTGTTAATAGTACCAAAAGCAGATGCTTTTGTAAGTCGTTTAGCACATTGCGTTCAGTGCCTTCACTCCCATGATTAGGAGGCTTACCGGTATGCAATATAAATAACAATAAGCCCTCGCTAGACAGCAGCCTGCACAGTCGAAGTGTAACTTCCATCCAGCGATCAACTGAGAAAGATCCTCTCGGACTGGATTGGGGAGCTTGTTTCTCTCCATGGGGGTGTCAGCCTCCTTGCTGTGGATGAAAATTTTCTTCCAGTCAGTGGGGGAGTTGTTTTTGAGCAATTACTGTTCAACAGAAGCTTAGTCTACCTGCTCCCCAGGTAGTACGGTCACCTGCGGCAAGATGAGCCAAACCTGGCACTTATCAAGCCTCGGCATCCTCCATACGCCACGCCACTGTGCCAGGTCTCAAAAAAAAACCCAGGAAACAGTTCATATAGTTTTTTCTTTCCTCCATCTCCTTCTCCCCAACATGTCTGACACAGAAAACAACAGCAGCCTCCTCTAATCTGGAGCCAGTATGGCTGGAGGAGTTGTTCTGTCAGGGCTGTCTTGTGGATGTGTGGGGAAAAAAAAGATGAGGTAAGACTTGCTGGCTGACACACTCAGTCATAAGCTCAGGAACAGGAAATGCTGCTGAATGCAAAGCTACTGCCTCTCTGTGTTGCTGAAGCACAGTGAAGGATGAACTATGAGGATAACATTTGAATGATAGTATGGATCATGTTATAGTCATCCTCATGAGTGAAATAAACAGAAGAATTGCTCAGAGGCAAATGTTTTCAGTGACAGCAGTAGGGAAAAAGTAAAAGCACTATGTCATACCAACTCTGTACAAAAGATGAGCCCTAGAGCTGCAGAGGACAAAACAAATATCTCAATCTTAAGTGATTTTGGTACTTCTGTCATCTAAGTTGGTTGAGAGAGACAGAGATTGAGAGAGAGAGAGAGAGAAAAAGAGAGAGAGAAAAGACTGGCTTTCAGGCTAATCCCTTCTGACAATTTCCCTACTGCTCTTCATTTGCCTTGCTGCTCAGCATATGTCTGCTGTCCCATAGTGGCACTGGGCTAGAAGCCATTCGAGGCCCATTTTTCATTTGTTCCAATAAATATTAATGGCACAAACCTCTCAGAAAAGCGCAAAGCCTCTCAACGACGTCTACGGCCAGCAGTTATTAATAAAAGCCATGGGAATATATAACAGTGCAAAGAGTCCACTTTTAGTTGAGTTACCAATTTATAGGCTTGACCTCATGTCTTGTCATCACCTGGCTACTCCGTCAGAGTATCTGTTATTGCATCCATGTTAGGGGATGTGTTCATGAAAAATGCAGACGTGTTCAGATACTATGCTAAGCTGCTGTTGCTGAGAAATAATTTATGCTGCTCAGTGTAGTTGGATGGTTGCAATAATACTCCTGTCCCCCTTAACCTGAAGAAATCTGGCTCCTGGAACCTTTTCCCCTTTAAAACATGGAGGGCATCAAAGGCAGTGCTTCTTCTGAATTAAATACATTAAAAATAAATACAGATAGGGGAAAAAGTGAACGCATCATGTAAAAAGTGAATAGGGTTGGCTGAACAACTTAGATTAGCCCACTTGGAGGGTGGGGGGTTGTTGGAAAGGGTGGGGAGTGGACAGACTCACAAAATGCCTAAAGCCAAAAGAGGCCATTGAAGAATTTGCAAAGCGAGGGACGCAAGACTGATGATCCTCTGTCCTGGGCGCAGTCACTGTGAAGGAGTCTGACAGTGCATTAATATCTACAGCGGCCGGATTTGTTCACACAAGCGGCGCGGCGCTGGGAGGTGGGCGGAGAGAGGACACACAGCTGCTGCTGGTGGTGGTGGGTCTGGGTGACAGAGACTGGTGGGTGGGCTGAAGGTGGGAGGAAAAGGCCCGAAGGTGAACAACAACCACGGCCAAGATTTGTTTACATCCGTCGTTTACAAGTCCAGCCTCTCCAACCTGCCTTCTACTCCGCCACCAATGACTCCTGCAAAACTACTCACATAACTATGCCCCTGGTGTGACAGGAGAGACATGTCCTCCACAGTGGTGTGGGTGGATTTCCAGACAGCAAAAAAAAAAACTCTCATGGAGAATTTGTTCATTTACAAGGGCCTCGCAGTGACCGTGGTCCTCTGTCTCTCTCTCTCTCTGTGACATGTGCCCAGCTGCAGAGACGGAAAACACATTCTCCAGTCTGCCGTACAATGGATTTCCCAACAGAGCAGATAGCGAGGAGTGAAAATTAGCGAGCCTTTACTTCAGTCACAACCGGGCGTACATGCCCGACGGTCTGTCCACTTTCATTAGGAATTCCGCACCACTGTTCTGGGCTGATTGTGAATGCAGGGGCTGCATCACGACGAGCAGCCAAACTCGAAACCCCGAGACAAACCACACCAATACATCAGGCACCCTATATTCCGCTCTCTCAAAACAAATGATGGCTTTTGCCTCGGGTGTATGCTCCCATATAAAAAAAGAAGGCAACATTCTGTCCCCTGTCGTGGTCATCCTGTCCACACGGTGTGCATGATTCTTAATGTTTGCACACCTCTGCAGTGGCCAGTCCTAAGGTGAGTGTCCCCAGTAACCCGGACGTGAGGGGAACACAAGACTGCGGCATCAGATTCATTGCAACACACGGCAAAGGGCTCACAACACACACAACACACAACACACAACACGAACACGGCAAACGTGAATAAGTGAGTTCTTGACAAGAGGAGGAATCATGCACTTTGAAGCCTGAATTATGGCATGATGATGAAGAGGGCCGATACTGTTGCTCATTACCTGGAATGGCAAAGCAACCGTAAAATGAAGTGTGCAACATCTGTCATGGGGGGATTTCAGAAAGGCATTCATGCATCCGTGCTATCTATTCCCCTATCAAAATCTTATTACAGGACTGTTAGCAAGGGATTTTGCGAAGCTCCCTGAAGTTTCAAGAGTGGATTTCCAGGCGTCTTATCCTGGATAAGTAGTGTTTTGACCGTATAAATATCCTGTTTTGATGCTGCCTGAACTCTGTGCTTCAGCACTCAGTGCATAGCATGCTTTATTAGTCGGTAAAGGAGATGTTATTTTTCCTGGAACCATTTTAATACTCTGTGTGCATTAATTATGCATATCAGCATACAACACAGCACAACAATAATGGCATGATTCATATCTGGATCTGTGTATGAATATGCATGTTTCCATGCAGCAGGTCGTAGTATTTCAAGCTCACTGCTGCCTCCTAGTTAGAAAGCAAGTTTGGTGTACCTATGAAGTTCATATAAAGAAAAGACAAAAGCAGGCACAGAGAAAGTGAGTAAAGAAAGGTAGCCAGGATGCTATTCAGAGTTACTGCCAGTGTTGGGATGCGAGCTGTTCAGTGAATCCTGCGTTTTATGAGGAGTCGAGGGAGAGAGGGGGAGAGAAAGAGAGAGAGAGAGAGAGAGGGAGCATAAGCTGGCTGCTTCGAAAGTGAAGCACCTCTGCGCTGAAGATGGAGAAACAAGGAGGATTTAGTAATTCCGTCTCCTCGGCGGCCCCCCTCTCTCTTGCCTTCTGAGACATCTGCTGTACTCCCAGGGACTGGGAACCAAAAAAAAAAAAACAAGCATCAACACCAGACAGTTACGTGGGGTTTCAACAGCTAAGGCTTAAATTTGCCTGTGATTCAGAAATGCATTTACAGAATTTTGAGAGGCTCAGAGTCTGTGGTCCAGGCTAGTTTTGAACACCACACAGAAAGACAAAGGCCATTGTAGCGAAGGTGAGGAGAAGTCAGCCCACCCAGATTTGGACCCCAGTCTCCGGGGTACCAATCATGCGCCATGCGCCAATTGACCGCCATGCCAAGGGCCAAGCTCATTGGTATGGCAGTCAAAGCACACCCACAACCCTTGTGATGGTCACTCTATCACACTGCTCTCCCCTTCGGGAAGCGCACCCATGCACTTCACACACTCAGGTGTCTCTCACACATGCCAAACATGCACTTTGACCGTGGCGCCAAAGAGCCAGGCTTATTGATATAGTAGTCAGAGCACACCTACAATCTTAGTGATTGTCACTCCAGCATAGCTATCAATTATGTCCTATATAAGATGGTACTTTAAATCATTGAGCCATGTTTTCTTTAAAAGGTGCACTGTGTTATATTTCAACTTCTTTTTTTTTTCTCACATTAGCCAGTGTCATGTTCCTTAAGTTATACAGTGCTAGGACTACTCTACTGCATTTTACAAACATATGTACACACAGACACGTACATACAACACACAAGTGCACACACACACACACACACACACACACACACACACACACACACACACACACACACACACAGCTTGCCATAATACAATTTATTAATACTTCTGATGTTACACTGAATTATTACATAGAGATTTTGTACAGACATGCCAACATAATCCTCCAAAAATACCAAACACACAAGTCATAAAATACAGAGACTGTTGACTCAGTGGATCAAGGCACTTGGCTTCTGAAATTGGGCACATCCGCTATTTACATCAGTCTTATTGAACTTGGCAAAAACACCACTGACAAAGTAGGTTTTCTCAAAGCATTCCCTCTTTTATGACGCATCACTTTAATTGCCCAATGTAGGAAGGCATGAATTTCAGCCAAAGCATGAGGGAGAAAAAAAAAAAGACAAGACTAAGCATTCTGCCACAGACCCCTTTCCATCCCACACTCACAAAAAGATTTTTTTGCTGTAAAGGAAGCCTTTGTTTGGTCCTCCCATCAAGAGAACAATCGACATAAAAATAAGAGCTTTTAAGCTTTTAAACTACAGAATTTTCAGATGAAAAATTCTTCCCATGCGAACAGAACAGGGGGACCTTGATCACTTGCTTGTCTGCGAAACAATGACATAATCTCTCCCATTCACTCTATGCATGGTTTGATACTATCGATCGGCAGGAGGGAGAGAAGTGAGTGTGAAAATGGTGGTCCACTTTTGCACCTGTGGATGCCTCTTTCAGAGGATGTAGAGGAATGAGAATGTACTCATATGTATTCCTCGACAGTACACAGTATTTTAGAGATGGTTCTGTCATTAGGCTTTATTGTTCATGCAGTTTTAGAAGAGGAGACGGCAATCAGCAAAAACCTTCAGTGCCATCAACACAGCATGAATGCGCTGTGTTTTTCTCCCCCTTCCCAGTCAGAAGGGAGGGTATTTACCATCTAAATAGCTACTCCATCTATTCAGGCCTGACTTAGTTTTAAATGCAGATTCATTCATGCCTTACCCTATATCTTGCCCATTTCTGAAAATTGAGATGCATTCCTATTGAATGGCAGCCATTACTTCTTATTGAGAAAATCACAATTATATTCTTCCATGAGGAAGTCTTTCTTTTACGGCTTTTGCAGTCTGAACAGCACTTACAATCATGCAAGTAAACCATTTATCTGGTGACATTTGCCTCATGAACTCCAAGGGCATGGTTTTTAGAGATGAACTTTCATTTCTTGTACCACACACAATGTATGCAGCTGTGTTATTATTCAATCTGAGCTCTACTACATTTACAGAGCAGCGTAAAGTTCGCTCATTAATCCCTCACTGGGATATTTATTGATCCCTTTGTTGTGTGTGTGAGTGTGTGTGTGTGTGTGTGTGTGTGTGTGTAACGCAGGAACAGAGTGACATAAATGAAAGACTGTATCATGGGAATGAGTATCTCTTATGAAGATTTACTGGTAAGAATCTCTGACACAAAGAGATGACAACAGGTAGACCTCCATGCCTAGTAATCATGTCTTGATGAACCGTTTCTACATCTATTACATACATGTGATGTTGTTTGAGTTATTATGAAGGAATAATTAACATCACACCACATCCTGGTCTTAACTAAACCCTTAACTAAAATATTTCTTCCTCAGTCACTGATAAATAAGGGAGGTGTGCTGCTGTGAACTGTGAACTGTTGCTGCAATTAGTTCAGTTGCCAAATAGAGCTATAAGTGGAACATCTAGCATAGGTTGAGTAAGCGCTCCTATAATAAGGTACCTCCCTGAAATGACATTGGCAAATTACATTTCAAAGTCATCAATGTTCAGTTGTTGATTTACAGTAAGTCAGTTGATGAAGTCAGCGGTACTGCAATTCAAAAACTCCCCCACACCACATCCTCCACTCTCCCCACCCAACCCCCAATATATGAGACACTCACTCTCTGCGAAATCACTGACAGGGGCAATCAGGGACAGATCTTTGGACATGCAGCCTGGCTGATTGAGGCGCAGATCATAGACACAGTGTCTGGCTTTGAGCATCAGTGGAAGACTACCTGCTGAGGTGGGAGGGGGATTATGCTCGGCGCATCACAAAATGCACCGCAATCACTGGATGACCCCTGGGGGGCAAATCAAGATCGTGATTGCAGGGTCTGATGGATTATTATGGCGACACCACCAGAGCAGTGTCATTTTCTTCACTTGCTTGTTAGAGTTTGACGATTACATTCTACAAACCATTTGTTTGCACTGATAAGCTAATTAAATCAATAACAGAGGGGTGCCTGTGTCCTTGTCGGGCCAGTCCGCATCTTGATTATAAGCATAGCCATGTCGTTTCTGTTAACAGCCCAACACGCACAGCCTAAAATTGGACTTCTATTGACTGTTAATTGGATTAGAGCCTGTTCAGAGGCTTTCATGGCAAAGATGGGTAAAGATGCCATACATTACAATGATGACTTCTTGGATATAACTGCACAAATGCCACTATTTATAGCTAGACTTCCAAGGCACACGTATGGTCACTGTCACATATTACAGCGCTGGCCTTGACATAATGCTTAATGAGGTTCGAACTGCAGCATCAAATGAAAGAAATCATTCTTCACCAGACTGATTGCATACATACAGTACAAATCCATCTTATATTGATTTATAGCAACATAACAATATTTTCTTTTGCCATGCAATCTTGAAGCAGACCATGTATGGTCCTTTTTATTGTTCATTTTCACTGATTTTGGATTCTCATGAAAGAGATTAAGATGCTACAATGATCTAAAACAAATAGTCTTTTTCATATAGAACATCTTTGTAGAGTCTGTGTGAAGCTTGTCTTTAGAGCTCTGGTCAGCTGCTTTCAATGTGCACTGGTCGGTCTACTCACCTACACTCTTCTGTTTGGTCATGAAAGCAATAGCAAAGATCTTAGATTTAACACTCTCTAGCAATAGGGTCCCAATGGTACAAGATCCAACATTGTTATTTAAAAAAAGAACTGTATCAGAACAAAAATAGGTGTGCTTTGCTGTAAGAAAACTGTCATGTTAATTATTTTACAACAACAACAACAAAAGTCACAGTCTATGAAAACTGGAGTGGTGTACTAGGTGATGTCATCTTGTACTATTAGCAAAAAAAGGAAACAGGATGGAATTCTTTTGAAGCATTTACTGTACAGGCTGCTGAGAAAAGTGGATTCTATGGAAGGTGTATAAGCTTGCTATTTTCTTGTAGCCTTTGTATCTTTGCATGCATTACATGGACAAAAGCCATACAACAAACTTCAGGAAAGTGGAAAACTGGACAAGATGATGAGGTCTCACTTAACACTCTGCATATTTATTTGTTTAATAAGCTAAGACTGCTTGACAAGTCTGTGTCCTAATCCCTGATGAAACAGCATGCTTCTTGAGTGGGTTTAAGATGTTTTCTTGGGTGGGGTTGGGAACAGCAAGCACCAATTAGTACCACCAGTGTAACACATCATCAGTTGCGTACCCAACACTCACTGGGTGTTTCGTTTTTTTTTCATCACAATGCACCCTCACCCAAGGCTGGCCCACCACACACAGGTGTGTGTCACATGTGGTCATTTTGCAGCCTATACTGTCTTCCTTCACTTTAGCCATAGCCAGTGGCTACACCTCTCCAAGAGTTTCAGGTTATTTTCTTGCATCTTATGGGCCTGCCCTTTTAACACCATCTCCTTCAGAAGCCTAATGGTGGAAGAGGCAACCAATCCACTACACCACCACTGGCCTCCACCCTTATATCCTATCATCGCTCCTCTGCTTTAGTTGCCAGATTGGCAAACTGCTTCTTCTTCGTGTGCCTCATCAATGCTATCTTTACCAGGTGACTGTCAGCTCGAAAATGAAAGCATGCCAACAGGAGCTGGACCAGAGGACCGGATCTGGGAACAGGATGGTTGCTACGATTTCAGGTTGGAGTGTAGATAGATAGATATGTAGATAGTCTTTATTGTCCCATAGTTATGATCTTTTTCACATATCATTTTGATATCATATTCCAAGCAGCAGATGTAAAAGACAAACATGCACAGCAACATTAACAACCATTTCTATATTTCCCCAACATTTCCCATATACACAGCCTCACAGATATATAACATATATAACATACATGGGTCTCTGGCCTAAGTCCATACTCACTTTCCAGTCCTCAGCTGCATCCAGTGGCCATGGGTTTCTAGGTGAGGGGTTGGTCCAGTGGCGGTTCTATAGTGTTTTACGCCCTGGGCGAGACCACCTCTCAGCACGCCCCCCTCAGCACCCCCCCCCCCCCCACACACACACACACACACACACAGACTTTGGGGCTTTTGGTTATGTTACCAAGTGTATCTTCCATGGGTTAGGCTGATCTTACATCCACTTAGGATTTGCTCTAGGCTTGCAATGGATGCACACTGGAGAGAGGCTGGATCCTCTTTATCACAGAGATGGATCTGGGTTGGTGAGTGTGGCTTTAATGATGGAACTTAACCTATTAGACTGCATGTCCCATTAGGGCTGGGCAATTAATCGAGAAATGAATCAAACCGACAATCATAATTAATCGACGTTAATCGACAATAAGCAAGGACATGACTACTAATTGTTGTTTATTATTACTATTATTACTGTTATTATTATTTATGTTGTAAACTCTTTCTTTATATTTTGTGCATTTCACTGTGTGTGTTCAAGTACTGTTCCTTGATAGCACACTACCACATGTGTCATCATGTGATTCTGCCCAGTCCAGTCAATTAAAAACAATTTTGATTAGAAGTTCCTATGTCCAACCCTAATTGTGATAAACATTGATATCAGTCAATACGGTAAGATACATCATGATCAAATGTTTCGCCATATTGCCAAGCTCTATGCCCCATGCCTCATTCCATGTGAGTTTCCTACTTTCTCTACACCACCCCACCTCATCCTTGCCAAGCCTGGGAAACTGCTGGATGCTTTCTCCTGATGGTGTATCTCATTAACCACCAGCTCCCAGCATTTGGGAGAAGTAGTCCTTTTGCCATGTGGGTGATGTGGGTTTGCTATTTCTAAACCAAGGCCGCTTCTGCCATGCTGTACAAGCCCTAGAGTGTCACAGTGCCTAAGAGCGGTTTTGCCTCTGCTACTGATGTACCTGGATTCCAACTTCCTCCCTTTTGCCAGGTGGGGGCAGTACATCTTATCAAAATTCTATTAAAGCAACACTAAGTTTTTTTTCCCGCTTTGATCGTCCTACAGGTTGGAAGCGGAACTGTACATTACCGATGTCATAAATAATTTAGCCTACTGCAGTCATACTGTCACATGCACGGTTATCCAGTTTATTTGGTATTCACGTTTATCCAGGACCTGTTTTGGAAATAACGATGTTTTCAGACAAGGTAGAGTAGGCTATGTTGCTTGATTTTATGAAAGTATGATGTATTGCGACATGAGAAACGAATGAAAATAAAGTAGGCCTATATGACATTGCTTGCTATTTCTTTTAGATTGTGTGAAATGGTAAATTTGAAACAGTCTAGCAATAGCAGGATTGGTTTACACAAAGGTGAAAAATAAATCCTTGTCCTAACAGTTTATCATGTAACAGCCATTGTCCCCCATGAAAATATTGAGTATTTTATTGGAAACAACTGCATAGACAGGCCACAACCTTTTAGTGACTGCATTGCTAGTATTACTGTAATAGTAGGCAAAATCTCCTTACTGCCCGTTAGCTTGTATGTTGCTACTTCTTTGTTTGAGCAACTAAAGTTCTTATTTACGTGAAGTAAATTGCAAGTGGTTGACAAGCCCAATAGCAACAAAGCCAAGTGACCATCACTCTTGCACCTTCTAGCCCCCTTTAGTTCTCGCCAAGGAGTGTAAGCTGGTTCACTGTAGTTTAACCTATTTGTCTATCACATTCCTGTTTTCTTTTTTTCTCACCTGCTCTGACATACTCTTTCTTTTCTATGCAGGCTCCATCATGATGACAATTTAAAAGCTGCCTGTAGGTATCTTACATCTATATGTATCTGCCGAGTCTGCTCCACCCTGGGCCTTGCTCCACCTGTTGATGAGAGATGGCCCTCTCCTCCAAACTTGCTTAGTGCAGTTATAGCCCATGGAGGGCAGCAAGGTGAATTCAGAAGTGCCTTTTACCCTATTGCAAGTTGATGAACCACTGAAACGATTTTGGAAACATTATTTTAAGGTTGAAAAAACTACTTAGTGTTGCTTTAAGTGTCATCTCAAGCCTTGTTTCGGAACATCTGTAGTCCTCAAAAAGACTTGAGATGCGCAGAGATGTGCACCTCTGTAGTCCCAGGCACTTTCTCAGGTGCACACTTACCACTCACTCCAGCCAACTGGCATACATAAGTTGACCTCATAGATGGAAAATATATGACAATGCTGTGACCAACGCAACCCTAACAATTTGCCCAATTGGTTGATTTTCTTGTCTGTTTTTTTATTTTGTACAATATTAACCATTCTCTAGTCTGGAAGAGGCAGAAAGGCAAAAAATGATGAATATTCAGAGGGATTGAGTGCTCCACAAAGATAACCAAAACAGTAGGTTACCTTAAAATTCAACTGTATGCCCAGACCCATTCACAAGTGTATACCTGTAAATTAAGCAGGTACACAGTACGGCATGCCAATATTTCAGATGAATATGCTTTGATGACTATCGGCAGCTAAAGGCATTTTATTGTGTTAAACAGTGCTAAATATATGTCATGTTATATCAGAATGTCTTGAACAGCTTACTGACAGCACTTAATATAGGGAAATAATCAAGTTGCTAGCACTCATTTTTGAATCAATGTCAGA
The DNA here is from genome assembly GCA_030347295.1 of Setipinna tenuifilis. Taxonomy (NCBI): domain Eukaryota; kingdom Metazoa; phylum Chordata; class Actinopteri; order Clupeiformes; family Engraulidae; genus Setipinna; species Setipinna tenuifilis. Next base: position 24,291,594 of record CM059266.1, on the reverse strand, counting down.
CTCAGTTTGTGGTGTGCTAATTGTATATAGTTAATTTAAATCCCATGGTCCAATAGCATAGCTAATTTCATATTGTAGCTATGTCTATCTCATGACGTGATGTTTATATGTGTGTTGTATGTGGCTATGACATGTAGCAAAAGTGGACAAATAATAGAATCAAGTAAACATAAGTGACAATTATGTCTTTGTTCACACAGAGTTAGTAGTGTGTTACTTTGAGCTAATGGGCAAGCGTTGACAAAATCAATGTCATAAAAACATCCCTGAGAACTTCAATGCATAATTTATGACACAGAATAACTCTGGCTAGTTGTTAATGATGTATGTCTTAAATTCAATTTAAGGGGTTACAGTTAAGTTCAAAACCAACACGAACTCAGAAGCACTTTGGCTGCTCTTTCAGGGAGGAGTGTTTTCCATCTCCATTTGCTCCTTGCAACTTACCAGCGTAATTTACTCCTCCATTTTTCAGAGGTTGGAAGCAACAGCATTTTATCTTTTTTAAGTCTTTCTTGAGAGTTTCTCACCTCACTATTCTGTCGTAAACAAATACATAATGCTATAAGGAGGAAATAATTAAGGTCTAAAAGCTTTTTATCTCTGGGAAGAATGGTGCCATTGATTTTTTTTTCCCCCTTTCTATGTGTCTCGTTTGTACTCCACTATGATCAGAAGTCTTTGTTTGGCGGGGAGAAAAAATAAAAGAGAAGCCATGATCAGAAGAGGAGACAGGCACACACTCATTATCGCCAGAAGCAAAAAGTTCCTGGAACAGAAAGTCACATGACCTGTGTGGGCAATGCTCCTTATTTTCCCCCCGGTTGCCTGCATGGAGGCTCTTTGATACACTTGCTCTTTTATTTCTTAATGAGCAATATGGTTTAATCTCACTCCAACGTGTGGCGTGTATAACAATTTCCCTGCTCCATCCGCCCATCTCTTGTCGTCAGCTGGTGTCCTCCATGACCCAGCCTACCCCTTCCGTGCCGGCGTGGAAAAGCCACCGCTTACTCTCCACAGGACCTCATTGAGGCTTTGTGGTGGCTTTATCGCACCTCATCTTAATGAGGAGGTCTGTGGTCCTTCAGTTCTGCAAAAAAAACAGTCCATCAGCTGCCGCTCTCCATCCTTTTTAACTGGCACGGAAGGGTCCCTGAGGCTAGCGAAACCAAGGCTCAAATGCATTACAGATCCCTAACACCCACAAAATAATAGCAGAATTATTCATGGGACCTCTCCCTCTTGTGTTGGTCTTGTATTGTAGAACTTTCCAGTGATGGAAAATGTTTCTGGTGCTTTGGTTGCAAGGTGATTATCTTAGCACTTATATTCCCAGACATGTGTTCATTATTCAAGGGCACATAAAAATGTGCATACATACCAGGTTCGAAGTGTTAGCATAAAGATTATGTACAGTACATATGCCGACCAAACATTCTGACCCCCAAAAATCTGTGTGACTAACCGTGAAAAAAAATTACAGATGGGCAAATACACCATTAAAGTCAAGAGCTCTATAAAAATGTATGACCACATTTTGTGGTCTCTTGTTTTTGTTGACCATGAGAACATAACATTTAACATATTTTTCTAGACAATCCACAACATATCGTAATTACCATAGCAGTAGTAAAAAATAAGGTGGTCCTTTTAAATAATTAATCAAAACAATCAAAAATAATTGGTTAAGAACATTGCTTTAGTTTTACACACACTGAAAAAAGCAATTACCAGAATGTTGTGACCCCATATATTATCAGCTACCCTGTACCCTACATAGCGTGGTGCACAGTGCAGCAGGAACATGAGGCATTTGACAGAATAGTTATTTATCCTCCTCAATAACATCCTGAAAACGAGCCTTTTGACAAAACGAGTGCAGACTGTTAGCTGTGGGAGGCTCTGTGAGTCTAACCTGGAGCTAATTATCCTTTCCCCCATTTCCCTTCCCCCAGGCCTGTGTGTTGTCCTAGTGCCCCTGCTATAAACTAATGATTGTTTTTAGAGAGAGAATGGTAATATTCCATCTTCATGGCACCTCTGCGGTTTGATGGGGGCAGGATTGATTTTCATTAATTGCATGTTTTCATTTAGGAATGCAGGTTCTGTGAAAGGCTACTGCTTGACATTCCCGTCTTTATTGGACAGCCAGAAGCTGAAAGAGAGCACTGTGGGATTTTTTTTCTTGCCCATCGTCTTCTCAGTTTCACCCATGCAGTGTTTTTTTTTTCAGTAACGATAAGAAGGATGATATCAAAGTGGCAAGGACCCTTTCAAGTCAATTTATCCAGCGTTTGTGTATGACCAGGACCCCGCTGTGTCACCCCCAGTGTTATTTCTGGTATTATTACTTCTCTTCACTGAATATCAGGTGCCATGCAAGCCAAAAGCTTTTTGGAAAGCCCTTCGAGCCAGTCAGGCAGAGGCCTCACTGAAGGACAGCAGTAATTCAGTATTTTTAAAAGAGTGGCAACAACATGAAAACCCTGATGAGTTTCTGAGCGTTGTCTGAAATAGCGACAATCGCATGGCCTCAAAGAGGAGTGATTCAGAGGCCTAATAATTAAGGCACTCTTCCCTTGGGCAAGGACATTAGGTTTCAGGTAATGACTAAACTAAAGTAAGATAATTTGTAAGTCCCCCTGGGCTGTTGTCCACAGGTACTGCTGATGACAACATTCTAACCACAACCAACCGTCCCAGCCGTCAACACGCTCACCCTTCTCCCTACAAGAACAAAACTCACAGAATCCACTCCTCGCACTGAAATTGTACAGAGAATATGTTTGTTGTGTTGAGGCTAGGATACTATTTTTGCAATTGGATGTATTACACGTCATTACTATAAATGTCATGTAAGTATTTATAAAAATGGTGCGTAGTTACAATTTACAGCCATTCTGTTGTGCTAAGATTTTCATTGCCATGGTCAATAAAGTAATGGTATTAAATAGCTTTATTTTCCACATCATTACGGGTTATTAGAAAAGCATTCTTGCTCATCACTGATTGTTTTCACCCTTTGGGTTGAGTGGAAATGGTTATGTGAAAAGGTCAGGTAATTATCAAAAGTGTTGAAAAAGGTTAACAAGGATTTTTAGCCTTGTGTAAATGTTACCCTTACCGTTTATGCAAACTGCACCTTAAGAGGTTTTTCAATCTCAAACCTGAATGCCTCTTAAAACCCTGTCACAAATTCTTAATATGTCTCCCTATGCTAACAGAACTTATAGAATCCACTCCTAGTCACTGGAATTGTGCAGAGAATATGTTTGTTGTGTTGAGGCTAGGATACTATTTTTGCAATTGGATGTATTACACGTCATTAGTATAAATGTCATGTAAGTATTTATAAAAATGGTGCGGAGTTACAATTACAGCCATTCTGTTGTCCTGAGATTTTTATTGTCATAGTCAATAAAGTAATGGTATTAAATAGCTTTATTTTACACATCATTAGGGGTTATTAGGAAAGCATTCTTGTTCCTCATTGATTGTTTTCACCCTTTGGGTTGAGTGGAAATGCTTATGTGAAAAGGTCAGGTAATTATCAAAAATGTTGAAAAATGTTAACAAGAAAATTTAGCCTTGTGTAAATGTTACCCTTGCAGTTTATGCAGATTGCACCTTAAGAGGTTTTTCAATCTCAAACCTGAATGCATCTTAAAATCCTGTTACAAATCCTTTTGGCATTAAATCCCCTTATTCTGGTTTAATATACCAAAGTTTCTAAGGCTATCATTCTCAGGTATTTCTTCAGAAAGTCATTAGATATCATCTTTTATATTTTCCACGTCACACTTCCATTCCTTATCGCTAATGAGACAAGACTTTAGCTTGACTTGGTAATTATGTCAGCCATATTTCACTTTGATCATCTTTGTGCAAGGCCCCTGCGTGTAACAGAAGTGACTTGCATCCGCCTTACTCGATCACCCATATCCAATTAAATGTTATGTTTCAGAGAAGTTTCAGAAACTTTAAGTCTCCTCCTGCTTTTTTTTTCTGCTTTTTTTCACTTTGAGAGTTCGCTCCTCTGAGCAGAAGTCACGCTCCGTAGATGTCTGATTAACTCTCTCCACAGCAGGCCTGAATACCAGAGGGAGGGAAAAAAAAGATCGGACACACACCTCAAAGTACAGCTGAAGGGATGACAGAGGGGCTCAGACACCTGCTGGAGGACAGCACGAGGGACAGCTCTTGCGAAACTGGATAAAAATTTAATATATGTTAGACAGTCTCATCCTTGTATCTCACACTCATGTTTAAATGCCTTCTTTGGATTTGTTACAGTTTGAAGTAAAATGCCCTACTGACTTTTTTCGTCTTGAGTGTGTCTTTTTCGTGTCAGCTCAAGGCTCTTCATTATAATATATTTGAAGTCTGATGGGTCCTCAGTTTTTAGCAGACTGCCTGCCAAAGGTGATGAGGGTCAGTCTTTAACATTAACCTCCCTGCCTGGTCACAGCTTCCAGTTACCTTCTTAAAGCTTCTCCGAAACATCTCTTAAAGGGAAACCACTGCGTTCTGCTCAATCAGGAAATATAGTATTGATAACATTATTAGTCTGAGAAGGAAAATAAGTAACATTTTAGGAACGTTTTTCACACCACTGAATTTCTTATATTCTACAACAGAATTCTTTCGGGATTAGTGTATTTTCCTGTTGTAAGTCTCCATCTCCAGGCATCATCAGACTGCACGTCACTGGAGTTATTTGTTTACGATTATACTTTGTCACTATATGCCCTGGTATGGGATATATGCAAGAGCATATTGCATTCTGCCTCTGTCATCTTCTTATGTTTGTCATGCAGACCCTGTTAAGAAGGGTAGAGGAATAAATGCAGTTGATGATACGAAGGTGCCTCGTTTCACTTATGTCTTGTTTTTTTGCCAAACAGCTAAGCGGCTCTGTTATCCGAGTCTCGCTTCTTTTTTAATGGAAATGGTTCTTAAATTATTCTGCTGTCACTGCACTCTTGGACGTGCCATTTTGTGGGAGCACAGCGCATAGTGTTGACACAGAGTTCACTTTTAACATTTTCTAGGTTCCCAATTGCCAGTCAAGACATCATCCACACTAAACCTCCAAACGTGACAGAGGTAAATTTGAACTCTATTTCTGAATACTGAAGACTGAGCCTATTGTTGATAAGGATTTGTTTTTGTCTCTGATTTTGACATTCAATTAGTGTATAAAATAATTCTCAATAAACATACTGTACATGCAATTACAATTTAAAAAAGAGTTCACAAAATTGTTGTATGAAGTCTTTAGTGTGTTAGGGTCTTTAAATGACATCATTGCTCAGTCGATTCTCATTACGCTTCATTGCTCACAGTGTAATCTGCAACACTACTGCAAACAATGATGCAACATCGTGAGCGGCCATGTTTGTTATTGTAGTAACAGTGATGAGGATGTAGCCGGAGGGGTTGCTGGGTCATGACCCGCATAAGGGAAATTAACCTGTCTTCAGATAACAGGAAGAAAGAGTTGACAACTTCCTGGAGAGGGAACGCATTGCCTGTGGGCAAAGACCTAGGTCTTTCGTCTATGTCTGCTTCCTGCACACACACCAAATAGTCTCTGTCAGCTGCTCCAGAATGCCATAGCAAATGATGTTGACTTAATTTGGCTAAATAAATGATGACACTAAATGTGAATTTTCTATAGCAGTAGTTTTGCACATTGTTTTTCCCTCACAGTGTCTTAATAGCCACCCATCATCCATAACACCATTCTGTGACTATCCTAAAAAAACAATTCAGTCTAGTCTACTGGACATTCATTAAATTAATTTAGTAATCTGCAAAAAATTGCACCGATAACCTTTAAAAACTATAATCTGCTACCATTTGTTATATTAAATATGAAATAATTTAGTCATTAGGCTTCTTGTTTTAAATGTCAAATGTCGTCATTTTGTAAGTGACCAGCAAATATTGGTGGATTTGGGAAAAAAAAGAATATTAATCATATAATTTGTGGAAATTTGATAGATACGCCATCACATCATGACTATCTGACTATCAGTATCATGCATTCAGAGCAGCTGTCTGTCTCTCTCTCAGTTGTCTCAGTACCTTGATAGTAATCTAGGTCAGAGCTTTGGCAGGCTTAACAAAGTAGGGTCAGCTTAGGTCTCGTTAAAGCTGTAATGAAAAATGATTGGGTCATTTCATTAAAAAAATCTGTCTTAATTTTTGACAAAGTGGATTATTTAAAGATTGAAGACACTGCAGCACAGCAGCATGATAAAGAATGATGTCACTTAACTGGGAAACAAAAAAAAAACACTTCAAGGTATATGTGCTCCAATTAGGTATTCATGCAGTAGTGGATATCAGAACACATATTACATCACATTACTCTTGCAAAAGGATGACACTCACTCCTTACCCTGTGTTTAAGTAAATGCCATTGATGATTTGCTTCTTTATCGTGGGTTCTAAGCGTGGGCAGATTTTCTCCGATCAAACACATACGCTTGCCCTTGGCGTGCTTTCTCTCTCGCTCTCTCTCTGTCTCAGAGCACTTTCAGTTCCGATATTCCTTTATAAATCTGGAGCTTGGCTAGATTAAAGATGGCTTGAAACCGATGTTTGGTTTCAAAGGAGCTATGGTTTATCTTATTTTTCACAGAACCTTAAAGCCCAGTTTCTATCCTTATCAGTGCCTTGCCTAATAGCATGTGCTGGCACTATCCACCCCTTATTTGTTGTCATCAAATACAATAAGCAGCTCTAGTAGTGTCAAAGTACTCCACTCTCATTGGGCACATGGATGCTGCATTTGTAGCTGCATTTGTGTATGTGCTAATTAGGTAATCCAGATGATGGGATGTTCTGAATGATCAGGAATATATTTTAGATAATACTGAAAAAAAATCCTGCCATTAGATATATGACTGTAACTCTTGAAGCTGTAGAACACAATTTCATGTCTAATATGAATGACTATGAATACTTGCAATACTAAAATACATGTATTTACACAATTACTACTTTCCTGTGGCTCCATATAATGAAAATTGCTTATAAACTTGGAGTTGACCTAAAGTTACTTGCTCAAACAATATAATGTAAATATAAACGTATGGCATAACATATACTGTAAGCTTAAAAAGCTTTTCTGCTGTGACCTCTCAAACCGTTAAGGATGAATCATGGGAAGTCTCTGAAGAGGGCATACCTTTGACCCTCCTCATTTACTCCTCTAACTGGTGTGGGGGCAGTTGGAAATGACACAAGATCCAGTTAAATCTCCACGGATCCCCCTTCAACCTCTTACTCTTATCTCAGTCCATGCCCAATGCACAGAACAAGTAAGAGGTCAGTCACTTGCATCACTGGTCCCATCACCTCTGCTAGAGGTATACATCATAAGAGCCAGGGGTTTGTCACCCATGCCCATGTCCTCAGATACATCAAAGATGGAGAGTTCTTCTTTGTAATCCCATGATTTCATGACCATAAATGGTGGTAGCCACCTGGTGCCCTTAATGCGTATGTGTTTGTCCTAAACTGCCATGGGATTTTATTTGACAAGTTTATCGGTCTCCATCCAGTGAAGAGTCTCCTAGATTTATATGGGGGTGTATGAAAGGTCTTCTACAAATATGAAACCATCATACATCTTAAATGCACAGGGACATGTTATGCTCTAGACATGCTATCAGGAGCGGTTTGCCCCTGTGATCTTCTTTTTATTACCTGTCCAAACTTGTTTTTTCTTCTTAATACTTAGAGAAAGAATGTTTATCACCGCAAGGCTTTAGGTCATGGTTTCTGTTATCCCCCAGGTCAGTTCTATTTGTTTTCAAGCAAAAGACAGACGATTTTGTCCCTGCATAAAGACCCTAAACATCATTCTACTATTGTAATTTGACATTAATAATATAACAATCCAAATCAGTGAGTAGCCATCTATACAGTATTTGAGATTTTGAGTCCTAAAAATGGAGCTCAGCACAGTCAAGGGGGGTAATCCAGAAAGCAGATTTAGTCACTTAACTCTAAGCAAGTGAAAAGCAGAGCAAAGCTCTTACTTTGCTATGAGAATACATTTAAATGACTCCTTGACAAAACAACCATGGCATCATAAATAATCTTATTCAATCATTTAGGATCTTCAGGAGCAATAAAAACAGAACTTGGCTGTTGAGCTAAAATACCAAAAATCACAGATGCGACCAACAATAATGCAAATATCCACAAGTGTGTGTAAGCTCTATCTCCCCTTCCATCACTTAATGAGCAGCTCTTCCTTACTCTACAGTATGCTACCTACAAAGACCTCTGAAGTGTCTTCACCATGGTGTCAATACAAAGACATGAAGATAGCCATGACCCTCTAAAAAATAATGGTTCATTGGGTTTCTATGTAGAACACCGGGGTTTTATACTTGGACGTTAAGAAGCATTTTGGGGATATCAAGGAATCATTTCAAGCCATTAGGAATACTTGGTTATGCCATATTGCTAATGCACCATCTGTCTTCCATTTGTCAATGGCATATTGAAGGACATTCTGAGGCACCCTGTTTTTATTTTTCATTCATGACATCTTCTTCCATTCAGTTTCCACGGTGATATAAAATGAGCACAAGGAGTTGACCATTTCACAGAACTCTTATCACACAGGAACAAAACTCTTGAGATATGGATATCCATCCTCTGGAGTTTTACCGGTGCTGTACTCATACAAACGTACTAGCAAAGCTTTTACTAATGGCTCTGGCAAGAAAAAAAATCTACAAAAGATCTAGGATTTCTAGAGGTCTTTCACACATACAGGCACAAACTTTCTGAAAAGCAGTTCTTAACAAGTTCTATATCAAAGCTTACCAATATCAATCCCATCACTCCTCTATATGTCCTCTTAAAAGTGATACTCTCCTACAAAACATTCCTCACCTCCATGTGTCTCAGGTTTAAGGCAGTAACCTCACTCAGTGGCTGGCAGCACCAAATACCTGTTGACCAAGTGGTCAAAATAGTAAAAATAACATTGAAGTTGTGGACACACCAAATAGAGAGAACCCTTGACTCATTTTCTATCCTTACTAGCACACATTAAACAAGGCACATATTTCAATAGGGGAAGCAGGCCTTTCTTTTCCAGACTACCTTTCTTTTGTTTTGTGTACTTAATCAACAGTGAACATTCTTTATCTGTGTTTCATCATAGCTTCTATCGTTGGAGACATGGAGGTGGAAAAGTGCCAAAGTGCAGCGCAAAGCCTTATACCCCCAGTAAATGCAGCTGTGTGCCAGTATTGATAAGTGATTGGCTGCTGATATGGCCAAGTTCTTATCTGGGTCCTTTACCTCTTCTGGACAGCCTTTTTGGCATCTTTTGTATCTTCTGCCTTCTCTGACAGTCAAACACCATATTTGCATTAGAGATTAGCTGTGACAGCCACGATGTCTCAGAAGTAATTGTCTGAATTTAACCATCTTTTAAGGGAAACTGCTACACTGTTCATGAAAAAATAACTTTTATTGACAAAGATGCAAAAAACAAATGACCTAAACATACACATAAAAGCACCCTATGCTTGTATATGTCTTAACACCAGATGGCAGTTGTCAACAGTGCTGTTTTCCCCAGAACGGACATACAACACACAAAAACTGTGCTATATAAATAAATTGACCTTAACCTTAACCTTGAAGCAGCAAGGTGAGGGGTGTTTCCTTGAGGTCCCACCAAAGCCGTCTCTGCCATCACTGTATGCATAAGGGGCACTGTTCAAACTGTTCATATGGTGCATAAGGTGCATGCTGTGCCTCAAACTACTTGGATTTACAAATGTAATAATTTTGCCTATAATTGGCTACAGAGTGTGTTGGGCTAAGGTTACATAAAGAACAGAGACATTGAAGTTGTGTGCGCACATCTGTATTATTGTATCCTATTTAGTAGATACCGTAGTAGGTTATAAAGCTTATTTTTATTACATTTTATTTACAGGTTTTTTTCTTTCAGTCGCTATGAAGCATTTGTCCAGCATTAGTCTGTATGGCCAACACATTTCATGCCGTTTTCACACAATATGCAGTGAGTGAAAACATTTCTACAATGCTTACATTTTCTTAACAGACAAGCTATATCCACCACCAAAATTATGGATAATTTTTGTTCTATTTATGAATGTTAACACACAACACACAATATTCCAAACCTTAGATACAGTATAAAACCTCTACGTCTGCAATGATATCAGCTCAAAAACAATATATCACAGCTGATAATGACCAAATAATTGAATAATTAAGACACAGCAGATTTTTATGATGTGTAAATTGGGCCAGCCACAACTGATTCCAGTCTTTGGGAGCAGAAATAGGAGAAGACAAATATTACTGTAATGTCTGGACAAGGAAAAGTAAGAGTAAGGAACAGTGAAAGAGTTAAGGAGCTCTGGCAATAATATGTCCGGGCTATAGTATATATTCAGTGTCCAGTTCTATACGCTTTAGACTTTGCAAGCATACATATAGGTAACCTCTGACCTATAACCCATACAGTACAGTATGGAATAATGACATGAATTTACATAAACGTTGTTTCAGAGAGTTGGAGGCCAACTAGGCCCTTCATTAATTTGTCTACAGTACATAGACAAGGCAGGATTCAGTTTGGCCAAAAAGGATCAGCGAGTACAGAATATAGTAGGAAAAAGGGCCACAATTGAAGTGCAAAGACAGAGAGATTACAATGTCTGCAGCAATTGCAAATGCTGAATTGGTCATTCATGGATGTCAGGTTGGACCTACAATGTCAAGCGCCTCCTTGCCTTTCTGAATGATTCTCAAAAGCACCTGGTTCCAGAGTATCGGCAACAACACACTGACATGATTTTTACAAAACACTGCTGTCTTTGAATAATTTCACTCAAATTTTCTCTTATAGATGTGAGAGGTTGAGAGGTGGTCTCGCCCGGGGCATAAAACACTATAGAAACGCCACTGCAGGGGACTACAATGTATGTTACAGTGAGTAGCACCTGTCCAATTCATTGCCATCAAACATATGCTTTACTGCTGTACATCAAGAAATTGGATTTCTGTACCTGTGCGCTATTGCATGAAACCTGAGGAGCATATAGTAAACATTGCATTGAGGGTAACAATGCATTTTGCCAAATGCAGAATCATAGAAACAAGTACAGTTATTGATAGTGTCTAATGTAAGTAAATGTGCTGTACTGTTTTAAAAATGTGTATAAATTCATTGCAGACAAAGTGCAAAGTTAACATTGTGTTTATCGTTTGGTTGTTAGTTTAAGGCTTGCATGGGTGTTAGTTAGTTACGTGCATGAGAAGCATCAATGCATTTGTCAAAGTGTGATATTTAGTGCGTAAGCAATAAACAAAAACTTTAAGTTTCCCCCCTTTCATCTGAGCCTTTTTCTTGGTGTTTTTGTGTGTACATTCAGAGTGCTCTTTTACGTTTAATGGCTATTTTGGTTACTGTAAGCAATAAAACTTCTTCTGTTCTATCATAAACAATATTTCTACTGTACTGCCTGGTGTAAACAGTAAAGGAAAATAAACTGTTTGCTGGAATGCTTTAGAATGTGAACATTATATGTGGACATACAGTTCCTAACCATGAAATGTAGTGTAAAAACAGGGAATGGCGTTTTTTGTATGGAAATATCTGTAAAATTGGGAACATAAAAATCTCATGTGTGGTTAATGAACAGAATAATTTGATTTTGATTTCTAGTGTTTTGGTAAAGTTAGTGTGTGCAGAGAAAGGTGTTTCGTGTTTTGAAATGATGAGTTAGTATATATCTAACAAAATGTGTTTTTGAGGACAAAATTAACCATTTGGATAATTGTGTTTTGTAGGTGTGTGCCTGTGTTTAAAGTTTAGAAAAAGTAAGTACAGTACAGGTAAACGCTTGTTTGTGAAAAATGAAAGCCTCCAACATCACGGAAGCGCACTTCGCTTTCGGCCAATCAGCGGCCGCCACCTGCTTTAAAATGACATACCTAACTCACCTTTCCGCTGCTCAGGTACCGGCGTTTTGAAGTCCCCTCCTCCATCCCCACCACCACCAGTTTGGTCCAGTCTACCCGTGCGCCCGGGGGGTGTGTCTCGGTTCCAGTTACTATCCGCGGCAGGATCTGTCGGACCCCTCAACATTAGACCCGGGCTGACGACTGGACCTCCGCCAAAGACTATTCTCTACTTGTCAACTATTGTTAAATCTCATATTAAATCCCTTTATACCTTATGCCTTTCTCTGAGTCTTTCTGGCTGAACTGTAATACTATCTGCATTTCATTGACTGCTTCAGCAAATTAAATTTAACCCTTTGGGGTAAATAAGTATGGATCAAAATCATCCTAAAATGTAGGCTAGTACATGTAATACCATTTACCCTCAGAAGTGTAAGTCAGTTACAAACGAAAACAAACAAATCATCAGCCCCCAGCTACATTTGAGTCCAGTCCTAATACTCGGATCTGGTGACAGTCTATCTATCTTCTTCGATTTAGCCACCCTGCTTCACTAATCCATGGACCTGTGCACACATACACTTTATAATCCCCACTAAATCATACCACAGTCCTACAACTAAAGAGGAGGACATTTTTTACATTTTTAAGGCTCATCCCTCTTTCTAGTATCACTTACGCATTCCCTGGTTCCTCATCATTTTCGGCATCATGGTCCTTTAGAGACTGGGAGTGAGTCTTCCTCCTCCTCTTCTTCCTCCTCCTCTTCTTCCTCCTTCGCTTTACCTCCTGCATCGCCCCAATGCACCAGTTTATTAATCACCATCAACTGCTGAAAACAAGTCACTACTCACCCAGATGCCTTCACACAACTAACAATGTCGCACAATGTTAAAACAGCAACCACACTTCTTTATTTCTCCCTTTTCATTTTAGCCTGATGGTTATGTAAGATATTTCTCTTTCCCTTTGCCTTTTTTTTTACCAGTGCTTAGACTTTCTTAGTGGCAAATAGTTGGTTATTGTATTTTCCATTTTCTGGTACTTGCCTTCTTTTGTGTCTAAACCTGTTACGTCTATGGCTGTGGTACCAATCATGGGGCCTAAAGGATGGGCAATTGTTTTTTAGTTTTGCTGTTTTTTGTGTGTGTGTTATTGAAGTTTAAAAAGTTAAGTTAAAAATTAAAAAACATCTTCTCTGGCTAGAGGAAACCATTTCTTAGTGTTGCATTTAATTATCCTCACTACCTGATAGTGATACCCTTAGTGTTGCATTCAATTATCTTTACCTTCTGATAGAGGCAGCCATTGTTTAATAAAGTCATTATTATTCAGATGTCTCTGCCACAGTGAAATAACATGCTGCTCAGAATGCAGGTGCTGTGCATTAAGTCAAACTGTTGCTCCAAATGGAAAGGCCTGTTTTATATTTTTAAAGAATATATATTTTGTAGGGTTCATTTTCAACATTTTAACAAGACAACTGTTCAATAAGTCAAAAATGTCTATAATTATCAATGGGTGATGCCAAAATAAGTATCTTACTTACCAATGCCATTTAGAAGATGCTCTTATCCAGAGCGATATACAGGTGCAGTTCCTAGGGTTAGTCTTAGGTGCCAAGGATGGCAGAGCCTGAAATTAAACTTACAACCATCTAATGTTCTGTTTTTTATTCTTGATCACTGATCACAAGACCACCATTACAAATTGTTAAAAATAAAGACACAACTACACACACGCTAACACAACATAATTTTGACGGTTCCAGACACCTAATATGGAACAGGTGGCTGTGGCATGAAAACCTGCCATGGTTATTAACAAATGCTGCAGACAAATAGTTATGGTTTTCCCAGTCCTTCTAAAATCCCAAGCAGCTTTATTTTTGTCATACATTTCAGCAATCTGTTTGAAAAGTTACAAATCTGTTCCTATTCCTTCTCAATGTTCTAAAAGCCCACACAGCAAAACATGTTACAAACCATTGGAACGGCTTCAAATGTGAAATGGAAGGATCTCTTTCAAGGCAGCTGTTCCTAACCGTCTCTTCTTGCCAGCCCACAAGATAAATGTGTGTTTGCTTTTCTTTAATGATACACAGAGAAATCATAAATCTTAACATACCACTCATTCGCATTTCATTTCCTGGTGCTTCAATAATCTATTTCTGGTAATTCCTAACATGCCAACGTAGATGTGTCTGAGCCAGAGATAACGTCCAACCACCACAGACTGTTTTCTAGATTATCTTTTTTTTTTAAATTAATTAATTCATTCATTTATTTAAACCAGGAAATCAACTCAAAGCCTTAACTAGTAACACGGAATAAAAAAAACTGAGACACTGCGCCTACCAGGTAGACCTTCAAGCATGGTGAGACATGGCTAAATTATAAGGCTGTGAAAGGTCATTCATTATTTCGGAGAAAACCTTAATGAAACCAGTCACACATATGTCGTTTTATTCATGTGTTATGCATAATAAATGGGGCTTGTATTTGGGGAAAAATGCTCTGGCATATTTAATCATCTTGGACTTAGAAAAGATCAGTAAAAGACCTTAAGATCATAATTCTGAGCCATGGGCTCTCTCCGTTTTAAACTGAGCTCCAGATCGGAGCTATTTGCTTTCAGAGTGTTTCCTGTCTTTCAGTGAAGTCTAGCGATGCAGAAAGAAGAATCACGAGGAGATTACTAAACCGTATTGTTGCTGCAAGCATTAATGTGACAAGTCAGATAGTGCTTATATGAATTAAATCAGCTAATGCATATGGAAAATATGACCAATTATAAAACAATTTCCAATCCATCTATTGTTTTATTTGTGTTTTAAGGAAAGTCATGGAACCAGACAATCTTTTTATTGTAATTCTTTGAATGTATAAATATAAAACCAATTGATGCACTGCACTGACTTTCATTTTTATACTCTCAGAAATATATCATCTGCAATTCAAAAACCAACATAATATGATGGGATTTCATGGTATATGATAAAACCAGCCTAATTACTGAACTGCTGATTAATTTAAGAGTTGATAACTTGACTAATTAGTTTATTGTTCAAATTCAAACTGTTGCAGATCTATGTTACAGATATTGGAAATGTAGGAGTGTTTCATTATTAACCAAAAGAAAATGTACATGGGCAGCTAGCGAATTCTGCTCTACAACTTTACGTAGAGGAGGTATGAAGTCAGATCATTTTAACTGACTTCGCCATAGAAGTGACATTGTGATAAGTATGTGGAATTTATAAAGGTTGTTATCAACGAGCAGTCCTAAAGAAAAAAAGACCTGAGGACCAAGTACACTGCTTTCGATGACCAGCCCTGATTTCATTTAAAGCAGGCTAATCTTGTTGTTTCTAAATTCTAAGTGATAATGAGAAGCCCTTTTTGAAATAATTTCACTTTCTCTCTCACCTACAGTATTTTGTGTAGCTAACATGGAATACTCTCAACTGTGCCAAAATGTATGTTTATGCTGTGCTTGTTGTGACAACCTACTCATGCTGTAATCATATTGGTGTGGCTGTTGTGTTCTAGTTATGTTTCCATTTGTTTGAAAAAAAAAAAAACAAATGACTGCAATCAAACTAGCTAAGTAGTCATGCCTACACTGTTTTCCAAATAAAGTATGCAACAAGAACAATAAAATGATTGGCTGTTTGTATTTGCATTACCTTACCTAGATGATCACACTGCTTATTGGTGAAATGTTCCCAGAAATTAAAATGTGCATTTCTTTTGATTAGGTTGGGAGAGTAATGACATTGTAGCAGCAAATTGGTACATTTCCTAGATGTCTCAATGCAATGTTTCACCATGTTATGATAACAGAAATGAAGACATGATCAGAGAGGAAGGAGAACAGAACAATATGGAGAGAAAACTCTCTCTCTCTCTCTCTCTCTCTCTCTCTCTCTCTCTCTCTCTCTGAAACATGTCAAATACACACACACACACACACCACACACACGCACTGGATGTCTTAAAAGTTTTTCAATCAAACAAACTATTATTATCACATCACATTGACATAGACAGTTCAGAACTAAAGTTTAAATGCATAAGCCAATTGCCATCATTATCATAGCTTTATACATAGCAGGAGTCTTAAACTAGCATATTTAGACAGAATTGTGTAAGTTAACTAACTAGGCAAGCTACTTTTGTGGTTTAACATCAAATGGGTGAGAGAAAAGGAATGTGGCTGTTTGGGCTTTTTAGCCACTTCAATATGACTTCATATCAAAGGACAATATCTTTCCACTTTCTGCACCTCTAAAACGTGCCAGTACTGTAACTGTTGTTACAATTTGAATATATGAATATACAGTCAAGTTGTATCCTTACAAAAATCACTCTACTATCGGTTGTGTAGTTAAAGGCAAATGTACTACACAAATGCCCTTTACACACAAAACAGAGTTTACAGAGTTTACTTATCTTTTTATGACTACTGTTATTAAAGATATGCATAGCTTACCCATCTTATTAATGCTGCATGAATTGTGTACCTACCTTTCATTTAACCACATTGCCACTGTCTATTATGTACTTTACTTACTCTTCCAATTGCAAACACAGTTTTACTAATGCCCTGGGAGACCAGGAATTTAGATCTTTTCCCTGCCCTCCATGAGTTGTATCTCAGAAGCAGAAAAGTGGCTTAATAAAGCTAATTAGAAATCTTTGTTTGATCACCTTATCAAGAAAAAAAAGATTTCCCTGGATAATGATCGATGGGAAGAAGTAGAGATGTCTTGCATGAAACAAAGAGAAGTGATGAGAATGATCGTGATTCAGTTCAGT
Source organism: Setipinna tenuifilis (assembly GCA_030347295.1). Taxonomy (NCBI): domain Eukaryota; kingdom Metazoa; phylum Chordata; class Actinopteri; order Clupeiformes; family Engraulidae; genus Setipinna; species Setipinna tenuifilis. Next base: position 24,274,789 of record CM059266.1, on the reverse strand, counting down.
TCTCCAAGATGACTTGTTGCTTCCAGTTGCTGTGAAATATTGTGATTATATTACATATTATATTACATATAAACAGATTTGCTCAAATGTGCAAAGGTGGGCAAAACTGGTACTGCAATTACATTCAAAATACTGCAAAGTATGAGTCCTCCTCCAGAAGCAAGAGGACAAACACACAATTAAAATATTAAAATAAGAATAGCCTTCAATTTAAAACATTTTCTTAATCTCTGGCGACATTGAGAAACATTTTACATTTACTTGCCATTCATGCTTTAAACATAGCACCTTTGAAAAAAAAAAAAAACACTTACTACACAGAGTGAGGGACAGACAGATGCCAGTTTGACTCATGATCTCTGTTTAATATTTGAAATAATGGCAAAGTTGTTTGTCTTTACGCAAAGGAATATATATATATATATTTATATATGTATTTATACATTTTAATCTATCATGTTATAAGGCTTTACAGTTTATTGTCAATGACAAGTATTAAATTGTGGTAAAGGAAGTGAAGGTATGGGTGCACCTTTTCCTTTTATTCACAGTATTTGTCTGAAAGCAGGTAACATAACATTTAGAAATCAAATCAGAATAAAAAAAAAAAACACTTTAATTGTGCTCATATTCTTGATGTACTTCAGCATCAGCTGTTTGCAGTCCACAGGTTTCTGAACATTTCTAAATTTAATGAGATACAGTAGTGCTACAATATGCAATATAAAAACATGTAAGTTACTGGCTAGTTTATCTATAAATCTGACAGCTTTTGGAATCTATTGAAATGCAAAAGACTTAAAAAAAACAACACTGAAAGATTAAAGAAAAATACACATATATAGATAATCCAGAAGTTTAAGGCGGTTGAAATAAGAAATTGGACACAGTTACTTTTAGTAACACATTTCAAATGATATACAAAACCAACTGTAACAGTTCAGCTCTAGGGGATTTCATGTCTGTGTGTACCTTCCTCAGGCATGTTCGACACTTTTGATCAGTAGCTTCAAATCCGTATCCACATCGAGGAGCTCAACATTTACAAAAGCTTTTTTTTACCAGCCAAACTATAGAAAATCCAAGAACGAGACCCTTAGGTGTACAAACGTCTTTGTTTCTCTGGTTGTCTGTTTACTGTTGAGAGAGATCTGACAAAAAATATATATAGAGATAGATTTATTGAAAGGAAGCATGAATATCAAAAACCTATCATACGCATGAAAAACTGGGGAGCATATGGCTGTGAATAACAAAATGTGCAGCTGAAAAAAGAGCTGCTTCATATCATCATGTATGTAATACATTCATCCTCTGGGCTGTAGGCTCGAAAAATGGTGGAAATGTCTGCAGAGAGTGATGAGCTGCCACCCAAGCACTTTGGTAGAACATCAGAGAAGTCCTCCCTATGTATGGTGTCTAATATAATTGGTAAACAAACAAAAACAAATGTCTGGATCTACTAGAGCAAACTACCACACTGTAAATGCACAAACTACAGGAGGATAGCAGGAAGTATTCCAGAAAGCAGGTTTAGAAAAACAAACAGGCCTGCCAGATTTGTATAGGGTGTTCTGCTCCACGAAATGAGGTCAGGACGAGTCTTTATCTGTTATCACCAGGCTCCGTGCTGAAGCTAAAAGGATATAATTTCTCACCCCACAGTCAAAGACTTCAGACTTTAACATCACCTAAAATCTGACTTACGGCCTAGCCTCCACCCATCACTATCACAAGTTAAATTAAATTGACGGCTTAGTAAAATGGTGAGTAAAATGTCCCATGGGCCAGACACTGTTTCAGCAACTTTGTGAGTATGTTCTTTTTTACCTGAAATTACAGTCCTACATTCATGGTCTGTACAAAACAGAGGTCACCACTCAGCCATAAATTGAGTGAAACTGGGTGTCACATTGGTAATGGGTGACTGATCCTATTTGGATGTTCAAGTTTGGGAACATTCGAATCCTCATCTGCTGTATTGGAGAAGATCCCTCAGGTATGATGTCAATAAAGAGTTCAGGCCTTGGCTTTCTGGAATACCACCTGGTCTTCATGCAGAGAAAACAGGTTTTTGATTTTTTTTTCTTTTCAATCTCCTCTTCTAATTTGGATTGGGATGATCACATTTCAGATGTGCACTTCTACTTTGGTGCTGTAGCTTACCAGCCATGTGGAGTTAAGGTGGATATATCCCCCTCACTAGAGCAATACAGTATGTAGTTCACAGTATCATTTCTGTGTTTGAAGTATTGTGCAGTTTGTCAGATGGCATTAAAGTTGGCAAAGCAAAGGACAGGAAAGGTGATTTATGAGAAATATACCATATCATTAACCAGTGCAACGTAAATCTGTCAAAGTTCTAGACATTCATTTAAGAACAGACGAAAACACAGGGACTGTCTCTGAAATCCATGGTCTAAACCTGATTCAAATACATCATATAATCTTTTCACTTTCAAACAGCAAACATTGCAAATATATAAACGGGATCTGTACATGTATCCTCTCAATTCTGAATGAAGTCTTTGTAGAGATAAATCTGTCTTTCAATCCGTGTACAGTTGTTCTCCAAGAAAATATACGATTCAGGAGACTGTTCGAAGTAAATTTATGTTTTTTTTTTCTCAAAGAACACAACAGCAAATCCACTGTCACAGGACTTGGCCATGCGATATCCAAATACTAATCCATTGCAACATATATCTTTTTTGATTTTCAATATGTTTACTTTGTGTTGCAAAAAGTTATTTCCTTTTAAATTTGGTACATAAACTCACAAAACCAAGTCTGATAAGGTTCTTTTTCACTCCTTTCAGTCCAAGTGGGCTTAAAACGGTATTAATGTATGAAGGCTTCTTTTTAATTTCATGATTTGTTGTCCATTAAAAAGAAAACACTTGCAGAAACACTTGGGGTGAGATTAAGATTTGTGTTGGGCAGATACACCTTTCCAGTAGTCTAAAATGTCATGCAGATCTTCATCCTTGGCAAACTGCACTTTCTTCCGCAGTGCATGGCCTGCTGCCATGTACTCCTCGTCTTTGTGACGTTTGCGGTTGAGTTTGAAACGCTCCCAGAAGCTGTGCGATGGTTTGCAGTAGTACTCTGGACTGGAAGAGTAGCTGAGGTTGTGGTACTGTGGTGATAGCTGCGAGTATGCTAAGTCTCTGGGCCGGGGCCGTGTCAAGGGTTCCAAAATGGACGGCTTGCGACAGTCGGGTCCCTCCAGCTCCTCAATCTGATGCGATTCGGGGTACGAGTGCCGATGCTCACTGTACTGTCGAATCTTCTCCGCCTCTGCTCGAAGTATCGCAGCAGCCGGTGTAACAGTCATGATGGTTTCACCCGTCGGCGAGGTTTTCTCGATGTACTTGGACTCGGACTTGTAGGGCCCCTCATGACGGTATGGCCTGGGACTCCGCATGGGACCTCCAGTTGCAGTGCTCGGTCGTTTGGGTGAGGCATCTGAGGTGTGGTGCCTCTGCAGTGAGTGGTGGTAGCTGTCTTTGTACACAGGCGACAGGAAGCCAGACTTGCTCTGGGGCTGTTCAGAGATCAGGACAAGCTGTGGTTCCGCTGTGGAGACAGCGCCTGACTTCACTCCCTGGAATGATGTGGACTCAGACTTTAGGGCGTCTATGCAGTTGTTTATAATCTGGTTGACTTTGTCCACCTCCTTAGCGATCGTTGAGATCTCAGCAACTGAGCCTTGGCTATTTCCAGGCATGGCCATTTCACACTCTCTGCGATCTGGAAGATCTGCTGTGCGCACTTCCATGTAGCTCCCTTTTGCCATTTTTGGAATTTCACTGATGTCTTGCAGTTTATACTGATCTATATCACTACCAGAGGGTAAGTATGGCATACGGGACATACTCTCTCCAGCCATCATCTGCTTCTGAGACATTCGTGATATAGTCCCTCCTTCCAGTTCTGCCCCATACTTTAACTCGATTATGTTTTTCTTGAGGCTGCCTGCCTTTTTGTGCTTCTCATCTTGCTGCCGCTTCTTGCGTAAGCAGTAATAGACTATCCCTAACACGATCACCATGCTAAAGAGGCAGCCCAAGATGGTCATGATGTAGTGAGTAGCCGTTGCATTGCTTATAGACCTCCCTTTCCCTGCAGTTGGCCCTGTCGTTATTTGCACACAGGTGTGGTTGTGACTCAAGTTGTTGCGCAAGGATATTACGCAGTAGTGATATACGGTTTGAGGTTTCAAATCAGACACCTCAACGTCTTCCTTCTCTTCTTTGAGTGGTCTGATGATAGTGTAAAAGCTGTTGTTGTATTGGACCAGGATGTACATTTTCTTAAATCGGTGCGGAATCTGAATGTTAATGACAGCACTAGTCGGCTTCACATCTTTCAGTCTCATTACTGGTTTTGTGTCGGGGTCTACGAATGCCGGACTGGTGCTAATTTCCTCTGGCTCCATTCCTGAGGAGAAATCCTCTGGAGGGGAAGGGGTGGTGATTTCAACAGACACAGGGGTATGTATATACACTCGAGAGCCATCGGCCTCAGAGCACTCAGTGGACAGAATATGCAGTGCATTGCGCGTACCAGGATTGTTTGGAGTCTGGCTCAGGAGGCTGTAACCAGAGTATCTTGAAGGGTAGTCACAAACCATGCGTTCGTTTGTTCTGTTTGGGAACGTTGAAAGCCATTTGACAAAGTTCAGAAGCTCACAAGAGCAATTGAAGGGGTTTGTGTAGAGCTCACAAGTGGTTAGCTTAGTCAAGGTGGAAAAGGTGTTTCCGTCTAGCACTTGGATTCGATTCATGGAGAGGTCTATGTTTTCTATGTTTATGCACTCCCAAAAGGCATTGGCTGACACAGTCTCAATCAGGTTGGCCTGGAGGTAGAGATACTGAAGCTTGCCCAACCCCCTGAGGATACCCTCCGTCAGATTCCGCAATTTGTTGAAGCCCATCTGGAGCACTTGTAAGTTGTACTGGGCTGAAAAGGCGCCATCCTCTATGTAGGAGATCTCGTTCTTTGTCAGGTTCAGATATGTCAGATTGGCGAAGCGGCTGAGGGCAGAGTAGTGGATGCTTTTAATCTTGTTCTCATTCAGGCGAAGGTCCACAATGGTGCTGTTTATATGCTGGGGAATAGCCTCATATGGTGGCTGGTTCTGACTACAAATTGCCAACCACACAAAGCCCTTTTCCCCCTCGATGAGCCAGCAGTCTCCACTGACACCTCTAGTGTTAATAAGATAAACTATGGCCACAGACCAGAAGAAGGCACTCGTCACCATTCCTCTTCTGCAAGCCATCGTTGTGTCACTTGAAGTCATAAGGATCAACAGTAGCAAGCAGATGGGTATAAGAAGGGTACTTTTGGTCAGGCTGAGGCCTCACAGTTATCTGTCTCAAAAGTCAGTTTATTCTCCCTCTATTACAACAGCTTGGGAACCATACATGTTGGTTCTTTATCCAGGTAAGGGACTCTATGGGAGAAGAATACCTAGTTATTGGTCAAAACAGGCTAGCCCTTTTTCTCAGGAGATGAAGCAGGACACTGCCGGTGCATTCCAACAGAGAGTTTTCATCTGGACAGAGTTGGGTTTTTGTTGAGGATGAGTGTCAGTGTTTAGCCACTTCAGATAGGATTGTGCTTATTTCCCCTGGGGTTAACATTGCTGAGCTCCTGCAGCCTCTTGTCTCTTCGTCCTTCCCGCCACTTGAGTGTCATTTATGGGCCCAGAGGTGTAGCCTATAAAGAGATAAGACAAGACGATCAGTGATCCTGTGGAGGACTTAACTTAACAGAGGTATAAAAGCATGGAACACATCTAGTTGAAGATAGTGTTGAGATAGAGTAGAGATATGTGCCAGAGAGGCGTTGTATTATATTAGGGCAAGTCTCTTTAGAACACCATAATAAAATTTTAAAACATAGCATGGTTCAGGGTATTGTCTTATAAAGGCATGTTTATAGGTGCATAGGGGTAGTAATATGATATACACTTTGTTGGGAGAGTTGATGTGGTACATATTATGCGAGTGCAACAAATAGATTTGGTCAATCATGACCATCCAATTACTTTGAACAAAAGTTAATAGTTGTCCTACAGTCCCTGTGGCATACTGCTATTATGGGGAACCATTTGCCAATTACCACCTGACAGGTTGAAGAAAACAAAGTATGCCTGCTTTCACATCATTAACTCAGAGACTTCCAATAAGGCCAGTGGTTAGATGCTAGACCAGATCAATTGCTCTGCACTGGAGAAAAGTCTCCAGAGAAAGTGGCCCTGATTTCCAAAGACTGTTTATGAATTTCCAATTGTATCAATGAGCAAGTGGACTGTGTTAAACAAACCAGAATCAAAGGACTGTTTGTTTGTCAAGGTAATATGGGCTTAATGCCTCCACTTTTCATTCAGTCAGTGACAGAGAGCTTGAGGAAATGTCAACAAATGCTTCATTTTTGTCACATGAAAACTGGTTAGGCAGAGAGAGGCACACAGAGACACAAAGAGGGGAATACAGTTCAGAAGACAAACTGACTGCCAGAAATTTTAGTCTAAAGACACAGCTGTATATAGTGATAGCTATAAAACAAATATTTGTTTTTTTTTGTTTGTTTGTTTCAGAATGTCTCAGAGGATGTGCATCTGCATCAAGGAAAAAAATAAAAGAAATTTCTCAGTCCACTGCATAAAACAATCTTTGTTTTTTCTTTTCCTTTTTTTGAAAACTACCAACTACTAGGGGAATAGGTTGGCAACTACAACACTATAAATGTCTCCTTGCTTTTTGGGTGCTTATAAAAGGGTGAATCAAACTTTCTTAGCTTCACTGGAAATTCTTCATTAATGTCAAATAAAGACACACAGACATGTATGTGTGCATGGGATGCCTCCCCATTGAGCTGTTCATAAAGACTTTAGGTCCCTGTTCTCCCACTCACCTGCATTTCTGTGCAGTGTACAAAATGAAAAATTACTTGTGGGAAACTGTTGCAGTATACAGGGGACCTTATTTAGATGCAGTATGCCCTGAAGTAAATATTTACACAGACACAAGCTGTATCAAAAGTATGAGCTGGGCGAAATATAATTGAATGTTTCTGTGGAGGCCTTTACTGGAAACCTTACGAGGTTAATGTAATTACAAGTATTTTCAGCCTCTGTTGATACAGTGCCGTGTATTTTTGCTGTATTGATTTCCTGTGAGATGGTATGCCTGCTCTTTGTGTGTGACTACCACACTTTAAGCCATGCCTTGACATGACTTATCCTCCAGCAGTCTCCCTGAGCTCGGGGGAGTGAAGACACATGACCCTGTCTTTGATTCTGATTTACATCCCAGCCCAGCCATCTGCGGCTCAATTATGCAGAAACCACACGTCCTCAGAGAAGGAGAAAAGCATTTCATAACTGTGCCCTCCTTCTCCAGTTCTTAAATCTCTCTCAGGTAGGCAGTGGATCAAGTTTTTTTTTTTTTTATTTTTGTTCAGTGTGTGGGGGGATCGATTGGGTCCAGAAAGGCAGTCTAAATCTGCTGTTGAGAGTGTAAATCCACACGTCAGCTCATTCAGGGCCTGTGAGAGAACTGACAAAACTACTCACTATGCAGCACGTCAGCGGTGTGGTTGCTGAACGTTGTAAGCATGACTAGTACTTTTATGTTTCGTAAAACATGCAACAAAGGCTCACATTGTCATGCTGCCTTTAAATTTGCGAGTTTCTGTGCCAAAGTAACATGGGAATAAAACAGAGAAACAAAGGGTCATTACACATTCTTCGAGGACTCTGTGTGATGTATTATGAATGTATAATAATAAAATATTAATACTAGTATAGCATATAAAACTGGATATGCGCTTCATAGAAAGAATGCAAAAACACAAATGCATGCACATACAGGTACACAATCGCAGATTTGTGCAGTGCCCACACACCATTTCCTATGCAAACTCAGCGGCCAGCATTATTTTTCAAAAATCAATTTTTATATAGCAGTGTATTCAGGATTGACAGTGTGCCTTTCATCTGAATTCACTAATGTGATTGGATGCAACTCTTTGAACCCCGGGCGATGCTTCACAAAAAGGAATAACACCACCTATTTCTTTCTGTCATGCACTTTGAAGCCATTTAAGCAGCACTCAAATCAGATTGGACTCCTCAAGCTATTTATTGTCTCTTGGTTACAATTCAATCTTACAGAAAAATATGCCACAGGAGAGATGCCTGCTAAGATAGTTAGAATGTTGTATGAGCAAAACGTGCTATTTTCACCCCTCCCCAGAGCAACCTTTAAGTAAATAAACAAAAAAGTCCTCACACCTATGACACATGCATGCCTGTACAAAACCATTGACTCCACTGTCTTTAAATTGTGTCACAGAATAAGTTGGCCACAATCAGTATATGACTATTGCAGAAGGAATTCACCGCTGTCACTAAATGGTTAGCTAATATGGCCATGCAGAACTCCTATGGATAGATTCTGGTGCCTTGATGGATTTGCCCATTTCCCTCTGCCCTATTCAGACAGCTGAGCACACTGACCGCTCTGCAATTGACCGCGTCTCCACGGGGGGGTTCCTTCCTGATTTAGGGTTGATTGCCTTTACACTTCTCTCAGTGCTGGGAAATGAATATCAGCCCTGACACACCATCATTTCTGAATTACCATACTGTACCAGGATCTTAAATGGATGCGAAGGTCTACTGTGGTGGGCTAAAGAGAATGAGATTGCTTGCTGTGTGAGGCCCTCTATGTACCCCCCTCCTGATGCATATAGACTGCCAAACGATGAACCCCAGACTGCGGCTCAACCAGAGATAAGTCAACAGAATTAAACATTGAAATGCATGAGTATTGTGCCATTTCAGTTGCATAATTTACTGTGGTTGGTTTGTGTGCGTGTCACTTCGGGAATATGCCGGCAGATTGATGGACAAACTAATTATGTTGGACAGCATTTGGGCTTGGTTTAATCTGAGATGTATGTGACTACAATGTCTTTTGTAAACTATTCTGGATGAAACGCATATCATAGGATCCCTGGTGGCAGCTGTATAACACTAAGATCTGGTGGTTCTACTTTTCATAGGAGCATAGGAGAACAAGTCTACACCCAGTGGACAAGAAGCTCTGCACTGGGTGGCCATGGACTCCTTTGACAGTTTTAAGACTGGCAGAATTATGTATCTAATTTGGAGGCCCCAGTGACACACAGTGGTTAAGGGGTCATGAATTCTGACGGCTGTTTTTTTCTTTTGGCAAGCTTGTCAGATGGGTAAGTAATATAAAGCATGTGTTTTTTTCATCTGTTTGTTTCTTTCCCCCTCGTGCTATCATTTCGCTTAGATGCACAGTGGGGGACGGATGTGGAGGTAAGCGTGCAGCATGAGTTTATGGAGGGCGTAATGAGATAAAAGTCAGTCCATAATGGGATTAGCCCGGGGCTAAGGCACTGATGGCAGATACCAGTAGATACCCACTGACAAGATACACTGACAGCTCAGTAGACGACATGAGACTCTTGCCAGGAAATTCTTGTGGTTTGTGTTTCGCCGCTGATTTATGCAATCATCAATAGCTTCCAGCAGTAATGCTTATTTATTTAGACATGTCAATTTAAAGATGGAGGACACCGTATTACATATTTTTGAGACCAATCACACTTTATAAAGGATGTATTTCCTTGGGATTGACCCAGAAGACACCAGTCAGTATTGCAACACCTTTAAAGTTCACAAACCACAATATGCAAGCAAGACAACTGAGGTGGAATGTGTGTAGCCTCTCAATGTTGTGGTATGTGATTTAATATTGTATAGAAAACCTACTGACATGTATTTGACTTCTTTGGAGTGTGCATGAGGCCTTGAGGAAAGATTATACTGGAATCTGAAAAAAGCTTGGACCAGCTTTCAAAACTATATACATTTCAGTACTAAACACAGAACACATGCGGTAAGTATCACAACACTCCTATCCTTAGTTCTGCTTTCTCACTGTACTGCCCACCCATGGTTATCACCATCCATATTCAACAAGCTTCCTTCAGGGTGTTCCATTTGTGTCTGCCGCAGGGAACAGGGTTACAGAACTGAACTTTCTGTCTCCCCCCCTGAGCAAGGAGACACACCATATGCTGTGGGACATTTCATATAAAGCCATCAAGCAGTTGGCCAAGCTTCACAGAATTTACTGGCCATGGGTAGGCACTCCTCATACTGCGAATCCTGTTGGTCTATGTTGATGTCGCATTTTGAAGCCAACATACACCAACATTGACACACATAATAATATCAATTTTTACTTGTATAGCACATTTCATGCAAATGATGTAGCTGAAAGTGCTTCAACTGTTTGGCAAAAGAACACAAGAAATACACACAACAAGCTTCGTTTAGTAGTAGCACCAGCAGAAATCCATCAGGGCGTTTTTGAGAGATCCACTTGCATCCCTCAAGGGGCAAGCACCACAGTGACGGGGAAAAGTCCCAGTTTAGACTGGTGTATTTAAATTGAGGAAGAACATACTTGCATGCACACAGCCAAACACACTTTGGTTTTTGTCCCTTCTGAATGTGTACAGTGGCTAGTCTTCTGAAAAGAACCTGTGTGAGTGATGACATAACAAGCCAACGTTCGTGCAACACAGAAAATCCTAATGAACAGAAATGACACCCTAATTAGTTTTTCTTAAATGTAATTTGCGCAGCACCTTTAGAACAGGATTTGGCCACAAAGCAGCTTTGTGGATTAACTTACATGTACTCACAGCAGGATTTATTGCAGTGTACTGCCTACTCATGTTCTGAGCTTGAAACACAAAACCTGGCTTGCCAAACACAACTTAAATGATATCCTTTGACATAAAGATGCTGAAAACTAGATAGGCTATTCATTTATTTCTAATTTAATAAATTATTTCATTTAATTCACCCCATTTATTGTAGTGCATAAATTGATTGATAAAAATGGAGTGCTTGTATAAACCTATTGAATACAAAATGAAAACAACAAACTTGACCAACCTATAATTTCAGACAGACTTCCGAATTTACAGAATGCCTACAAATGTGTGTGTGTGTGTGTGTGTGTGTATGTGTGTGTGTGTGTGTGTGTGTGTGTGTGTGTGTTATAGTGAAAAACTTAGAACTTAGGCTAGAGATATCATGGCCTTCTCAAAGACTGTACTATGAGTATGACACAGTGTCCCAGACTGCGGACAACCTTCCAATGATAATGTCAGGATTTTTTTTTCCCCCAATATCTAGATTTATCACAATGATCCATATGATGCTGTGATATTCCTTTTTACAGTACTAGGTCATTCTCCAGAGATTATATTGACCAACTGGATATTCTTACCATGCAGAGGGTTGACTTCTAGGTCAGGGTCTCTAAAGACAAACTATTTTTTTAGTGGCTTAGCTTCCAGCTGAGCATGAACACGTGAAAGAAGTAGCAAATTACTGCACAGCTTTAACTCTTTCTTCCGATAAATTCGGGAACCAAAACCCAAATAGCCATGAAATGAATATAAGAATCCCGCAGTAGGGAATTCACTGAGGCAAGAGATCGTTTTAAAGGTGGGAGAGAGGAGAGAGACGAGGGATAGAGAGAAAAAAAATCACCCTGGCCATTCTCTTCTCTTCAAGTCTGTGACCTTTAAAGTAAACAGGCTAGCGGGAGGCAAATGTGTAATTGACCTGACCAGAGATCTCTTATGGTGTGGTATGGAAGCAGGCCCCTTTAGGTGCTAACGGGATAAAGTTCGCATTGAACCGTAAGGGGGGGGGGGGGGCAGCCTCATTAATATTGCATGGGAGGTGATGTTAGATGTCTACTTTAACTCACAATGCCCGACCTCATGCTTATTTCCACCATACAGTGGTTCTCGTCTGAATTACGTTTAGTTGGTGACGATAGGTCCTAGTGAAGTGTGCACTGTTTCAGTTTGTGCCATGGTTTCACACTTGGCATAAGAAATTTCACATTTATGAATATACACACTAGCTAGCACAAAAAGCACTGATACACACATGTATGCTTCATTCACTTTTACTGTCGATGGGGATATTGCTTAAACTGCCAAGCAGAACATTTTATATATCTTTCTCTGGTTGTGCCAGTATACAGTTTACAACCCCATGTTTTTCACATAGCTCCCTACAGATAAACTCTCTCCTTTGAGAATGGCTTCATGGTTGCTCTGAGCCTATTTGCCTCTGCGTTTTACTTACCTCTCATTTTCACTTTCATATACTATCCCTTTTTTATTTGCAGTATCCCTGTTGTATATCACAATGTAATTTTCCTATGCTGTTTTTCACTCTCATTTTCTGTCATTTTCTGCTGGCTCTATCTTTCTCTCGCCATCTTTTTTCCATCCCTCTTCCCCTCCTCTCTATCCTCTTTTCACTTGTTCTCTTCCGTGCTACCAGAATCTCATTCCCACTCCCTCCATTTGTCTTTTGCTCTCTCTCTCTCTCTCTTTCACCCCTAATTTCTCCTTGCCTCCCTCTGCTGCTCCAGCCTTCCTTTCCCCCTTTATCTTTCCCATTCTCTGTGACACATTTACTCTCTCTCCTTCTCTTTTCTCGCTTTCTTTTTCTTTCTCTCTCTCTTTCTCTTTCTCTTTCTCTCTCTCTCTCTCTTTCGCTCTCTGCTGCACACGCACGCTGTCTCTGTGAAATACTCCGTAATATCCCCAGTCTCTATAGTCGAGCCAGAACGCCCATGGCCCTCAGAACCAGAAGCTTCTTCTCGATGCAGCTGTACTCAGGCCTGCGTGACATTTCTGTGCGGCTGCCTGCGGAGCGATGACGACGCCTCGCCTCGCCTCGCCTCTCCTCAGCTCGGCTCAGCTCGCCTCCTCTGCCATGCATGACCCCGGCGAGCGAGACTGGCCACTGCTGAGAGCCCTACTCACTGCTGGCTGAGACTCTGTGCCACTCGTGTCATTACGGGCCTTTTCTGCATAAGAGCAAAATGCACATGCCCATTTAGCTGGCGTTTTCAATCTGTAAGACTGATATTGATCGAACGCGCAAGCAGCCGGCCCAGAATTATAAGCATCAGGCATTTCAAACACGTTTCTGTCAAGTTGCACTCATATACTGTACATACATATACAAGATTTTTTTTTCCATTTTTTTTTTCTTTGCGAGGATTAACAGTATTTGGGTTGTAAACTGGCCGTAAAAGCCTTTGAAACTAACAGAGACTCGACTTGTAGCGGCCGTGGCTGCTGTCTCCCGGTGCAGGAAGGAGCAGCTGGGCCAGCCAGGGCTACTGTGGGTGTGCTGGAAGTGAAATCTCTCAGCTGTGGCAGCTCCGGCTTTGCTGCCAGTGGACGCCGGGGAGGTGAGCTGCCGAGCTCAACTGCTGAGCCTCAGGGATGCTTTTTTTTCTCTTTTGGGATGAGAACCGTCACTTGAAGGCGAGTGAGAAAAGGGATGGAGAGAGAAAGATGAAGAGGGAGTCAAGTCAGACAGGCACAGAGCAAGAGGAAGAAAGAGAAGAGAGCATGAGAGAGAGAGAGAGAGAAAGGCAGAGAGACAGAGAGAGAGAGAGACCGCTCCAAGGCCTTTTGAATAATGCGAACACACAAGACCACGACTCTTCTCTCACCACGAAAAGATGTGAGCTCTACAGTCATTCCAGACTTCTGCGCTCTATGCCTCTTCCATCTTATCCTCCATTTGCCTATCTCTCTCTCTCTTTCTCTCTCTCTTTCTCTCTCTCTTTCTCTCTCCCTGGACCAGTGTTATCTCAGAATTTCAGTTATCACTTCCTTATTATAATCTCCCTGATCTTTATCCCCTCTCCAGCTTTGCATCTATTGCTTTCTCTTCTCTCTTTCTCTCTCTTGCTCGCTCTCTTTCTCTCTTTCTCTCTCTCCGTCTTCTATCGGTCTCCCCTTCTTCTCTTTTGGCCTCGGCGTCCACAGCTGGAAGCTGAAGGGTGCAGCTGTCCCTCAGAGACCCTGTGTGTGTGAAGCACAGCCTGCTATTTATTTGATGTCATTGAGAAGCCATATGTGTGTTGTCGGGAACATTGAGCGACGAGGGTGAGCAGTAGCGAAACAATCGAGTGGTAATGAAACAGCATCTCGTGGGGAAAGAGAGACATTCGTGCTGATTGAACTCGCTCGAATTACCTTACGGTGATGGAGAATTTACGAGGGGAATGGGGTGTCGGAGAGGGGGGTAGACAGAAATTGGTAGTGGAGGTTGGTGGTGGTGGTGTTGAAGTGTTGCAGGAGCATGTTTCATTTGTGTTTGATAATATTAGCATTGCTGCTTAATTGCCAGGAGACAGGGATGGCTGAGGCTAAGTGACAGTTATTTTATCTGTCTTGGACATTCCATTTAAGACACAGACCCGTTGCTTTCTCGCCAGGGAGATGGGTGGGGTTGTCTGGGGTGGTGGTGGTGGGGATGGGGATGGGTCTCCACAGGCATTCTTCAGCCAACACCCGCTAGGCCCCACGCAGAGTCCTGTGGAGCTGCAATCCTCGGTGTACTGATTAGCGTTATCTGACCTTTCCCTCACTTGTGAATGAAACGCCGCACTGCTGGTTGGGCTGCGAGCTGTGGGCATTTGCCTCGTTCACAAAAGCCGTATTGTGTCCTTGCCACTGCTGGCATCGCTCCTTAATATAAGAAGAAGCTTTGAATAGATGCATCTTTTCTCCAGTGGCCCCTTTCAATGTGACCTTGTGAAAGTCATATGTGTCACGTCAATCTCTTACGGCTAGCGCATGAGTGCATAAAGGGAACAGTAAGGAATCACTGAATGTGGCGGCATTCTTCTTCTTTCTGTGTTAAATCTGTATAAGTGCTGATATCTTTATCAGTAAAATTCAAGAACACTGAGTACATTTTTGGGTGCATGAGTGGAAATCAAGAATACATATTCCCAAGCTTGGACACCGGGTGGTAGACAAGGTTATTGATTCATACAGACCTCTTCAAAACGTTCTGAACATTAACAAGTAATGACTTCATTCTGACATTTTTGTCTAGGCTGTTCAGTGACATGAAGGTGAAATTTCTGTAAAGGGAGGGCCATTTGTGAGCTAATTTGCCTTTTACAGTGTTCAATTATTAACCCAATTATTAATTATTAAACTTCACACAGTATAAAAATAAGAACATTGGTTGCCAATGTTGAGGTGTCATTCATATTTTGTTAAATATGTATTGGTAAAATTATAAATGTCAAACAGATCATTATTAAGTGAAATAAGCCTAGCCTCACTGATATTAAATGACTTCCGGTTTTAAAATAGAATTCAACTTTTCAAAGTTCTGAAATGGCTCCCTCATGAAGAGACTTCAGGACCCAGTATGCTGTACATCTCTGTGGTGTATGTCTCTATGTCATTCACATGTGTTCAATTATGGTGTAATTGCTGACAGTCATTTACAGCCAGTAAGGTTTAAAAATCAAAAGCACTGTTTGGAATTGGTATTAATTACATGTGATGTAGCGAAGCCACTCAAATTAATACTGCATTTCCCCTCAAGAATACAGTGTGAAAGAATCTACCAGCCAGGTGCTTTTGTCTGAAGAACTGGCAGATCAAGTCTTCTCAATTATAACTGAAAAATAGGGTGGAAAGACTTCTCTCAAGTACCTCGCTCAAGTCTATTAAAGTATTTGCAGTCAAAACAACAGGCAGCAGGTAGAACTTAAGACAGGTAGTGATCAAGGAACCACATAAGCTCTTTGACATTCAAAGGCATCTTTGTTCATGCAAACAATTTAATCCACATGGGAAGCAAAAAGAACAACAATTAGTATGTACACAAGAGCATTGGCTTGTCTTAGTAAGTGTCAACTCCGGAGAAAGTTTCGAGTAATTCAATTTATGCACGTACAGTACAAGTCTGATAGAGAACCTAGGGAAGAAAGACCAGCCCGTTTTAATGCAATTTTCCAGACCATCAACTCTCTCACACCGCCGTCTTTGGCTTTTGAGCGGAACAGCTGCTGGGCTGAAGATGAGAGCCGACACCTCTGACTCTGCTGACTCAGGGCGCAGAACCTTCCGGATCGCTGTTCTTAAGTACCGTCAGGAACGAGGCTCGTGCGCATCTTGTTTTGATGCGTCAGGTAGACCTGGCCCGGCAAAGCGTCCCTGCTGTGTCTGTGTGCACACGCAGTGGGCTACATATGTTTCCTTTGATAGGACTGCAGCTCAGTCAGCATGATTAGGGCTTAAAGTAAGGGCTGCTTTGGGATTTGGGTGTGTCACCAAACACACACAGATTATTTTGAAAAGGATAGGGGGTGAGAGAGAGCTTGCTGCCAAACAAACATTTTTTCTGCTTAAAAAACAATTGTAGAGAAGGCTGGTTTTGATTTTAAATTTTATTATCAAAATAGTCTTCTAATTTATTTAGATATCCATGTGTGACCGCAAACATTGATCTTTATTTTAGTAACTCAATGCACATGAAGGCATACACTTTAAAGCCAGCTGTCCATCAACTGTCCACAACAATCCATTTTGTCTATTAATTCAGAAATGTACATTTGATGAACCAGTGGACAGATAATTGTTACTTACTGCTGTTGCTACAAGTTTTGTGAACTCTTTGTGAATTCTTTTGATGTAAATACACTGTTACTGAATCACTGTTGCCAATGGCATTCTGTGAGTGCATTCTTCCTCCACACACATGACCCTTCTGATTGAATCATCTTTTGTAAATGTACACATATTATATATCATATGAAGACTAATGTTTGCCATATGCGTAGGTACACTGAGCTATTATCTGTATGTTTTTGAGAAGAAGTAAATCAGACATACCAGTTATATCTAAAAGGAATGAGTCACATAAATGAAAAAAGAAAGGCATTCCAACTGGTTGGCATAATCTGAGTGAATCTGACACTTCTGTCACTGGGGCTGCCAGACTGAAAGCTCATCTTTTGTGAGCTAATCATATTATTGGCAAATAAGGATTTAATCCTAATTCTCACTTGATGCCATGCTGGCAATATAATGACATTCACAGCCAGGCTGCATATGCCATCCTCTACTACACAGCAGCGCCAACTGGGCCATGCATGTAATGCATACATATTACTTGTGAAGTCAAAGCACATGGACTTAATTTGATTTGACTTATTTAAGGTTTTGGAATAAGGCAGGAATGAGCAAGTTTGTATATAACCTTGTATAATGTATATAAACCTTGGTTCTCTAAGGAGACCACGAGGCATTAACCAATGGGAACCATTCTTCGATCATCTGATTGCCACTGCCACTGCTTTCAATCAGGTCCTCATAATGCTTTTGGGTGTGCACTTGTGGGTGTATATAACAGCACAATCTACAGCAGGTTATCAATCATTTTAAAACGACTTCTGTACACTTTAGAGGCTAGGCGGCAGAGAAGGCGGCAGAGAACCGGGATTATATACATAACCTGTTCACTCTCTATCAGTGGAACGGCTTTGGCATTGAACAAGTGGAACACGTATACATATAACCGACTTGGCTATGAGACATGTGTCCACTCAACCCACAGCAAAGGTGCCACAGCACTGTGGTCCCCAGCGAGACCAGCCACCAGTCACAGGAACTCAAGCACTGAGCCAGCACACACAGTGTAGAAACAGTAGCGCAGTATGAGCATCAACCGATCTAGGTCAATCATGTCAGCCGAACACAAAGGTTACAGGCCACCCATGAACCAGCTGTGTCACAGCCCAACATACTGATGCAAAGGCGGAGGGGGACAACCCTGCCAATGCACACACATGGGGATGGACCCCTTAGGCAGTGAGAGACTCTTAAAAACACAGTCCTAACCTATGAGCAAAGCAAGAGCGTCAGCTGAATTTAAACTGATCACATGAGGCCTAAATAGCAAAGTGTTAACACAAACAGGAGGCCCATAGCACTACTGTAATTCACCAAACCATGTCCCTCAGGCAGATGACGATAGGCTCTCCTATGCAATGAGGGGAAGCAAGGGCTTAACATGATGACTCGAGCAGATGATACAGGTCTGGCCAGTAGGTAACATGCATGCAGCAGAAGCTATCATAGTTGCCTGCATCGCAGCAGCGACTACCGAAACCTGTACACCAGCCGCCCACTGTTGGCATGAATCACACACAGTTGACAACACAGAGTAGGCAAATGAAATGCTCATGCTGTCCAAGCTATACAAGTGTGCAAACGTACTGCATGTTCAGGTGTCCAGCTGACGGCTCGGCAAATTTTGTCTAAAGCTGCGGCCTTCCAGGCTGCCCACAATGCTGCCACCCCTCTGGTCGAGTGCGCTGGGAGCTTGCCCAGCTGTCCTGCCCCCGCTGCTCTGGAGGCGACTGCAATAGCCTCCACAATCCACTGGGCAACCTTCTATTTAGAGAGTGGTTGACCCAGTGCCTGAGCACTGAAGCACACAAACAGCTGATCCGTCTTGCAGAATAAGCTAGTTTTGTCCAGGTAAAACTTCAGGGCTCTAACCGGGCACAGTGTAAAAGCCAAGGGCTCTGTACACTGGCCAGACGGGAGGAGAGCCGGGAGCTCAGTAAACACACCGGGGCCGGAGAGGACTTTTAGCTGATAAAAGGGGTTGGAGCGCAAAGTAACTTTTGAATCCCTCACTTTCAAAACTGCATACAGGTGGGACTGATGGACAGCACAGTCAAATCGCCCACATGCTGAACTCTAATGCCAGCAGTGAGGTGGTCTTGTAGTGCAGCTACTGTAGGTGTGCACTCTCCATTGGCTTGAATGGCAGGCCGTGAGTGCCTTCAGCACCAAGGCTAGATTCCATGGGGGACCTCACTGACTGAAGCGGTCTGAGGCACTGCACACCTATCAGGAAGCGAGAGGTGTGTGGTGGGGGGGGGGGGGGTGTGTCCCTTCTGTCCAGCCTACACGACAGGCAGAGATACACCAGCTGAAGTACCCTCAGGTACACCTTGAGTGTGGACGGAGAGCGCATAGATGCCACACTCCCAGCACCAGTCAGCAAAGAGTCTCCATTGAAGCAAGTACAGACAGAGCTTGCGGTCCAATAACTGGAGTCCCGCATCCAGCAGCCTCATCCTCTCAGGAGGCAGGCAACCAGCCTGCACTTCCTGGGGGACAGGTGCCAAATCTCCATCTGCCTTCAGCTGGAATAAGCGTTCACAAGGGAAAGGCATACAGGAACGTGTTGGCCAATCATGGACTAGCCCAGTGGAGCGTCGTCTTCCATCAGGGAGAACCAGGCTGGGCAATGTGCTGTCTCGTGGGATGCCAAGAGGTCCACCTGTGCCTGCCCATAACATTGCCACAGCTGCTGCACCACCAGGGGGGGCGGCCGCCACTCCTGTTGAATGAGGGGGCCTCTCAACAGCATGTCCATGGCTGCGTTCTGAACAACGGGAACATGGACTGCCTTGAGCAAGAGAAAGTGGCGACTCGCAAACAACAACAGCGTCTTCACCATCTTTCAGAGTCGCGAGGAGCGTAAACCTCCCTGGTGATTGATGTAAGAAACCAAAGTCATGTTGCCTGATTTCACCAGAACGTGATGTCCCGTGAGCATCAGGCAGAAATGTCTGAGTGCCAGTTGAATGGTGAACAACTCTAACACGTTGATGCGCAGATGTTTCAGCCGATTGCACCACACTCCCCTGACAGACCTTCCCTCGCACAGCTAGAGAGGGAGGCATGCGGCAAGACCAGCCGTCTGCTCGACACTCAAGGTTCAAAGGGGACCGCCACAAAGCAGGAGCTGGCTAGAATGCCTCGGCAACTCTCACACACTTGTTCCTGTGTGTTTGGGTGAGTGTGGAAACTCGCAAACCACGCCGAGGTGCACTGTGGCTAGTTTGCCTCGGTGGAATCTGCAGAGGCAGTCACACAGTGTCTCTCGTGTCAGCTTCATTCTCATCCCTACTGGGTCTAGGTCCATGCCAAGATAGGACACAGACTGCGCGGGAAAGAGGCAACTGTTGTTCCAATTCACCGCAAAACCTAGCCACTGAAGGTGGGTGAGCATCCCCACCATGTGGAGTAGGAGCTTGCTAGCACTGCCTAGTCATGCAGGTAAGTCAGTTTGGGAGTGGTCTCCCTCTATCATGACCTTGTTCAATGCTTTTCATGACATGTGACAACATCAACACCCTGTCAACACCTCGGACACAGAATGGAGGTGCGAGTGCAGAGGCTGAGACGAGGGTGGCAGCAGTGGGCTCATGCTCACCCTTTTGAGACTGTTGGTGCCACTCTGGGTTGCCTTAAGATAGTTCACCATGCTGGAGTCTCTCTGGGACCACTTATAATACTTTTCCCCTCTGTCAGGTGTGGCAGCGTTAGCCAACCAAACCAAAACCAGCAGGTGGCCCATAGCACATAGTGGTAGGACAGCACATTTAGTTTTGTTAGTTTTTTTTATTATTATTTACTACCTTGATCCCTTAAGGGAAAATTATCCCATCCCAGTTAGTCAACACACTAAACTGGAACAGAGGTCTGCCTGCCTGTGGAACTGCCCAGGGATCGGTGAGGTGTTAAGTGCCTTGCTCAATGGCACTTCAGCCATGATCTACATGGGATATGAACTGGCAGCCCTTCAGTTTTTAGCCAGAAGCCCTAACCAGTAGGCCATGGCTGCCCCTTTGCATGGAGCGAGAGGTCCAGCACTTTCCTCCATTTTGGCAAGGGGTCAGCGACAGTGCCATCCTTGGTTGCCAGGTGCATGCTCTCACCGGTGAACACTTGGAGACAGGCAGCCTTTTTTAGCTCCCTTGTCGCTTGGCCCATGTAAGCATATGCTTCGTTTGCCAGGCTGGCTGTCTGCTCACTGTGCTCGGTAGGCAGCCATAAATGCACCTGCACCAGAGCAGGCTATGGTGCTAGGTAAGTAGCAAGCGCCCTCACCACCCCAGGGAGGTGAACCAAGCCCTTTTCCTCTGCCACGTGGAGTGCAGAGAAAAGCTCGAGCTCCCGACCGAGCAAGTGGCTTGAGTATGGTCTTAACCAAGACTGCGTCACCTCAGACAGGAAAGCTGACAAAGGGCGTTGGTGCCTATGTGGCCACTGCTCCGGGAAAGAGCTGTCCATGAGAGAGTCGTGACAGGCGGGTTCCCCAGAGCTACGTGGCGTGTCTGAGCAGTGAATCCAGTTCCTGAGGAAGGGGTGCAGGCTCCAAGCAAGAGCAGCATCTCTTCATCCTGGCAGATTGGAATAAGAACTTTTAAGAGTGGAAGAGCTAGTCATCCAAAATCGCTTCTTCATAGTGCCTTGTCAGAAGTCGCTGAAGAATGAAATGGTAACCTGCTTTTGGATGTGCGGGCTTATATAGCTGCAGTGTACACCTACAGCAAAAGCCTTACAAGGACCTCACTGAAAGCTCTTCAGTGGTGATGAGATGATCTGAGAATGGGTTCCATTGGTTAACACCAGTCATTCGACTGATAGAGAACTGAAGATTTCTTTTCATCATTTCTCTCCACCAGGCATTTTTTTCCAGGCCTTTATGCTTTATGTGGTGACACTTTCAAACACAGTCAAGCTAACCAGTGTTTCTTTTAGACGTCATCATGCTCACTCTTTTGTTTGTTTCAAAAAAAAGTACCAGCTAACATCTCCATTCAAAAGGAAAAAAAACCTTTTAAGGACAATGTTGAAAGCACAGTGTAAAATGTTTATCACACTAGAAATACACCCTACATCTTGGCCTTCATGCCTCCTGCACTATGTTTTGTTAGTTCGACAAGAAGCTCAGATCCAGCATGTTTATCCAGCAAACCACACCTGAAATGGATGTGAAAAATTTCCCTCTTTGCCTTCTCTATTTTCAAAGATTTCTATCACCTTCAAACCTTACTCTTTAATCTCCCCCGGAGTAATCTAGGCCGACGACTGTTGCCTGGCTGCGGTATTTAAAACATGCACTTCCCCTGCTGAGGCACCACCTCCACCCTATGCAACCGCCACCCTCCACCCCCACCCCGACAGCCATGTCAGCCATAAAGAGAGATGCTGATCAGAGTGCTTGAGTTCCGATGTGGAAGGAGTCTCAGGATGCATTTACATAAGAGCCCACAGGTAAACTCCTTCGTTGGCTTTTCATTTCAAATTCTGCAGTGCTCACCTTTTTCTTTCTCTCTCTGTCTCGTCCTCTCTTTCTCTCTCACTCACTTTTCTCGATGTTTACATTCTAACCGCTCGTAAATGATACTGTGGGCTTACTGTCTTTTTTTGTTTTTTTTTTTGCAAAGATCCACAGGGCAGGGGTGTGTGCTTCCTTTACCCATTTCATTTTGATGTTATGGGGAAGAGGAGATATGAAGTGGAACATTTGAAATACTTGGACATGGTTGTAGCAAGTTCCCAACCCTAATAAAGGTCTATGATGTATTTCCCTTTTAATTTTGGAGATAAAAGCACTACCTCTGACTTTCCATTTCCTGACATAGGATGTATGAATAACAAATGATGGCGCTTGGCAGATGAATAAAGGCCAAGCTTACGGAGTAGATGTTTGCAGGAGGAGAGAGGGAGGAAAAAAAATTAAGCAGAATCAATCACGTAGAGAATATAGTGGCAGCAAGGACACTGGGTCTGTCAGAACATTCTAGAAAGCTGTGTGTGATCTATCCAGAGAGACAGCCACCGCCAAGTAAAGACAGTGACAGGGAAATTGGAAATAGGCTGAATAGAAATGTTTTGGGGGACTGTCAGGAGAACGGCTGCATTTTTTGGATGGGAGGAAGAGAAATAAGATAGTTTTTTTCTTTTCTTTCCCTCCTTCCTCTTCATCTTCATCTTTTTCATCTCCTTCTTTCTCTTTCCAGATGAAATCATTCGACATGGCAACCCGCACCAAGCCCCCACCACCCCCACCGCCCCCAGCCCACCTCAGGATGCCCGCCAGGAGAGTACAAGATGCGTGACCTAGAGATGTGGGTAGCCAGTGTAAACTCAATGGCAGGCAGACAGACAAGAGAAGAAAGTGTGTGTGTGTGTGTGTGTGTGTGTGTGTGTGTGTGTGTGTGTGTGTGTGTGAGTGTGTGTGTGCATGTGCGTGTGTGTGTGTGTGTGTGCATGTGCGTGTGTGTGTGTGTGCGTGTGTGTGTGAGAGAGAGAGAGAGAGAGAGAGAGAGAGATAGATAGAGAGAGGGGGGGGGTGGGGAGAAATGGCCTGTGCTCATGCATGCTGTTTATTATTATGCTCGGCAGAAGATGAGTTCCAGAGATTTAAATGTGGCCTGGCAGGATAAGGCCTGTTAGAGGTGGTGAAAAGAGAACACTGGCCCTGTTAAGATGGAGAGGTGCACTCAGGAAGAATTATGGGCCTGGTAAAAAATGCTGTGCGCACACAGGGGGGTGCAACACTCAAAGTATAGAGGGGAGAAAAAAAAGACATGGCATTGTGGCATTTTGTTTCTCTCACCACTTGCTGTCACAAGTGCAGGAGTAATTGAACAAGTGAGCGGCATTTGAAAGACAGTAAAAGAAAAGTTTCACTCAAGCATAGCTTTTAACAGATGTGGAATTCATTTGATTTCTACTTAAGTAGGAAGTCAGCACAAAGCATTCCCCATAAAAGGTCTACTTTTTTCCCCAGTGCTACCCCATGTGAATTCAGATCAGCAGGTAGCAGAGTCTGTTCCTCCTCCAAACCCCCCAACTCCAACCATCATTCACCACCCACAGCCATTTCTCCCCGCCAGGCTCTGAGTCAGAGACTTCACTCCACAGTCTACAAGCTCTCTCCAGGCTCTCCACGTCCCTGTGGAGATCTCATCCTCCACTTGGACCACATCCGGGCCACATCCAACCACACACAATAAACAGGTGGAGGCTGGCTGTGGACCATGGACCAGGGCTCTGGCTTTTCCAGGGTCAGCTATTTCTTGGGTATATCCTCTATGGGGGCACTGTGTACTTGTATTTAGACAAATTACAGGTAGTGGCTGTTCAGACATGCAGCACTGGTGGCCAATGCTGGGCCAAGCACAAATGAGAGTGGCTGCCTAAAAGCCGGCAGGCCAAGTGCAGTTTGGTGCACAATTATGTTTCTTTCAAGAAGTCTTGTATATTTTTAAAGTCAGATCTTTCTTTTCCAATGCATTTAAGGCTTGGGGGGAAAAAAGATGTGTTAGCAGTCAATAAGGTAGATTCTTCCGATATTCTCTTTATTTTCCTCTGCAGGGTCTGTCTGAGTTCAGACTGGCAACACAAAATGGACCTAGTGGGCCCAACAAAGAGCACCGCTCCGGGATAATAAATATTTCACAAGGCTATAATACCGCTGGATTGTTTCCCTGGGAAAAACACAGGGGAAGGAGGAGGCTGGAATTAATGAAAGCGAACGGGATATCAGATGACCTTCTCTTACAGCATCTGACACTATTACTTTAATATACCAATAAGTTAGGCCTCCCAGAGGCAGCCTACTTTGTCTGGCAAAATCATGGAACCCTGTCGTAGCACTTTCCCAAATTGATTAAGTCTTTAATTAGTTGTCCATAAAAAGTGGCTCCGCTCCG
Source organism: Setipinna tenuifilis (assembly GCA_030347295.1). NCBI lineage: Eukaryota > Metazoa > Chordata > Actinopteri > Clupeiformes > Engraulidae > Setipinna > Setipinna tenuifilis. Next base: position 24,250,280 of record CM059266.1, on the reverse strand, counting down.
GTGGGGGCCTGTTAACATTTAGGGAGTTCTGCCACAATGTTTATAAGGGAGTGCAGCCTGAATGTTTGTGATTTATTTACCAAACTGGTGTGTCAGAGGAATAGACAACCTTTAAAGGCAGGGGAATTGAAGCATGCTTCAGGCACTGTGTGCCGTTTCAACCCAGCCATTTCAAAATGAGTACCTTTGGGCCAGAAAAAGGTATCAGAGCTTTTTTCTCTATATTTTGAAGAGGAAGAAAAGAAGAGGGAAAAGTTCTCCCAGGTAACATGTTTCTGAGCAGTGAAAATGTCAGGGTTTGCTATATTATATTCAGAGTAGTGAAAATGTTTTATGAAAATGTCTCCTGTTTAAGAAAAAAAAAAGGCTTCATAAAACAACACCCTTGACTAGCTGTATAAAAGCAAGACATGTATTTTGTGGAGAGAGGTGTGACCCAAGGCCCTGATATCGTAGGGAGAATTAGACATCTTGTGCCACTTTATGCACTTCGAGAGGGAGAACGATAATCTTCTGATTGTTCGGATCTGACTATCTCCATGGTATCAAATTCACCCAAACTCATATCTCCCATCAATGAGACACCATCAATGAAAGAGCAGGTGACAAATGTAGTGGGAGATTGCATGATGAAATAATCTTGAAATGGTGAGATATTCCAGTGAAACGAAAAAATGTAGGCTATTCAAACGTACTGCAATTGCGATTCAGACCCTTTTTTAAGCTAGGAGAACCTTTCACTACCCTGTGTATTTTAATGGGTAGCGCGTAACACCGCCCCTTTATTGGTGACTGAGGAACAGAAGTAGGGGAACATTTTTTTTCACCATCTTTGCCTCAAGTTCATTCAATGTTGCATTGTAAAATGTACCAGTGGTCCTGTGCTTTGACTCTGCCTCAGTTTTGGCTCGTTCTAAGCCAATTTTGTACACATAATATGTGCTGGTGTTATGAAACACCATATCTTTATAAACATTGTATCTTGGGCATTGTGCCCTTACAACAAAAAACAATTTACAGGATTCCATTTAAGTCATATCACCACTCACAAGTTCACAGACTAGTGCTGCCCAGAAATTCTTATCTTTGGCTTTGCCTTCAGTTATATAATGTTTATAAAGATGTGGTGTTTCATTTGTTAAGATTTTTTTTATTCTCATTCCATAAAACATTCAATAATAATAATAACAATAACAATAATAACAATGTGGGTAAACACAGCTAACTTAAAAACCTCCACTGAGGGTGAAACAATCTGTGGTGAAACCACAGAAGATTACATGGGCCAGAACTAGGTTAGCCTATATTCTAATAAAGAAGCTACATAAACAAAAATAAACTAAATGGTTATTACAACAGAACGATGCAGTTGGCATGGCATGACAAAAAGTTAACCGGAATATTCAAAATGTTTTTTTTTTTTATAGTTTTTAGGAATCAATGTTTATTAAGTAAACACAGACATTACAATGACCTGCGTGTGAACAACAGAATATGCACTATTGACAAATAGATTCTAATACCCTTTTTTGTGGTGATATCAGGAAAGGCCATGAGACCAGAGGACATGAATTAAATGCGATAAGGAATCAACCAATCATTTTACTTCTACCGGGAAATGTGTAGCATATTTTTACAATATTGCATTGATAACGTTGTCCTAGCACAAAAAATGCTTGAATTGTAATCACAGCATATTTGAATAAATTATTTTTCCGTGATGACTTCACGAAAAGCCATCAGACCAGGTTGTCAGTGGAGTATTTTTTTCTACATCCTTTCAGCAAAGGGCAAGTTAAAAAATTAATAACCATTTGGCCACAGGACAGCTGTCTCTGTCATGAGGAATATGATATGCATGTCGCTGCCACAGACTACATTGTTTCTGACTAGCGAGCCAGTAGGTATTCACGTCTGCCAAAGACGTTACCTGCCACCTTGAGGATTACAGGAGATTACTGTGGTGAATGGTTTTAAGTCTGCCTCACAACAGTGCACACTTGCATCTCAGCATGCAAGGTCTGGGCCAGATTAGCTAACCCTTCTGCCTGGACTGGGAGCAAGCAGGGATATAGCATTCTTAGAAATGTGTTTGGGCCTGCTCCCTTTGTATTGGCTCCCTATGAAAGACTGAATGTTGTGTGGGCAACAGAATCGCAGTTTTTTTTCTCTCTCTCTCTCTCTCTTTTGTTCTTTTAAGTGCAGTGTTGAGCAAAAGCAGATGGTCGTGCACGATACTTTAAAGGTGAGTGCCCTCCGCTTTAAGCCTTTGTTTTACTGCTATCCGTCTGTGTTCTGCTGAAGAACGTGCTGAAGCACTCTCCACTTCAAGTGTTGACAGCACCTTCTGTTGTGCATGGAAAGCTTGAGTAGTCTTGCTCCAACAATATTTATCTGCCATCATAAACCACCGTTGTCCGTTTTTTAAAAAGCATGCTTTTTTTCCCCCATTTTTCTCACATTCTCTCAATGTCAACATCACAAGTAGTTGTAGTGGCTGGTATTTGCTGTCACATGTGCGCACTGTTATGGCCCACCCTCCCTCCCCTTAACGACCTCAATCCGCCGGCTTGAGACACAGTTTGAAGGTCACGCTAAGATGGCTCCGCATGGCCACTGGAAGCCAGCAGTAAGCCGGAGAGAGGAAAAGGGTGGTTGTGGAAGACGTGCGTGGATCACTATCATCGACAATGTGAGGCCTGCTGGTCTTAGAGAGCAAAGTGGTGACACTGACCCTCTTGCAGATGCCATCATCTCCTGTGAGTCTAGCAGCACTATGAAGGGTGGAGGCCACATTATACATCTCTATTTTACAAAAGCCCAACACCAATCAGTCCCATTGTTTAATCACGCCAGGGAAACCAGCCAAGGGCCACCTGCTTATATATATGGATGGCCTGCATACTTTATCGGGCTCTATTCATCAATCTTGTGATGAATAGAGAAAAGATGACGAATGAACAATACCACGTGTTTGAGTAACTCATGTCACTCCCCATCTAAAGCTATCACCGCAAGTGATGATTCAGGAGCATTATGATGAATAATGTCCCCATTACTGTGGGCCGTTCTCCCACCATGGCCATGGGGTATTCCCCTAAGGAAAAAAAAAACCCTCATACCATTCCCCCCCCCTGCTCCTTACAGTACACTGGCAGAAGTGCAGTTGGACAACAGGCAAGTCGATTCTCTTAACTCCAGGGAGCTCTAAAATGGAGATTGACATCTCTTACATTATTTATTTTTTTGCACTTCGCTATAAATAAATCCGGTGGCGACCGGCCGCGCAATGTGTACATTGCCATTCGTAAATGCATTACCCATCACAACAGCGGCCCTGCCCTGACACTGTGGCCCCTGTTGGCTAATCCAAGATGCTCTTTAAAGTAATCCATTCAAATAACTCTCCGATTCAATTAATTAAGAACCCAAATGGAACGAGGACCGACTCTTTAGTGCACTCCAGCTTTGCTGAGCGCCTTGCTGTCTTGACATGCTGTTGTGGGCAAAACAACTTTAATTAAACCAGGGGCCCTGTAACTTCAGGGCCATATTTAGGAGTCTGCTCTCAATGTGAATATTTTTTCCCCTCACCGGACCCTATTAGACTGGCGCATTGAAAAGTAGAGACACATGCCACATTTTCTGGTGTCCATATTTGCTTTGTTTTTTGTTTTGCAGCCACCTATTTTTGCTTAGGTGCTGCACAACAAAATGTGTGTGTGTGTGTGTGTGTGTGTGTGTGTGTGTGTGTGTGTGTGTGTGTGTGTGTGTGTGTGTGAGGGCTGAGGATGGCGTCAGACCGAACCGTGAAAACAAGATGGACCCTCCCCCCTCTCTCTGTTTGTCGATTACAGCACCGCACTTTCATTCCCCGCCGTGACAGGTGAAACAGATTACTCCGAGTGGAGGATGCGTGTGTTTGCCTTACTGTATGTGATAAAATCACCTCAAATAAATCACAAGGTCATGGACAGGCTCCAGTAACGTGCGTAAATACACTCCTCTTGTGCAGTCCTACTGTAGGGTCTTGGTTGTTGTTTAGAATGCTATAATAAAGGGGGGGGGGGTTAAAAAATAATCTGAAAAAGAGTCGAACAGAATCGCCAAGGCTACCGTGCAGAATAAAAGCAACAAACAAATACAAAATGTGCCAGTGTTCCCTAACAAACGTGAGTAACACATTCGTGTCAAGTTTAAAATAAACAAAACAAATACATTTAACAGCTTAACAAATAAGGCAAATCATTTTCAGATGCACATGTAGCTTTACTGATACTGTATATGTGTCTAGGCTTTTGAAAGCAAGTCAATAAGGATGAGCAGTCAAATTAAGCTGAGGCATACTGCACCATGTTTATCACATCTCCCATACAGATAATGACTGCACAGGATGGCTAATGAATCTGGTAGTGGAAGAGATCAATGTTTTTTCTCTTTCTCTTTCTCTCTCATTTGCTTGAAATAGAAATGATGACATTTAGCAAAAGCAACAGGTTGATTTGTGATGTAACACAACATTAGCCCTGGCAAGGATATATATATAGTGTATATAGGATATAGGCTATATCCTGTGAGAAGTCTGAAGATTTAACACTTTGATACAATGTAAAGTAGGTGTAAGCTGTACACTGCCTACTTTACATTGTAAAGACTTCTCCCATGGAAAGATATAATAAAAGTACAAAAAATGTTAGGGGTGTACTCACTTTTGTGACAAACTGTATATATATACTTAACTCACAGGCAAGAGAGAGAGAGATCATCAGGTCTGGTCTGGAAACGATAGCGCCTATGCAAAATCTCAGTATGCTTAGTCTTCTTAAGCCTGCATGATTTGGGGTGGAAGTAATACGCTTTTAACTGAAAATCATTTGTGATAATGTTCAGCTGTCCGTTTTTCTCAGGTACACTCTGTGATGATGAAGCCAGCCTAATATTCCAAAAGATGATCAGGACTACAGACAAACAGCACATACACGAGCAAATAAATCTTGATTGTTGTGGTACAGTGATTAGAGGAAATGACTGTTGGAAATATCAGGCTCTAAAATTGAAACAGCACAGCACAGAGAATGTTAATGCCCTTAGTGCCATTTTGTGTTGTGATGCTTGTAAAAAATAATGTTTTAGAGGCTTGCAGCTGAGTCTTGTGAGGCAATGTGGTTTTGGTAGGTTTTCTTTTAACCCTTCACTGAGGTCTAGAGGTAGAACTCTTGGTGTTAGACATAAAAAAAACTGCCATGTATGTATTCTGCCTGTGCACTTAGCAAAGGTAATTTCACTATTTAGCTGATCTACCTGCCTGATGATTTGTGTGCCTATATATCTATTAGTATCAGCTAGTGAAAAAAATGGCTGGATGAAATACATCTTTTTTCAGGATTTTTTTTACTTTCTGGAGCCAGGATCTAAACCTCTGTTTACCACTGATTGAGATTACAGACTGCCAGAGGAGGGGTGAGGGCCGAGGTCAGTGATTTCGGTTGGCTCTGCCTTTCAGCAGCCTTTGTGTGTCTGCAGTCTCACAGTGTGTCAGCTGTCAGCCCCTGATGCTTCACAGATAGCATGGAGGCACAGACACAAGGTGTGCACATTCTTCAGAAAGCCTGTTTGTGTCACAAACCGAGTAATGTGGGTTTTACATGGCCCGATGCTTAAAGAGTGTTTCTTTCTTGTAAAAACTAAAAACTGCATAATTGACTAACTAAAGAAAGAAAGAAAGAAAGAAAGAAAATGCAATGTACAGGTATAAAGGAGAGTAATATGATCATTTGCCTTTTTCAATTGCTGTGTGCTTTTTGAGTGTTATACATATTTTGAAAAGTTAATTCTATGACCATTTGCAATTTAGATCCCAATGAAGAATTCTTAACTTCCCTGTTATCATATCAGAGCATGGTACACGATGGACTTTTAAGGTGTGGGTCCTGTTTAAAAACTAGGCTACCATTACACTATAGATATCAAGCAAATTACGGCCATGTTGTTAAAAATCTATTCATTATTAATACAGATGCAGGTTTGTTTTCAGCCCATGCTCTAGATACAATCCATACACCTTTTCCTCTTTCCACACGAAACTTTGCCACAGCACACTTAATATATAAATATAAACTGTAATATGTAATAAAATAAAATAAACTTCCAACTTACATGGCTTCTTCTGGAGATGTATTGTTAATATTATTTAATGTGTAACCCATATTTCTATTTTTTTAAAAGGCAAATAGATCTTTAATGCAGATTTTATGCAGACTTCTTAAACAATTTTAAACAGAGTTTTACCAACAGCCTATGGATATTAAACACAATATGAAAGCTCAGTAATATTCTGCAGTAGTATTTACTATTTAGGCAGATGTCCAATGTGTAAGCTACTGGATTGCAGTATATATAGTAAGGTACTTGGGTAGGGTGCTTGGGTAGTCTGGCAAACTCAGACATAGCAGGGTTTTAGCTACTCAGCAATGGTAGCTGTTACCTAGCCAGATATATAATTGTACATTTTCAAATACTAATGCTACTATTGTTATTTTTATGTTTGGGGTGTTCAGCAAAAAGTACTGTTAATACAAAGAGAGAGAGTTGAGAACAATTACACATACTAAACTGTATGTCAAGATTGCTCACACCTATATCTTGTTATTTCTACTAAAAACAGTAAATGTTCTGCTTCCTCCACAGCAATTACTACTTTTAGATGGCATCGCCTCATTAACGGTGCTCTCTGGTATGAGTCATAGAAAATGAATAAAACAACAACATGTGCATCCTCTACCTGCAGAACACTTTCATACGGTGCCCTGTGCCATCAGCAGCTCCTCTGGAAGTGACAAAACAGAGTGGGAGATCCTGGGTTCAGACAGTGCAAATCTCTGCATTGTATTCCTTCTGACACTTGACACAGGTGTTTTCCCTATTTAACTGACCTATCTGTCGGGTAATTTGTGTGCTCATTAAGATCAGCTGGTTCAAAAATGGTTGGCTTAAATATGTGGCAGGGCTTTTATCTTCCTTAAGCCAGGATCTTTTAACATACATCTCTGACACATTTTATACTGTTCATACTTAACTTCTCGAAAAACAGACAAACGTGCAAAACTTGGTAACTGAACTGAATCCAAGGGCACTGCAAAAAAAAACTACTCTGCATCTTATCCCTCTGCACTCACTGTAGTTGCTGCGTAGGATAGCAAAGTTGCATCAGCCAAAGAGACACGGCGTGTGCAAGCTCAGACGGAGTGGGCAGATGTGAGTCGGCAGTCGACACATGTGTCCACCGTGTTCAAAAGTCCCCTCAGAGCAAACACTGCCAACGCAAAATGCCTGGCAAGACGTTCAGATCCGTTTAATTAAATGAGTAAAGTTGAAGCCAGTAACTCACTTTTGATGTGCACCAACATCAAAAATGCTTGAAGTCTTTCTGATATGCTACTTAATTTTGACTTTTTCCTGGAAACATCAAAAGATAATCTCTGTCTTTTTGGAATTAAAATTTGGAATTATTGTCTCGCTCTGTGTCAGTATGGAGGCTTGTTGAGAACATTGACAGACAATGTTGTTAGGATTTTTTTCTGTTGCTTGAGATGATTATCCTTTGACAGGTGGAAATTATTAAAACATTAAAAGAAAACCTGTGTAATGCTATTCACTGTGTCCACAGTATTAAATATGAATGCCTTTTGCTTTTCATATTTCGCCCAGACTGTTCTTATTTCCAGTGCATAGTGATTGTAGTGTAGATGAGGTGCAGGGTGCTGTCACACTGCCTGTATCATACAAACACAGAAAGTCAGAACATCTCTAATTGTTTGTGATATTATCTGATGCGTAACAATACAACACAAGCAAATACACAAGACCTAACTAGGGTGCTGCAGACATTTCTGACCCCCATGCACTCTTAACACAGCCATGGTACATTAAAGATTCAGATGGAACCACTTTCCATGCATACTGCATTGACTAAAGGTGCTATGTGTTAACAGACTGCCCGGGCTTGTTGAAATACTCCATCCCCAGGTACTGAGGTGCAGGAACACAGCGGAGATCAGAGGCTCTATCCTGAGGACTGACTTGAAAGCTGGACTTCATCCTCTGCCCAAGAGTCTTCTTGATCTTTCTACTCATCGACTCTGTGAACTTGTTTAGGTTCCCCTCAAGTTCACTCAGGGTTTGAGTTGTTAAACGTTTGTGTGTAAAAAAGAAAAAGTACAAGCAATGTGTTTTATGAAGCCCAAAACACATTTTTTAAAGGGGTTTGTACAACATAAATGTTCTATTTCACACCTCTGAAGAGAACTTTAGGTTTTAAGCAAAAATGGTTATTTGGCTATTGTAGCTGCAAGAAGGAGTACATCACAAAGTAAAAGAATAATGTACAGTAATTTACCCAGCCATGCCATTTGGGATTTGTTAGCAAAATTTAAGGAATGAATTGGAGCAATTGAAAGTGTCAGACAATGACAAAACATGCACTCGCAACTCTGCATTTCTAATTGTGTGGGTCAATCTATGATACTGCGGCACACACTGTCGGGAAAGGCAGTTTGTCAGGTACACTGTGAAAAATAATGGGGCCAGAACACCTTTTTCACTCCTTTAAAGAAATGTCAAGGCAACAGTTATTTAAAGAACCATTTGACGCCAATACGACATAACATAGCCCATTATGATCAGAGGCTCTAAAAGAACCCTTTCAGTGTGAAGTACCTTTCACATACACACTAAAAAATAAAGGTTCTTTAAATCTCTGGATAGTTCCATGGAGAGTGAAGGTTCTTCTATGGCATTGATGAATCGGTTCTGGCTCTGTTATTTTTTAGAGGGTATATTGGCTGTAATTCTATTTCACACAGGGTTGACAAGGTCCATACTTTTTCATATATGCAGGACACACTAATTAACATCATACACTGATTTCAGGGGATTGCAGGTTTCCCTAAAGCAACTGACTGCACTCATGTGTGACTTGTTCCCCCCTCAAACATCGAGCATATGTACAGGGATCACAAGCACACCTATTCTTTATACATGCAGATGGTTTGTGACTCCCAAGGTGTCATAACCAATGTTGCTGCCAAATTCCCTGGATCGGTACATAATTCTTTCAGTCTGAGGAACAATGCTCTTCTAACAATTTGTGAGATGGTAAATGTGAGATGGCTGGCTTTTAGGTGAGTTGAATCTCAGGTTTTTATTTGTAAAATTGCAAAGACAGTTGTACCTGCTACTCAACATCAGTGAGTGGCTGCTCTTACATCAGACCCCCACCAGTTAGCAGTTTTTTTTAATTAAACTATTAAACTAATTTTTCTTTTGTTCTGTGTATTATGTATTACCATCCTGTAATTATTTCACTAATTGTTATTTTTCATTTAGCAAAGGCATTTACCTTGTATTTTATAAAAATTATATGCCTTTGCATTTTGCAATGATACAATAAATTGTCCCAATTTACAAATACAAATGTTACAGAACTACATGTGTAACAATTAAATCATTATTTTCCGCAGTGTAACTTCTCTTAATCATTAAAACTTTAGATTGACAATGACCTCCTGAAAAATGAAAAATATACCTATTCACTAAACCAGCTGATTCTCATAAATGATGCTGCTAATCTACCATCTTAACTTACCCCTGCTTAAGAGTTTAAGCTCTCTGGTCAGAACTCTCATCTCTGGTAGACTCCATCAGTGTCTGGACACACCCTGTGAGGAAACAAACACACACAAGCACAAATCCATTAACAGATAGCACCGACGGCTCTTGTGTTATTGTGTAATGTGATGACAGTGTAAAACATTTATTAGCTTGACTATAAATCTACAAAGCCTTAAGATGCTACCAGGCAATCAACACCAAATGCGATGATGGGAATTTTAATGTCGGCCTGAGTGGTTATGATGTTGCCATAAGGAATGGAAGTAAAAAGGCAAGCTTGAAACAGCATACTGTAAAAATCAGGGGGGAAAAAAAACAAATTGCACTACCATTCAGTTAAAAGCAATAACCAACTTTCTCTGCCTGCTCTAATGTGATGTAGAAGCCAACATTCCTTGATAACAAACGCAGTCCTGCCGCCCACTGATATCAAAAAGACGTTATACTCCTGAAATTATTCATTTCTCCTGCACAAATATTCAGTGTGGTGGAGCCCATGACAGACAATCAATTTCACCGCATCAGGGATGGGCGGAACCACAAAGAGACGCTGTCACAGCCTGCAAATGGCATTGTATTATTTCATAGGCCAGTTTATTTTCATGAAAGAATTCATTTACATGAATTCGGTCCATCAGTCTGTAGCGGATATGAGAGAAGGGCTGAGGGAGAAAGTGTGTGTGTGTGTGCGTGTGTGCGTGTGTGTGTGTGTAAAAAGAGAGAGAGAGAGAAAGAGAGATAGAAAGAGGTGAGGAGGACAGAGTAATTATAGGTAACACAGCTCTTCCTAACCTCAGCTGTGAGAGGGGTCAGGGGAGGCCACCTTTTGGTTTGGCTCCTTTAAAAGACAAGGCCGCCATGATAGGAAGTACAGACGACCTTGCCGATACTTAATTAGAATGGATTTATGGGTACTACCAATCCATACAGGTATGTGTCATGTATTTTTTCCCTCGCCAAGCTTGAGGGTTTTCATCAGGTTCATCTGTCAAGTCAAACAATTCATTTTCCTTGTAAAAGCCTCCAGGGTTTTGCTCCATCTTGCATTAAAAGTCGGATAAGCCAAGATAAGAAACTGAGACAAGGCATTCCTGAAGTCAGAGGAGTATGATGACATGTGCATGAAGGGATCTTAAAAGTGTTGTGGAAGAGGGGTACAGTCACAGCCTCGAAATAAAATCCTTTCCTGATTCACCAGTCATTTTGTTTCCTGTTCAGCTGAAAAAATGTGACATGGGAACCCAAGGGAATGTTCCAAGAATGACAATTATTCAGCTAACTAGTAGTTAAATCTGTCTATTTTCTGTCTAAGTTCATTTTCAATGCGATTTATCACTTAACCCTGATCAATTCGTTCTACTGAATTATCCATTATTTGTAGCACATAGTACATAGAAGACTAGATATGACATTTAAGACATGCTTATGCAAGGCTCTAACATGAGCACACATGGGGCATGACCATCAAACAGCCTTTGCTTCTGCTTTCACAGGTCAGCGGAAGCGTGGTAGACCTTTGGGTTATTGATGGGGGAATAAAATAATTACACGAATGAAATCATCAGTTTATAGATCTAAACAGCAATTACAAACATCAACAGACCCCGCCTGAAGCAGCCCATGCCAATAAACAGCCCAAGCAATCCCATGATGACCACCTTGAGGTTGGTTGAGCCAATAATTAGTAGAACATCTCCCTCTACTTACGTAACTAACCTAACAATACGTTTATGTTCAAACAAGACAGTTGGTTGGCAAACTGACAGAATGGTGCTAGAAATGGCAATGTAATCGAGAGCCAAGTATGTTTAGTATGCATCAGGAGTTAAGAAAGGCTACTGCTTCTGTTTGTACAACACCCTGTGGTGGACACTGTATCTATTAAAAAAGCTTGGGCCCTGACAGATAAATACTGCAGCAGTACATGCATAACAATTTCCAAAGGATTCACATTTAAATTCTCATCAGACTGATACCAATTCTTCAGTTTCTAGTGAACTGTGTATTATTTAATGTATATGCAAAATAAATATCCAAAACACCGCAGCATCCTCCGTCACATAACAACAACATCCCCCACCCCCACCCCACCTCAAAAAAGAAAAAAAAAAAAGAAAATGTTGTTTTCCCAGGCATGGCTTAACACACAGCCAGAATTTCAATAAAGCAGAGGAACCACGGATTTTGCTGTTTAATTAGCTGGTGAGCGCACCATTTGCATGTGAGTGAAAGAGGCGATAGTCAGAGCGCCTTCGGCAGCTGCCGTACTGCGAGAGCCTGTGAAACGCCGAGCGCCGAAGAACCCAGAGCCTCCCGACGAGGCTCCCTAAGTCCGGGGTGCTATTCTTTTAATTACTCATCATAATGACTCCATTTAGCCGTTCAATGACCCATTTAATGGCGCTGAACAGGCATGGGAAGAAGCCACGTCCTTGGCAGGGTCGCTCCTGCAGCTGTCCCCGGCCCACGCCCACGCCCACCCCACCCCACCCCTAACACCCCCACCCCACCACCCCACCAACCCCCACTCCCCCCAACCAAAAAACAGTCGGGAAGTTTCTCGTCTCTTGCGAAGAGAATGAGAGGTGCGGCATAGTGTAGTTCGAAAAGATCACATCCTGTAAACAACTTTTTTTGGGGGAAATTAACACAAAAGCACAACATGAAATTGAGGTCAGAGGCATGTTGTTTCTATCTGCATCATTTACTCTGGGTAAAAAAAAAAAAACATAACGTAAGATAAGAACATAATTAAGAGAAAGGGGGCCTCAGGAGGTTTTATTCGAATTAAACAGAGGAAAGACAATTAGCCTTTCTTACTCATGTTTGCCAAATTAAAAGAGATGTGCTCAGAAATACCACCCCTCTCCCCCCCCCCTTCCCCCCTGCTTATTTTACAGACGTCTTAAGAGAAGACTGGCCTTGCTCCAAGAGTTCACTACCCTGTCTCTCATGCATCTTTGTCGGATTAAAAGCCTGCTTTGTGCAGTTGGCTCTGAGAGGCTTCTGACCCACATGTGATGCAAGAGTGTAGGCAGGTGGAGAGAGAGAAGGGGTGCGTGGAGGGGAATGGATGGGGGATGGGGGTTGGAGTGAGTGTGTGTGTGTTGTGTTTGTGCATGTGCATGTGCATGCATGCGTGTGTGTGTGTGTGTGTGTGTGTGTGTGTGTGTGTGTGTGTGTGTGTGTGTGTGTGTGAGGGGTTGAGGGTTGAGTGGAAGATGGGTAGGGTAGGGTTGGGTTGTGTTGGGTGGTGTTAGGGGGTGTGTTGGCACAGAGGAAAGGCAGAGTGGCCCTATGGTGGTGAGGGGAGGGGAGGGGCACATGACTGGTACACTGGCCAGAAGCGTGCCGAGGCCCTGTCTCGCTCGTCTCCCCTTGGCTTAGATTGACTGACTCCGCGTAGCTGTTGACATGTGCTGGGAGCAAGGGAGGGTGTGTGTGTGTGTTTGTCTGTGTGTGTGTGGGGGGGGGGGGGGGGGGGTGGGGGGCGGGGGGTGAAGTGATGGGGTGGGTGTGGGGGTAACACACACATGGGCACAAGGACCAAAAATAACCCACCGACTGTGGCTCAACGCAGCAGTCAGCAGCAGTTTTGAAAAAGTGTGTGTGTGCGTGTGCGTGTGGGTGTGTGTTTGTACGTGTGTGTAGCCATGTGTGTGTGTATTAGGTAGGGCACCACTGTGCCTGTCCTTTGAGACACAAAAAGTCATTTGAAGCATCACTGAGAAATGGTACAGAATGCCTCTTCTGTTTCACACACACACACACACGAGAGAGAGAGAGAGAGAGAGAGCTGGAGGCATAGGGCTTTGCATTGATCTGTGAATTAATATTGATAAGATGATGTAAATGCGTAGCACTCTTTGCCAGATAAGAAACAAATAGTCCTTTGCGATATCTGAGGAAAGCTGTGTATGAAGCTGTGTAATTACAATGATTTCTGCCAGCAGCATGGAGCTTCTTTCCTCCTTCTCCACATTGATCTGCTTAGTCTTTCTCTTCCTCCTCCCATAGCTTCACCCTCAGGAAAACAAAGGCTTCCAAGTCTCCACTCCCGCACTAAGTAATGTAGAATATACAAATGTCTCTTTTTTCGTACTTTGCCATAATTTTTTGACCCATTTTTTTTTTAAATCTCAGAGTACACACACAGAGACAAGCAAAACAAGCAATATCCGTTTCCTGGCTATGGTTAGGCTAATTAAAGAATACCAGAGAAATTAAATAATGAAAGACAACATGATTATGTCATGGTTTAAGGGGCTGTCGTTGAGATGCGTTTTGATGTACTTTAATTTGACCATGTTGCTTTGGCAGCAGTTTGCCATATGGAAGAGAATGTAACTAAAGAGAGATGAGATCATCCACTCCACAGGCACCATCATCAGCATGCCCTTGCCTGTGGTGTGTTTGTTTGAAATGCGTATAAAATAAATCCCCTTTCTCTCTTCCTCTCTCTCTTCTCTCTCCTCTCCTTCTCTCCCTCTCTCTCTCTGTCTCTCTCTCTCTCTGTGCCTTTCTCTCTCTCTCTGCTGCCCCCCTTCCCAACAGGCCCACCTGACTGGTGGCTATATTCACAGTAAAAAAAAATGACAAAATATTATTGTCAGAGGCTGTGCAACCTTCTATGCAGAGCGCCTCCAAGTGCTAGCATATGCACGGCACAGGCACATGGAAGGAGGCAAATAACAAGCAGGCGGCAAAGCGCGACGTGTTTGATCTGTTATGAAAATGATGAAGCTTACTGATGAAGGAGACGCGATTTGCATTGGCTTAAACCGTGGCTTTGGCGTATTGTGTGTGCCTTACGGAATGCCATTTTGTCGAGAGCCAATTGACAGGCCTATTGCAGTGCCACTGCCACTCTCTGTCAAAGCCCTCTTTGTGCGCAAGGGGAAGGCTGACAAGGCGCAACAACAGAAAAGAGAAAACAATGTCATTGAGGCTGTGTTGACTTTTAACAATCACTCACTGGGCCTTAGAAGTGGAAATTCAACATTTGCCAATTACACATTACATACCGGGAGCCTCTAATAAGGGCAAACCTCAAATACAGGGACCACAAAGACCAGATGGTAATTACTTTACCGAACCTCAAGCATCACACAGAGTGCTGGTGTGTTTGATAAAAGCACAGCTCATATGTGTATAAAGAAAACAGCGTTTGGGAACAGCCTGGGAACTGGAAAAAAAAGCAGTGTATTAATTCTTCAATGAGTGTACCTCCTCAGGTGTTACAGTGTGTGTGTGTGTGTGTTTTTGATAGTCAAATGCAAGTGGGAAGCAGACTCATTTTTTGCAGAGGGGCATTTAGTATGGGTATATCTGTGATGGGGTGCAGTGCTGCTGATCACCTGCTTTCCGAAGGCAGGCATGTGTTGATTAGAGGGCAGTCTGTCTATGGGAGAAATTCAAAATTGAAATTTAAAACGAACTTTGGGTATGTTAAAATATGATAATGAGTTGGTATGTTTGCTGACGAGCAAAACTACACTAGCCTGTTGCAAACTTCCAAACTTTGTTATTTTTATTGTTTTTCTCGAAAAGGCTCACCAT
Organism: Setipinna tenuifilis; assembly: GCA_030347295.1. NCBI lineage: Eukaryota > Metazoa > Chordata > Actinopteri > Clupeiformes > Engraulidae > Setipinna > Setipinna tenuifilis. The sequence goes on along the minus strand of CM059266.1, from coordinate 24,235,052 downwards.
GCTAGTGATCAGGGTGCGGAGGAAGCTTGAAGACATTGCTATTTTTAAACCATTAAAAAGCTCAAAATAACTCCACACTTCCCTGGTAGTATAATAAGGGCCCTGACATTTAAAACTATGCACTGGGAACTTTGTGTACAGATCATTTATTACGTTTTACAGGTAGTGCCTTGCTGTAGTTTCTAGTCCACTGTCCGGTTCCACTGTTTCTTTCTTTTCTGGTACTGGTACTCATGTCTATTGTGTAGTCGAGGTGCAGCCTCCCTGGTGCCTGTGTGCATAGTGTCTGACCGTGTGTGTATTGGGCGGGACATTGAATGGGCACTGAATGTGAGTGGCGGCTGTGTCCGTCAGAGGCGAGCTCATATATGTGGGGTCTTTCTGTTGTCTTGCTTTGTGTTTAATTTTGTTTCAAATATGAACTGTGAACCCCTGAAGTGTTAGTAAATATTCTTAACTGCTGAACATACATCTCTGGCCTGTGAGTGTGACAAACTTGTGTTGCTCTATATTAATCTTCAGGTTTGTTATTGCCTTACTAGTTAACTGTGCCAACATTCTAGGCCCTGCTACTCATTGCAACTTGCAAACCTGGGTGGGTTAAATGATGCGCTCCACAGACGTTCACACCTTCCAGGTGTTTCCTAATGTGCTAGGGATTAGTGTAAACTTCATGAGAACAGAGCAGAGACTACCTGAGCCTGAGACTGCTGCGAATGCAGACACCTTTGGGAATGCGGAGCTGCAGAGGAGAGAACAAGCACAGGAACCCGAAAGGCTTTGGAGCTATGAATGCAACACAGTGATGAAATGAAGGCGTGATCGAGATCGTGTGTCTCTGGAAACAGATTGTTCAGGGGCTTGATGCAACTGCAGCCTCCTGACAGTTCCCCCAACACATTCTTTTGGGCTGTTTTAACACGAAGGAGTGATGCGATTCTATTTTAACACACTTTTTTTTTTTACCCACGGATGAATTTAATCACTCCTCAGGGATGGAGGATAAACGGGCGGTCGGCTTTCCGCCGACGGTCCAATCAGACCTCTTTGATTGAGCATCAGGAACCACATCGGGGACAATTCAGCACAGGCCCCATTTAGAGTGACAGGGGCTAAAGCAAGCAATTTGTATGTGACACAGTGATTAAGCAGCTATGGGAAATATTTAGACCATGTAATTAATCACATTTAAATAACAAAGCAATATAGAGATGCATGTGCACTGCGCCTGTTAGGTAGAGCAATATTAAACTCTCAACTCACTAAGTGAACGACAAGAAAAGTGACAAGAAATATCTAGAGGAAGAGTCTATTATTCTGTTAAGTTTTTGAGCGCTGTGCTTCGTCTGAAAGATAGGCATGGAAACAGTAAGAGGATCTTTGAGTAAACTTTATTTCACATCTGACTGACTCCATTTTTCAGAGAGACCTGGGTGTAAAGGTGCAAAGAGCAACACAGTTTATCCCCCCAAAGGAAAGACATAGAGAGATTGATAGAGAGCGATAGAGAGGGAGAGGAAGAGAGAGATAGAGCAAGAAAGAGAGAGGAAGGGAGAGAGAGAGTGAAGAGGGGAGAGAGGGAGTACTTATTGCTAGACCTGCAAGCCACCCTGAGCAACTCAACACAGAGCAAAAAAATAGCCAAATATCAGATAGAGAATAGTCACCACACTTCCACAAAGACATACAAAATAACTGACAATCTACATGTAGGTTGTTTCCCAACCTCTCCTTTTTAAATAACACATTTAATGGAGCTCTAAGGACACATGCTCTGAAAAAATATCTACATATATAACTATTTTAATTATCTTAAGCTTTTCATTTGAGCAGCAAAACCACAGGACTTGTCCACTCTGATAAAGCTGCTTACTAAAGACCTCCTTATAGAGGCACACAGCAGTGGTCTGTTCCCTCTCAGCATTTGCAGTTTAACGAGCTAGAAGATGGCATCTCTCGTGCTCTCTGCTGTTTTACTTCTCCTCAAGCTACCGAGAGGCCTCCTCCACATATATTTCCCAAAACAGACACTCAAGCCCATCTTAGCATGTGTTACCGTATCAAAAAATACATTAGCATGAATGTAATACTCACTAATGTTCTCATTCCATCTCTACGAAGGCACTGGCAGCTCCTAGAAATGATATCCCATTACATGGAGTCACGGCGTATACCTGTCAACATTAGCAATGTCACCGAGGGTGTTACAGTACCTAACAGCTCCACACTTAACTTCTGCCCTGTAAAAGCACAGTCTGCAGTTTTTTCCCCTCCGTGCGAGGGCTGGCTGTCACGAGGCTGGGGGACTCATATTCTTTTGTTACAGGGTCTTAAATGGGTTCCTGTGAGTGGCAGAGAACATGGTGGTCTCATCTTGTGGAAGAGTGAGCGGTAAGGCTGCGGAATACAGATGTAGCGAGGCTGTAGCATGCACCATTTTTGGCTCCGGGGGGAAACCTACGCTGCCTTTTGTGCTATAAAGATGCCATACACAGTAGGGGAGAGGAGTTGCATTCTAATGGTTTTACATGGGCAAGAATGTCCTTGCATACAGAGAGCATTCTGACAATGAAAACGCATGCACTCTGCTGCCATTACTGAGTCGAGCAGCTTCTTCAGCAACACACTCGCTCGCTAATACGGCACAAACTAAAAGCCGCCACAACTTTTGTCGGAAATCAGTGGAGGGTCTTCAAAAGTGAGTGAAGTGGACAGTGATGAGCTATTATACAAGATATGTAGGGTGGAAAAAATGAAGCCAGCCATAACACTAGGGAAGGGTGTTTATTTTTACCCCCTTACTCTGTGATCTTCAGCGCTTCAAGCATCCACTCTCCCCATGAGAAGTACCTATGGACCAGTGAACTGGATTGTTCGCCTACAGTCCAAGACTGTGTCTGAAGCTCACACAGAAACTACCACCCTTGAGGTGCGTAATGGAAGAGAGAAGGCCATCTGCTGAATGAGTGAAAGCCCACTCTCCACTATATATACAGTATATACATTCATTCATTCATTTATTTATTTATTAAGTGTAGGCTGAAGAGACAACATACTGTATGGTTTAACACAGAACTACACAAAGGTCAAAGGTCTTATGTAAGTGGGCGAAAAATAAAGAAACACAACTTGAGAGGCACTGTAATGCATTAAGGCATGATATATCTTAAAACGAAAGCAAGCAGTCAGTAGGAGTAGGATTGCGTAGGATTGCGTTTTAAGATGTAAAGTGTTGTCTCTCTCTCTCTATCACACACACACACACACACACACACACACACACACACACACACACATTCATGCATTTTTATATACATTATTATTGCTAAACTTAATAGTGGGTGTATGACACTTCACTTCAAGGTACTAGTGATATGATTGCATGGCACCGACATCAGCCCTATCATACAAATAAATGTTTAAAGTTTTGTGCTTCAAGATCTTCAAGTGTTGTCACGCGCATACACACACACACACATTCATACATTTTTATATACCTTATTATCTGTGACACTTCACTTTCAAGGCGCTACTGATATGATTACATGGCACCTACATCCCTACAGCCCTACAGTACCTGACAAAAGACACGCCTTACACAATGTTTATCTCTGCCCTTCAGTGTTTTCAGACACTGTCCCATTTTATGCAACATGCATTAGTACACCACCCAAAACAAGGAAGACTAACCTACCAGCCTGAAACACGCTTTCAACATTTGTTCATAAATTATTAAACGGCCGAGGGGGCAGATCATTTATGGTGAGCTTGAGCTGTGAGTATTTTTAGATCACAACAACTCTTGATGTTCTGTTGCTTTGCTATTAATTAAACATGGGTGTGTATGATATTATTTCATTCATTGTGCAACACAGAGGACTTTGTTGCTCCATGGCCTCTCCCCTAAGGTTGTGTAAGTGGGAAGTGTGCAACACTTCAGAGTCTAATCAGGAGAAAGAGAGAGAGAAAGAAAGAGAGAGAAAGAGATAGATATAGATAGAGAGAGAGAGAGAAAAAAAAGAGAGAGAAGAGTGAGAGTGGGAGTAAAAGTGAACCTAATTATCCTCCTTTCTCACGGGGCAAAGTTTTGCTGGCAGTCTGTGTTCCTCACTCTGTAGCTCTCTGGCTCAGTGTGAGGGCCTCTGTGCTGAAACTGTATTGAAACAGCAACGACCTCTGACAACCTTAAGCTACTCTGGCAGCTTTAGTGCAATCAGCGCTCGCTCCAAGGTGTCCAGCAATGATGCTACTGTCAGCTACTGCAATATTTTCTACACCCCGCAGTTTGTTTATGCCTGTGTACGTGTGGTCTGTGTGTGTGTGTGTGTGTGTGTGTGTCTGTCTGTGTGCGTGCGTGTGTTCGTGTCTACCTGTCTGTCTGTGTTGGGACGTGTCTGCAGATATAAAAAAGGAATCCAGCTGGATAATAACACAAACTTGTGAGAGCGCACACATAAACAAATCACCTAGAGGTAGACATTGAGGAGCTGAATGTCCAGGGTGCACCTTTTTTTAAAATGTAAGCTGCGAATGATCAGACAGCATGATAATCTGCTGTCAAGCCCCGAAAGTAAGCTTTCCCCCCATTTACACTCAATCATGTTGGACTTGTGTGAATAGAGGGGGAATGCATATATCCATTATGGTTATACATTAGGCTAGAGTGAAAGCCAGACAGTGTATTTGAGCAGACAATGAGCGTGATCAGTGAAATTCCCACTGAATGACAGTGCTGACTCCCCATACCTCTTCTCAGCTACTAATTCTCTCCTTTCGATAACATCTCACACTTTCGTGTAACACTTTGCAAATGAGGGAGGAATGCTCACAATTAACCACTTTAATGTTTTATACAAAAAGAGGCCTCGCCCTCCCCAATGAATTAGTGCAGATGATTTTAATAACATGACAAGGCTTAACAAAAGGTCCCGCACTGACAGAGAGCTGAAATGGCTATAGTGGCGCAGCCACCACCAACCGACCAATCAACCGCTGCTGCAAAGGGCGGTTGAAGGGTGGTGGTGGGGTGGGGGTGGGGGTGGGGGATGGGGGGGGTAGTCTCAGCAGCCTTGAAAATCTGCTGCCATCTTTCATATATTATTCATATATCGCTGATAAACTTTAATGAATTATTCATTCATCTCAATCAGCTGCGATAATGAAAAAACACACCGAAATTTGCTACCGAAGCGTTTCACGCCAAGACAAGTGAAAGTACACATGTAGCGACACAATCCCGATTGACATAGCAAAATATTTTTAGGGAGGTGTCAGTTGATGGGGAGCCCCGGGCGAACAGTGCCCGACAGGGCACCCGAGGAGGTGGCATGGCTCCGAGCAGTGGGGTGGAGAGAGTGGAGCAATCGGGGACTCAGGCTTAGGGCTCAGGATCCTACCACCTGCCCTGCATGCTGACATCCTCCTGTCAGAGGGGCCTAATGCCTCAGCAAATGATAGGACGCGGTCCAAATCCATAAACAAAACAAATGCTGGCTGCAAAGTAAGAGCATTAATTGGCTTGCTTGCACAGCATGGCGGTGGGCATTCAAGGTGAACAGAAGAGTAGGTACATAAAACCATTGGTACACACACACATACCTACATACATACATACATACATACATACATACATACATACATACATACATACATACATATATATATATGTACGTACATACATATGTACATACAATATTGTGCAAAAGTTTTAGGCAGGTGTGAAAAATGTTGTAAACTAAAAATGCTTTCAAAAATCCAAATAATTTATTTTTTTATCAATTAACAACATACAAAGTGAGCAAACAAAAGAAAAATCTAAATCACATCAATATTTGGTGTTAATCATTTGTCTTCAAACTAACATCAATTCTTATAGGTACACTTGCAAGAAGTCGACCGTAGACGCAGTGGTCAGCCAAGGCAACTTAGAGCAGCAGAGGAAAAACACATCAAGCTTACTTCCCTTCGAAATCAGAAAGTTGTCCAGGAATGCCATCAGCTCAGATTGGGCAGAAACCAGTGGGACCCAGGTCCACCCATCTACTGTCCTGGCCAGAAGTGGTCTTCATGGAAGAGTTGTGGACAAAAAGCCATACCTCCGACATGGAAACAAGGCCAAGCAACTCAACTATGCACAAAAACATAGAAACTGGGGTGCAGAGAAATGGAAGTGCCTTGGGCTGATGAGTCAAAATCTGAAATATTTGGGTGAAGCAGAAGGCCGTTTGTTCGCCCAAGGGCTGGACAGAAGTACAATAATGAGTGTCTGCAGGCAACCGTGAAGTACGGTGGAAGTTCCTTGCAAGTTTGGGGCTACACCAGAATTAATGGTGTCCTCAATGCTGAGAAATACAGACAGATACTCATTTATCATGCCATACCATCAAGGATGCGTATGATCGGCCCCAAATTTATTCTGCAGCAGGTCAGCGATCCCAAACATATAGCCAGGGTCATTAAGAACTATCTTCAGCATAAAGAAGAAAAAGAAGTCCTGGAAGTGATGGCATGGCCCCCACAGAGCCTTAATCTCAACATCGAGTGTGTCTGGGATTACGTAAAGAAACAGAAGGATTTGAGGAAGCCTATATCCAGAGAAGAACTATTGTTGGTTCTCCAAGATGTTTGGAACAACCTACCTTCAAAACCTGTGTGCAAGTGTAGCTAGAAGAATTGATACTAGCTTGAAGGCAAAGGGTCATCGCATCAAATATCGATTTGATTTAGATTTATTTTCTGTTCATTCACCGCATTTTGTTAATTGACGAAATTAAATTAATAACACTTCCATTTTTGAAAACATTCTTAGTTGACAGCATTTTTTCATACCTGCCATTATTGCACAGTACTGTATAGGCAAACACATGTACATACATATACACATTCTGTACACACATGTACAATAATGCATATGCACAGCCGATACTGTATGTATGAATGCGCACATATCTGATATATACAACAGAATATCTCTCTATATTGGAAAAATACAGCCCATCACAGCCCTGTGTGGTTACCAGTCCTGCCAGTGTGTGCGCGAGTGTGTTTGATGTGGGGGGGGGTGTAAGTGGGGAAGGGTAGGGGTGGGGAGTGAGGGGTGAGGGGTGGGTGGGTGCTGGAGTGCCTGCTGATTCAGGGGCAGCTGTAAATCAAGGGGGCTTGTGTTCAACAAGCTGAACATTCCAAACTGCTCTGTGGGAGAGGTGGAGGCGAAAGAAAAAAAAAATAACTGAAAAGGGGAGAGAGAGAGAGGAAGAGACACAGAGAAGAAAGAATGTGTTGAGCCAGTTGTTGAAGGCTATGTCTAACAAGCTGTGAAGCTCACCTTACCAAGGTGTTGGAGGTCGGTGTTTGTGTCGAAGTCCTGTCTGTCTTGCACTAAAAAACGCACTTGCACTATTTATTTTAGCCGATCCCGTCTGATGTTGATATTCAGAGCCCTCGTGGCAAAATGTGCTGAGCTGCTGTGACCCAAGTTTAATTCCTCCCCCATTTAAATGTCCGTGTTAATAAATATGAAAAATCAATTTGCCTCAGCTTATTTTCATCTCGCCGCTTGTTCATTAAATCCCTCGGAGTGTGCCACATTCGCTCTACATTGTGCCTCGCTGTCTAAATGGCTCAGTGAACCCCGGAAATCTCTGGGAAACACACTTGGATGTGTTAGCAAGGTACGAGCACACCGTCTCCCCGTCTGTTAACCCCCCTCCCAGTTTAGTTTGCAGGCTCATCACAACAGCACAGTGCATTGGGAGAGGGGGAGAGGGGGGGGGAGAGGGGAGAGGGGGGGGAGGGGGAGACGACGACATACTGCTTAGTCTCAGACTACTATGTTATGCATTTACACACTAAGCAAATCGTTACTACTTTACACTGAGGGAAGCTTTCCAACACTTGCTTGCTCTCTCATGCCTGTCCAGGTCCGTGGACTACATTGTGGGGTAGATGTGAAATGTGTACTGCCTGCCTGGCTGTGCTGAGAGAGAGAGAGAGAGAGAGAGACGGGTAGGTGGGTGGGAGACAGGCATGAATTGCATGGTTCATGTGCTTGTGATCAATAACAAATTAATTGTATGCGGGCCCTATGTGGCCCCTTTTTTACTGTTTACTTCGGGAACCACTCGATAGGGGGAAAGATTCACTAGTTAGAGTGTTTGCGCTGGAAGCATTAGTCAACGTCCCTGTATTGATGCTGCGTGCCACTGTTGATTCATTAAAGAGGTTTAGAGGTAGCACTAGTGCCCTGGCAGGCCTGATAAAGTCACGACATGGACACCGGACCTAAAAGCTTGTGCACCGTTCAAGACATCTCAGTGCCGCAACATCCCCCCGAAACATGGCAAAGTGGACCAGTGTCAAATGTCTAAATACAGCTGCAGTCCAGGCGAAGTGTGTGTGTGTGTGTGTATGTATGTGTTTGTTTGTTTGTTCGTTTGTGTGTGTGTGTGTGTGTGTGTGTGTGTGTGTGTGTGTGTGTGTGTTTGTTTGTTTGTTCATTTGCATGTGTGTGTGTGTGTGTGTGTGTGTGTGTGTGTGTGTATGCGCTAGCTAATGAGTTTGGCGCAAGCTGATAACGAAGCCTAAGAAGTCCTGGTGGAGGAATGCTCATATTGGTTCATTTTTCCAGCATCTGACATAATAAACGCTAATTGCTTGAGGCAATTAATCCATTATGCAGCACGCTCTCACTCGAAGCACCTCACTAGCTCAAAATGGATTTGTGAATTGAACCACAATGGATATGCATTCTGCATCATTTCAATAAAACAGTGCAATTAACACCTTGTCGATTGAGCCAATGTCATGCCCAGTGCACTTTACCAGTTACAGTGATTACAGAAAATGAATAAAAAGTATTTTTTGGTGGTGGGGGGGGGGCAAAATAGTCTCGGAATACAAAGAAGGGGGCCGGCATAATTTGGTTCCATCAGCTGAAACACTTTGTGGCGGTAACAGAAATTGGTTTCATGCAAATTTCCCTGAGCAGTAATTAAAATAATGAGTTTTAAAAAATGAGGGAGACTCACCGGTTTATAAGTGCTTTCATAAGTATGTATTGCTGTGAGGGGCTTCACAGCACTGGGATCTTAATCATTTCAGAGCAAAAGTTTTACCTGAAGCAAGCAAAACTATTTTATTTTATTGAGTATTGATTTTGTTTGAAGCAACCCTTCCTTCCCTCCCTTTACTCCCCTCGCACTTCAAAACTATGACTAAACTTGGTATCGATGGAAAAAGCCTGAAATCCTGTTTTTTGAAGGGCGCCTCGGAAGTAGCTGTTCTGTTCACCACCCAGGGACACGAAATTCTTCGCACGCTTCTTTTTCATGGTGCACTTACTGCCGACACAGACTCCCCCACCCCCGTGTGTGTGTGTGAGAGAGGGTGTGTGTGCTTGCATATATATATATGTGTGTGTGTGTGTGTGTGTGTGTGGGTGTGTGTATGTGTGTGTGTGTGTGTCTCATGCTTGCCCCCCAACCCCCCACCCCAAGCATGAGTCTGCATCCAGGCTCTCTCATTAGCAGTGCAGCAGACGGCCCCTCCTGAGCCCCGCCGTGTCAATGGAGGACGGCACTCCTCCAAACTTAATGCATGAACCTCCAATCAGCCAGTCAGTAGGCCAGAGGGGAGATAGATAGATTTTCTCTTTTTTAAAAGTCAGAAATACTTTCTTGTTTTTTTTCTCCCTCCCCCTCCCTCGTCCATGGGAGAGGGCACCAGGGGGGCCACTGGCCATCAGCGCAGTCGGGGAGAAATGGTGAATTATCTCCTTGTGTGTCTCAAGGGCCTCCTTTGTCTCAAAGACATTTTGTCTGTCAGGACAGAAAATGGTTACTCTTGTGTCGCGGTCACATTGAGGTTCTTATTGAAACAGGTCCCAAACTAGGGAAAGAAGGGGGAAAAAAAAACAAAACAAAAAAACAAACTCTGTCTGTCTTTTGGAGTGTTGTCTCCTGTGATGTGTTGTGCATGACACATTATTGTTGCAAGCCAGCCCTCTCTCACGGAAGGCTCTCTCTCGGAGGGGGGTGGGTGGGTGGGGGGGAGCATTCCCTTCTCTTTTTCGGAGTTGCCCTTGGGAGAACAAGAATACCACTTCACTCACAAAATGAAAACAATACACACATCCGACACGCAATGAGCCAGATAGTGTACTTCCTTCTGAGCCACAATGCTGTTCCTGTGCCACCTAAAGAAAAACAAAACAAACACAAAAACTCTGTCCTGTTTACATCTAATTAGTAGGCGCGTTCCTCCTCCCTGTCACCTCTCAGCCATTGTTGGCGGCACAGGAAGCCAAAGTTGTGAGGTAAAAACCACAAACTCACAGCTCAATGCTGCCGCTCACTCAAAGCACCATCTTTTTAAGGGAAAAACTACAGCTTAAAGCCGAAGTCGAACCACCAACACCACCACCGCCACCTTCAAAAGGAAAGCCAAAACCACATCTCACAGCCCAATGTTGCACCTAAGCCAAATTACAACTACCACCACCGCCGCCTTCAACAGCCCCCCCAACCTCAGCACCACCTCATCCTCCTCCACACCCCCTTTCCCCCGTCTCTCATACCTGACTGGTGAATAATTCATTTCCTCCAGTGAGATGTGGGTTAGCACTTCCTTTTGTACCTGCGGAGGCTACCTGATCAGCTTTTATCATTCAAATGTTCCTCACCGAATGAAAGATCACTTTATCTATATTCTTACGTACACCTGGAAGCTCTACTACTCCTTTGAGAACAGTGGCAGGCAGTAGAAGATGCCAGTCTGTCTATCAATGCAATATATATTTTTATATATATATATTTTTTTTTTTTTCTGCTGGTGTCATTCGGATATTCTTTGAGATATCACTCGTGGTAGTTGTCAGGCACACTTTCTTTCAGCCAGCTTGTCAGGTATGCGGAAATATAACTGTGCAATACCCCCTCTCTCTCTCTAAATGGACAAAGAGATCAGTGGGTGATAGTGAATGAAGATGCACGCGGACGCAAACTGTGAAAGCTGCCTTTTAGATTTCCAGCTGCCAGCGCTGTCAGCATCAGCAGGCCCTCCCATCCGAAAATGAATAATTTACCGGAGTAAGTAATACGAAATGGAACTTAAAAGGCATTTGTTTTTGCTCTTGGGTAATCCAAATGTTTTGCTTTGGAACAATTCCATTATTCATGAAACCTTTGAAAGTCATGGCAGTGTGTGTGTGTGTGTGTGTGCGCGCACACGCATGTGTGCATGTGTGTGTGTGTGTGTGTGTGTGTGAGTAGTGTGTGTGGGGGCATGTCTATGTGTCGCTTGTATGCTTTTGGGGTCTGTGTGAACATGCCCGCAACCCTGCATCCGTGACGCCCCCTTTTCTCCAAGAGAGTGAGATGTGCTGGAGAGATTGCTCCCTGCTCTAGCAGCGAGACACTAAAGAAACTTCACCACTGCGCCGCAGCTCATTGTTAGCGCTTCTGTCACAATGAAATGCCAATTTAGTGCACCCCCCCCCAATCCCCCAATCCCCCAATCCCCCACCCCACCCCTTGCCTGGCAACAAGGGGGCCAGAGTGAGACTCCGTATCTATGGCGATGTGGATTTAGCACCAGCTTATGAGTGCTGGGGCCGTACTAGATGCTTGATTACAGTGATGTTGCACTCACAGTAGGAGTTTTTTTTTTCCTTTCCTCTCCTCTCCTCTTCTCTCCTCTTCTCTCCTCTTCTCTCACTCTCTCTCTCTCTCTCTCCACACATCAGCCCCCGCCACTCCCCTGCGACTTGCCATTGAAGATTTAATGCTTCTATTGATTTCTCGAAATTTAAGACAGAGCAAGCTCTTCAAAAAGGGTATCAGTAAATGAATTAACTTTATCTCCGAAAATGACTTTGAATACTGTGGCTTGATGCGAGGAGGCCTCTTGCCTCTCTCTCTCTCTTTCTCACTTTCTCTCTCACTCTCTATCTATCTTTCTATCTCTCTCTTAGTCTCTCTATCTCTCTCTTTCTCTCCTTCTTGCTTTCTCTCTCCCTCTATCTTTCTCTCTCTCTCTTTCTCTCTCTCTCCCTCTCTTTCTCTCACTCTCTCTCTCCCTCTCTCTCTCTCTCTCTCTCTCTCTATTGACAGCTGTGCCAGATCTAGCAGGGGTAATGCATTACAAAGGCTCCTTGGAACGCAGCGTGGCACAAGAGTCTCATTCTTCATTTTGCCGCACATCAAACGAGTCGAGCCCCCGTCGCAAGCATCTAATCATAGCAGTTGCGGTTAATTATAAAATGCGCCATCACGATCAAAATATGGCTTATTTTTATCTTTTGTTTGAGATAAAAGGAAACCATTGATGGACATTTATGTAAAATGAAAGGGGAGGGGAGCAGTAAAATGTATGGTGATGTGTCATTTTAAAAAGCTGACCCTCGCTGTCTGCCCCACTTTTTGAACACTTTGTTTAATTGCCTTTTTCTTGTAAAGGTTGTGTGAGAGACTGTAAGGCAGTTGAATACAGAGGCAGTGAGTAACATCTGTGCCTGCCAAAAGGATCCCATGAGAGGAACCGGGGAACCATTTTTTTTTAGAAAGGAATCCTCACATGATGTAATCTCTATGCTGACATATGCCGCATGACGGAATGCTGCTGTACAGAATGTAACTCGGCGGTTCTCTTTTAAAGCCCCTGTCAGGACTACCTGTTCCAATTTGCCTTGTTCCTCTTAGTTTGCCGAGAGCAATACCCTGACATGTCTGTTTGTGTTCTGCATGCAATGCGCTGCCTATTTAACGTTTTGCCTTGGAAGTGACTTTGCAGTAGTTGAAGTGTGACAGGGATTTGTCACTGTGCTACCATTGTGTGGTCCATGCCAAAAGTCATTAGAGCAGGTCCATACTGTACTTTTCCCCCTTTACTAGGCCAGATGGGTGCTCTCTCGCTCTGTCTCTCTCTCTCTCTCTCTCTTTCTCTCTCTCTCTCTTTCTGCTTTTTTCTGTCTTTGTTTCATTTCTCTCTCTCACCACACACACACACACACACACACGAACACAAACCACACACACACACACATTCGCACACAAACACACACACACACACACACACAAAAGACTATCTCACCTAACAAGTGCCAGTTAAGAGCTGATCATCTCATTACATTTGGCTGCAGTGAGTAAATGTGTTCAAGAAACTGCCTGCTCATTTAACCATGCATTCCTGGTCCTTCCTGTCAAGTGGTTTCTCTCTAATTACTCAAAATTAAAACTTTCCTAAAATAAATATTGGGCAGTTCAGAGTTAGCATGGCATTGAAAAGTTGACCATTTCTTTTGAGTTAGCAAGGGTTTTGGTGGTATAGGGTACACAACTAATAAATGCCACCCAGTGAGAAACTAGGTCTTCAGGCGTGTTATGTGCTATGGTGGAGTCATCAATCACGGACCATGTTTCTCCTTGTAGTGTCAGCATTCTCAACAGTAATAATCAGCCGGGGCCTTTGTGTTTTTCATGGTTGTAGAAGGAGAAGTGGACGGTCAAGAGGAGCATCTTTCCCTCTAGTGATGTGAAGGCGCATGATAGCTGATTTTGTTCTCCTTCCATTAGGGCCGTACAATTCATCTCTGTTAAAAGACAGTGTCCTAGTCCAAGCCTATTTATAGAGGGCCATTCTGCCTGGATGACTGATATAACTTAGGAACAACAATGTCCACACACACACACACACAACACACACACACACACACACACACACACACACACACACACACACACACACACACACACACACACATAAAAGCATCTCCAGATCAGTCCTGAGGCAACATCATGCTTTGAATGAAATGAGCTAAGTAAGTTCATCAGCTCTTCTGCCCCTCTACTACTCCCCTATACTCTCTTTCAAACAAAGTCGCACAGGAGTCCTCAAAGTCAAGGCTTTTTTTTCCACTGCATAAGACTCTGGCTCAGCTATTCTTTAATTTATGTCGAGAACCCTATCCAGTCTAATTAGGGAGCCACAGATAGGCTCTGGAAACAAGGGTGAAGCTGCCACAGGGCTAAAGGAT